>CAXHWN010000809.1:600000-792588 GCA_964020975.1 Hermodice carunculata | reverse complement strand
CAAAGCAAATATGCCTCGGCAGGGAAGAAGACGATCGCGACTGTTTTATACTCCGAGAACAGAAAATAGAAACTGTATAACCCCACCGAAGGACTTCTAATATTGATCCTCTCATAAAATTATTGTGAATTAATACTAAATGCAAAATGATAAAGACCCGTCTTTCCTTCTTTCTTTCTTTCTTTCTTTCTTTCTTTCTTTCTTTCTTTCTTTCTTTCTTTCTTTCTTTCTGTCTTTCTTTCTTTCTTTCTTTCTTTCTTTCTTTCTTTATTTATTTATTTATTTATTTATTTGTTTATTTATTTATTTCATTTCATTTTACTTTATTTTATCTGTTTATTTATTTATGAAGCCGTGACGTACCAAGAACAAGTAATGGAACTGCTCTCGTTGCCAATTTTGAACAGAAACATGGTGTGTCAGACTGGGCCCTTTTAGTCCCTGAATGTCTTTGCCGAAAAAAACAAAACAAAACAAAAAAAAAAAAACCAAAACGGTCGGAGCTGTTGATGATGGGCACCAGCAAGTAGCGGGAGCAGGAGGAGGGCGAGGAGTAGGAGGAGGAAGAGCAAGAGGAACAGGAGGAGGAGGAGGAGGAAGAAGAGCAATAATCATAAAGTTAGAACGATCGCTTCCAAGTAAAAAAGATGCAGTAACTAGAACTTGATTTTGCCTGTGTTAAATATTTATAGCTTGACCCAACTATCGCATGAAATGACTGAACGCGGCAATTTCAGGTCGCCGGTCGTGACTAATAAACTCGACCCAGGTTCAGTTTGTGGGCTTTGCCAGCAGCTAAGATGGCCATGTGAATTGTAATTTATGTTGTGAAAAACACCGAAACAAATATGAGTAGACCCACGTGACTTACCTCCGTGTCAAGAAAATTGTCAATACGTCTACCTACAGCTTGGAAACGAACACGCAGAACATTTGCACATTTTTGCATGCTTGCACAGTATCACTGAATGGTGGGCATCCAGCTGTATGGAGCGGAGAAACTAGAGAGGTTGTTACATTAAATTCTCATGGCGATGTTACTTAATGAACATGCCAACATAAAACATATAAGCTCATCATTATCATTTTCGAATAATGCGGGGGGGGGGGGTCAGGTTAAGGGGAGCTCAGGCTAAGTGGGGCTCAGGCTAAGGGTAGCTCAGGCTAAGGACAGCTCAGCTGTTGACTTTGGCAGGTCGGAGAAACTGGTGAATAGTGAAACGCCATCTCCAATCTCTATTGAAAAGCCAATGTAGCAGAACCAAATCAGGTAAGGGAAATACAGAAGGCCATACAATTAAAGACCCTGTCTACGACGTTTATGTTAATTTTTACAGTATGCTCGAATCACTGAACCTTTTGACCTAAGGAGAATAACTACTGCTCTATTGTGTTCCACCCCACACAAGTAAGTTATTGTCTGCAGGATGAACACAGGTATGCGTAAGAGGGGAAAGTGTCATTCTGGTATGATTGATAGACCAGTACAGAATGTAACTGCTTTCAACAGACCCACTCTGTTCTTCCGATTTTGACATTTCACAATCAGTTTTTTTTATGGTGGAAACATTCGCTACAAACAATTCGATGCAAAGTCATTCATATTCATGGTTTTTATCTCAAAATATTGTTCACAATGAAAGAACAACATAAATGACAAAGCATGTGGTCCCGCGCTTATTTCCTTAGCCACTTATGTATTATAAATCGTTGCACGTGAATATTGAACCAAAGTTACAAAGTTTTTAAAGTACACGAATACGGGTCGTTTAAACCTTTGAATCTTGAATATCTTCAAGAACAATACAAGGGGCAGGAATGTCACTGCCACTTCCATACATATGTTAATATGCATGTGCATTTAATGAATACCAAGGTGAGTGCATAACATAGAGTCTTTAATGAATGCTGAACAAAAATTGCATTTTCAATTATGCCTCTGTGAATCTCAGAATTTCAATTTGAATTTCTATTAAGAGGTAGGGTAATAAGAGGTATTCATATTCAACGATGTCAGCTGCAGACCTGCTGTTCCCTCAGTTGCTAGGCAACGGAACTATGCATCAGCCATGATCAGGGCACTTGTACCAATATGTAGCTTAATCATCCAGAAATGACGCTTTTTTCCACCAAAAAGGGTCAATTTTTTTTTTTTAAGTGTTTGCTATCTTACATGTTTTATGATTGAGGAAACAATTTTTTCTTGGAGCATTTTGCTTTCTGAAGTTGTTACTTTATCATGAAACGACATTTAGCCATGCTAAATAGATAGATCTGCCCTCCTTCCTGTCAAATTTGTTGCTGCCACCTAGGTAGCAGTACAGGATCAGTTAATATGAATACTTCCTGTTGCACTTGCATGTTATTGGCCATTGTACGCACTGTTAGTGTATCTATCCGAACAAGAAGAAAACCAATTTTAAACGATGCTCGTTAGAAGGGTTTTCGAATTTTAAATAGCTTCAAAGCTACCGTAAAGAAATGCCCCTCTAAGTTAGCCTTTATTCCCTTCTACACATTGCATGTGCACATATTTCCTGCGAGGCAAATCTTCGTTTCTGGATCTTGTACTGTTGTTATACGGAACATACATATCAACTGTGGTATTGCTATGGTGCGTTTCATTTAGCAAGAAAGTGGCTGTATGTCTGGGCCGATTCCTGTATCAAATGTGGTAAACTTGTCAACGTAGCAAGTTGGATAAAATAAACTGTTTAAAACATCATAGTCATAGTCAGTGCGCCCGTATCACGGCAACTAATTGTCACCATTGCCTAGAGGCAGATTAGACATGTCTCGTGTTTCTAGAACCAGCTGCCAACTTTTGCTGGTCCTTACCGGGGTGCATGTCCAGACGGAAAAAAGTGACGCAAGACGCTCAGAGCTCATATATTTACATTTCACAAGATTACTGTATTTGTGTCTTTTCATCCAGAACCACTATCCTGGAAGTCATTGCCATATTCCGTAGTCCGAACTCTCTCCACTCCATAAGCTAACCTGTCACTCTCTATGAAATAGATTCACCAAGCATGGTTATTTTATAACGATGTGATCCCGAATGAAGTACAATCGTCATGAGCCGAAATGGGCGATTGAATATTCGCTATAAATAATGCCACCTATAACGCTATGAATGTTGATATGTGCATCCTGTCAGAACTATAAATCGACGAACTGGATTTTACACCTTAGGGATGCTGCTGATTGAATATTTCCGGTATAGACTACAGCATGTTTAAAATATTGTTACAACAGAGAGTTTTATAAATTAAGTTTTTGTCTGTTAGCGAATACTTATGCTGGCGTGTGAAATGCTTTTCAAAAACTCAACTAAGACTTAAACAAGTCAGTACTCAATTTGTGTAAGGTTGCCTCCTTAGTCGTTTATGAATGAAAAAAAAGAAATTCCAAGTTGTGGGGGGTTTTGAAATACAAACTGCAGTTTGTCCCTTTTGTCCGATTGTTTTCGAACTTTTTCCAATTGCATCGGGACTGTAAAACTGATGTATTTGACCAATAAAGTATTGCATCAATCTTGAGGCTAAAAGTTTCATCATTATTGCACTGTCGTAAATAAACAGATGGTTTCAGAGAACAGTGGATGTGCGCCTCACCAGCAAGATATCCTTTCATCCTGCTTGCAATAAACTGCTGTAAGGCCATACATTACAACTTTTTTTTTCACTGTATCGTGACGTCCAGTTTGCTTAATATGCACAACTAGACCTCCTTGCTCATTGCACGAGGAGGCGCTTGTCAGCCAATGTGATGCTTCATTAATTATGTGTATATTTTAGTCTACTGTATCCTGAAGCAGATCGATGACTACATGCAGCGCTCGATGTTTTCGGCGAAGACTCTAATTTCAGAGTCTGATGCACATGAAGTTTAAGATAAAGATCGGGCCACTTACTGTAGAGTCTTTCTACTTTCATGCTGAGTGACAATTGAAAAACACAAATCACTCTCACTGTTTAGATACCATATAAAAACACTAACTTTACGATTTTTACGTTCATTGACTCGAAACAGGACAAGTTCAGAAGTTCGTGATGTGCTGTGTGCACCCAATGGAAAAAAGGGAGGGATGATATATATCCAATCACAGGACAGTCAGCGGCCAGCTGCGAACTCGAAATACCGCTGACCGAAGAGAAGAAAAGAGGTTTTAGTTTTTTCAATGTCAGGAGTGTTGCATCCTAGAAAGGTATGTACGTACTCATTTTCAACGAACTGCTTGATGATGATAATGATGATGATGATGATGATGATGATGATGATGATGATGATGATGATGATGATGATGATTATTATCATTATTATCATCATCATTATCGTTACTATTATTAATTTTGGGGTTACGACAAGTTTTTAAAAATCCCCTTACCATTGTAATTGTGACCCTTGAGATATTAAGTGACGGAAAGAAAATTCATTTTGCTAAATTTTGTGATCTCATTTTGTACTGTTGGTTTGCTTTTCTCTCTCTGTCTCTCTCTCTCTGTGTCTCTGTCTCTCTTTCTCGCTCTCCCTCCCTCTCTCTCTCTCTCTCTCTCTCTCTGTCTCTCTCTCCATTTATCTATGTAAATTTAAACCTCGCACATGGATTCCATATGTGACAATTATATACATCGCCGCGAGCAAACTTATGAAGGCCACTATCTGCAAGGAGTTGAACGGACCTACCTCATGTCGTAATCATTGCAGTGATCGTGAGACCTAAAACATCGAAAAGTGTGACAATACCATGGGCGACATGTCAGAGTATTTTTGCCCGTAGAGTGACAGCTGGTTTACCAAAGCGTTGTACTTTATGATGACCCAAACCCTCAGGTAGCATGTTTACGATATTTGTTAATTTAATTTCACGCAAGTTAAGCTGGTCACAAGCATCCAAAACATGCACACAGAGGTCTGAAAAAAAAACAACTGTTAGCAGACTTACTGAAAGTAAACCTCACTTAGAAATAAAGGGAACGCTGACACATGTTCAGTGCTGTAATTCTTTTTTCAAAGATATCAAATTAAGCAAAACCAACCAACCTCAAAAGATATGCAAAAGACTATAATAAAAAGGACGGCTATAGTCATTACTTGCAATCTCAGAAATTTTGGAGCTTATGTTTGGATTAAAAAAAGCATACCGATACAGGTGATGCGTATGACATTTGTCTCGGACTCATATTTGCCAGCTGGAATTATACACTTTAACAGTGATATATCTGCAAAACAGGAGCCACATAAAACCGTTTGTAATTTTCAGTGGTGCAAACATGGCCGTCACGGCCTAAACTTCATAGCCTAAAACTGGAGTCATGATATTAATCTTGCTGACAGTATCCTACCAGAGGCAAAACGGATTGAGGACCATTTGTCAACTGTTGTTGAATTGGAAGACTCAAGGGCAAATTTCAGGAACTCATGCTTTTACACAATTATGAACAGTGTTGTATATATGTGGCATGGAAACCTTTTGTCAGTTTGCATCTGTGTCTGTGTGAGCGTTGTGGCGAGATGGAATAATGCATAGACACAAAAGAGTGTCTTACGGACAACTTGGTGAGCTGTCAGCTGTCTTTACTCACGCAATGTATCAGTTTCGGGACTGTATGGAAATTTTGTGCGTCGTAGATAATACCTGCCTTTTACATTTGAGGGGTTTGAGGATAGTTTCTCATGTGACATAATTTTGTAGAGGTTGCCAAACGATAGCTGTAAACCTAAACTTCAGTAGGAGACACACATATTAATTTCCCGACATGAAGCACGGGGCTCACGTCTGTCGATCAGGGAGGACACGCGGGCATATCACTGCCACAAGCAGGGCTAGATATCCCTTTCTCTCAAAATTAGTGCCCTTTAGAGAATTTAGTTTACAAATACCAAAGTCATATTCATTTAGTGCTTTCCAAATTGGTTACAAAAATAAAATCGCTTCTGCCTGTACTAAGTATACTTTATTTACAAAATATTAGTAATATCGCGCTTCTTCGCACAAGCAGCGGCCCGTATCTCGCCAGGCGAGACTATGGTTATTAAGACGACCAATTATCAGTTGTGGAGGGAAACTAATATGCATGCCTCGTATTAGGTACATTCTTTTTTATTAGATGGCAGCCCTTATTCCAAACTCTGCGAACATAAAACGAATAGATTTTGATACATTAAAGATCGGTAGACCACGTGCCATGAAGTTAAGTTACTTACAGACTAGGTGTAAAAGGGATGGAATTCTAATCCACGGTTTTAAAGTTAACAAAAAGCATGACAATTACCACAATATGATACAATCCCATCTAGTTGTAAACACCTATATGCCTGAAATCAAATGACTCCTTGATCCTATTGAAATAAGTCGAGATGAAAAGGTTAATTTGAATTAGACTAGTTTATTTCAACCTTTTCTCAGGAGCAGCACATTTGTCGTTTCCGATCATTGTTTTCCAAAGGTAATGCATGCCGTCACATATGACATCCGGAATCTGCAATTATTTTGTTGTTCCGTGGATTTCAAAGCCGCCTTTGATTCAATATTAAGGAAAGCTGTACTTTTTAAAGTATTAAAGCTTGGCATCAGTAGCAGTTTCTTCAGTGTTATTAGTAATAAGTATGAAAATGTATCCTATGCTGTGAAATGTGAATTAGGTTGTTGAGAGTTGTGATCTGGTCCATCTTTGCGATACCAATATTAGTTGCCTAATGTATGCAGATGGACTTGTCTTGGTGTCACAACCTGGTGCTGGTCTACAAAATGCTTTAAATGGACTTGCTTGCCATTGTAATAAGTGGGGTCGTACGGTTAACTTAAATTAGACCAAATTTTTAATATTTAATAATGGGGGTCATCACCTTAAAAATTAATTTTTACCACGATAATTGTACTCTGGAAGTTGTTAACTCTGATTGGTATTTGGGTATTGTTTTTTACCTCGTGTGGTAATTTAAATCTGCTGTCAAACGCCTGGCAGACCAAGCTCAAAATTCAGTCTTTAAATTGAGAAAGTTAAATGTGAGAGAAAATATATTACTGGCCTTTAAATTATTTCAGGTTGTTGTGTTTCCTTTTTTTGAGCTAATGTGGCGATATTTGGTCCCTTTTTTACTAATGGACATAATGGGAGCAACCTTAGCAACGTACGTGAGAAAATTCCTGTTGAAAGGGTTGCTGTCAAATTCTCCAAATATTCATGAGGAGTTAATAGAAAATCATATAATGCAGCAGTACGAGCCGAACTGCTGTAGGTCAGTTTCCTGTCCTGGTTGACAAACTACCTCAGGCAGCCAAGTATAGGCAAAGACTTCACTTACTCGAACCATCTAACCTTGTTTCTAAGGCCTATAAGCAAACTCAATTGTTAGAAACTGATAGCTGGGCGCTTCTTATGGGACAATTATGGGATAATTATGGACTTGAGAATATTAATATTTTGATATTGATAAAAGGCATGTTGCATCACTGAAACAGAAATTATATGATAACTACGTTGATAACTGGTCTGAATATATCAACCGTGTTAAGCAGGACGGATCTAGTAATGGTTTCAAATTACGTACATTCAGATTATTTAAACAATAGTTTCCAATGGAAAACTATCTTCTTGGTACAACCTGTCATGAAACGCCTGAATTCACAAAATTGAGAATAAGCGCTCATTCCTTAGAGATTGAACTTGGCAGACGTTCCATTCATAAAATACCAGCAGATTGACGTTTCCGTAAAATATATAAATCTTATGTTGTCGAAGATGAAATGCATTTCATGCTTTATTGTCAAGGGAAAGAAAAAGAAAGAAAATTGTTGACTTTCAACAATTTTCACAATCTTAGTGATCCCGATAAATTCAATTTCCAGATGTCTTACAATTCTGGTGATTCTGAAAACCTTAAATTAGTTTGTGACCTCGTAAATGCGTAATTTCAACAGCGTATCTATTGATATTAAATTTGTAATTTAGCATTTTACAGTCAGCCTTTGTTCCATGTAAGTCTATTGCTGATTTATATTGTTTATTTCTTGCTGCCACCTGCTGGCAATCCTTGTACCTATTATTTTTTATTATCTAGGTCAGTGAGGAACCCACTGCGGGCCTGTGAGTTGTTTTTAGTAGTTTCATTAGTTTTAATACGAACATATGTATATCATAACTCTGTATGCTTATTTTATTGTTTTAAGTCGTTTGTATGACTCATATTCGACAGTCTTCGGATTTTGTTTGTCAAAATCTTGCTCCTCACTCCCTACCTCGCTCCCCTCCCCTGTGTCTGCCACTATAAAATGACTAATACAGTATTGCCCAATGATTACCGTTGGCTGAAAAATATAACATTTTGCTAAGACGCAAACATTTCCAGTACGTATACCTGGCTTTGGGCGATATCGGCTTCTCCGAGCAAAGTTGTCCCGGCAACTGCCGCCGACCAAAGGATCATGCATCATGTGATAACTTCTATTCTTGAATTCACGGTGATGTCACAGCTGAGGCTGAACTCAATGAAATGTCCCTTACTTCCCATTTACTTACATGTTCAGTTTCGGGTTTTCAAATCACTGTTAACGTGTACATGATGGCATGCTAGATGAGTTCTAAGCTGGGGATATGAAGGAGGAAGAATCAAATGACTAAACTGAAAAGTTTTGGAAAAGTTGTGGTGGTGAAAAGATGAATTATTATTATCATCATCATCATCATCATCATCATCATCATCACCATCATCATCGTCATCATCATTATTATTATTATCATTATTATTATTATTATTATTATTATTATTATTATTATTATCATTATTATTATTTGAATCCAAGAATAGATCATATACCTTCAACAACTGCTGTTGTTGAAAATTTCAAAATTTGATGTGCGTTCTTGATTCATGCTTACCCCATCATATAAGTAAAGGTCTGCTAATAGAAACAATGATATAAAATGAATAGACATATCCAGACAGTTCCACAGTTGTCAACTTTACTTGTCAAAAATGAATGGAACTGAAATAAACTGGATAAATCTGTTATCAGTGCATCGTCTGGTAACAATGGCAAACAACAAGAACGGAAACTTCTTGACAATGTATCCTTCCTGTATCGCACACTATATTCAGCGTACACACTGTTGCATGTTCTCATTATCGCTATTGTAATTTGCAACTCAAAACCATTGCACGTAGAGACACCTCCTGCATGGTAAATCTGGGTGTGTAACTGCAATCATTCTGCCAATGTCATTTTGTTAACTGCAAAAGGAAGCAGTTTATTTAAGGTTATCTTAGCAATAGAGGGAGAGACCTGTTCTTTCCGATATGCCTTGACATACAATCCAATGGCAGTACACAAATGTAGCCAAGAAAAAGTGTGTTCACTGGGTTGCGCAATTTACTCAATACAAAAAGTAAAAGATAGCTGTGACCTCCTCGTATTTAAAGAGCTAGGTGACGTATACGCATGACAACGAAATTCAAATTGTCAAAAAGTCCGTGCCTTGACGTGCAATGAAATGGGAATACCAAAATGTGGCCAACTGGAAGTTTGTGCATTGGGTTGTGTAACTGTATTCAGCTCAACACACAGAAAGAAAACAATCGGCTTTTTAACCTTTTAAATGTTACATTTCATCTGGAATTGCTTAACCGTTTTGTGGGTAAACTGTAGATCTACTTGGTAAGCAAACGTAGACCTGCTTAATAATATTTGTTTTAAGAATGGTCATGGAATTATTTTCTGTCAAAACTTAATTGATAACTCCTTTTTAGCACATTGCAGTGGTAATCATAGGACAGTCTAATCATGTACAGGGAACGGACCAAAAAGCGAACATATTTGATCTTTTCATACATTAAATTTCTTCTCTAGTGAGTCATTGCTAACCCTACTCAAGTCTTCTTGTGTCTGGTGATGTTCATGTTGATAGACTTGTCAAGATTTGGATGGTTTCGGAGTTGAATTGATTTCCGACCATAATATTGACACGTAATGGCCTCACTACTACATACTAATGCAGTTGTGCATTTATGATGGTCCTACAAGTTAAAAGCACAACCACATTTAGACGTCTATAAAAACGATCAAAATCTTAAACTCTGAGCTCTGCTGGCCATAGGGTGCTGTCTGCGACCAATCACGTTCATCCATCTGAGCAATTGCTTGTCAACACAAGAGCATCTACAGTTTTTAAGTTAGCCTTTTCAAAAGTTTTGGGCGTGTTTTATTGATAAAAATCTTGGCTCTATTCATCATTGGTGATACCACCAAGTGGATTACCTAATACAGGGGCCAAAAAGTGATTGAAAACTGAAAACACTTTGACGTGTTTGATTTTCCACAGAGCATTTTGAAATTGGTGGAAATATGTTGAAGGCTAATATGTCAAAGGACAAAAATACCAGTGTGCCACTTACAGGCGAGCAGAAAATATGACTTAATACGTGGTGAGATTTTTGTTGTTCATTATCTTCAGAAATAATAAGACCATTTTTACCAAATAAAACAATAAATATGTGTATCATGTGAAAGTTAGATATTACACAATAAGGGTGAACTTAGCCAACTTGGTCAAAGTCACTGTGGGAAAATATTTCATTTAGTGATTTTTTGGAATGGTCATTTCATAGTCATATACCATTACAGTAATATTATACCGACAAAAGTATGATGTATGGCACACCTAGTGGAATTAGGGATGAGGGTCCGGTTCAGAGCTATTTTGACGGTGCTTGTAAAGATTCTATCTTAAACAATCAATATGTATAAAAACTGCCACAAACTATTCATTTTAGGAAAGCAAACAAACTACTGACTTGTTTTCTCCCACTGTCCTGTGTGTTTGTTGTCCATTCGTTATGCAGCGATCGTACCAAGTGCTGTATTCTTTTTTGAAGAACCTTAAAAAAAACGTGGATACAACTTTTTTCTTTTCTGATTTAAAGACATTAAATCTGTTGCAAACTGTATCTAACAATGTTAACTTAAAAAGTATGTCTCAGAATTTCAATAACAATTGTAGTTTTGTCAGGAGAATGAGTCAAAGTCTGGTCCCTTTGATGCATTGAGTGAGTGTCATTCATGCAACTCCAAACATGACTAGCAGTGTAACAAAAACATAAATTACGAAAAATGAGGCACGCTTTTTCAGTTTACATTGTTACGAACAGTTTGCCACAAATTTTAATGTCTTTGCATCAGAAAACAAAGTTGAATCCAAGTTTTTCTAACGTTCTTTCAAAAAGAGGACGGCACTTGGTACGATTACTGTACAAACATAGGAAAACAAAAACCATGCATTTATGTTACATTATTAATAAAATTGTTACGTAAATTATTATTCAGGTCTACGATATTTCGCATAACATTCAGACAAACGTATACCGATGTATTTGTTGCCACAAGCAACATTGAAAGACCAAGATGCTATCATAGGTAGAATAACTTATATCCCACATGACACTTTCTGACAGAATGTCTGGGTTTCTCTCGCAATTGTCTAGGGATCATCAAACAAGTGATTAAGCATTCAGACATTTCTTTAGCAATTACTTTCTACATTTGATTATTCACAACATATTTTCAGAGTCTCCATTATTAACCATTCAGGGGTGCCTGCAGAAAAAAGTAGGGCACGGAAACGTAACAAAGGCATGCCCTGAGAGCGGGGGGGGGTCTCATTCTGGAGTCTACTCACAAAATGTGTTTGTTGAGATGCATTATGTGAGAGTTATAACATGAAAGGAGACGATTATGGCGTATAACTGTCGAGTGACGGAGCCACGAGACGGTTGTAATAGCTACAATCGTCTCCTTTCATGTTATAACACATTTGTCATTGGCTGGTAGGAATGGTCATTTGTGTTTAGGTCGGATTAGTGATTTCATGATTGAAAGCGTATTATCTGTCAGTTACGTAATCAAATTCTTACACACACGTGTGACAGTGTCATTTCACTTCTAAGTCACTTCATTCGTGATTTCGCTCAGGCGTTCAGGTAGTTCGTGAATCTGCTAGCTGCCACAAAATGGAAGATGACGTGCCTCTAATTGAACTTGATAAAATTGCAACCCAGCAATTATTTTTCCAAAGAAATGACGGCACCGGCAGTACTGGGAGGTATCTTGGTTTTTATTTGTAGTGTTTTTACAATTTCACAATCAAAGTTTGCTTTGCGTTTATGATATGGTACTGCATCAAGACTACTGACCCGGAGAAGTTTTGTGGCTGATGGTATAATGCGTGCTGGTACTTGAATGGAAAGTTTCTATCATGGAAATTCAGGTAAATCATTTCAAATTTTATTGTTAGACATTGAAAGGGTTAATTCGGAAAGAGTGAGTTATAGGTTTTACTCAATTCACTCTTTTTGCGGGCCCTTTTTGTGATTATTGAGGGTGAAGGTCAGCCCAAAAAAGATGCATTATCAACTTTCATAATACATTCTTTTTCATAATCAATGGTTATGGGATGTAATCAACACTTTTTGAGCCTTATGATTGGCTAATTCCTACCAGCCATATGACAAACTTGATTCTAGGGCACCTCTGGAAGCTCTGAAGAGCAAATTCAGTGACAATGTTAGGGTACAAAGCTGTACCCAAAAACATTTACGGGTACGGATTTTTTCCCATTTTGCCCTCAGTAACCCTGCATGGGGGGGGGGGAGTACAAACATTAAAGATTAAGAATAACACCTACTCCTCAGTCATATTTGTCCATGTGTTTAGATCAAGTAAGAAAAACGTGGTCCTTGTTAAATTTCAAATTAGGTTGCTGATGCTGAAATACATATTTAGACTGGCCAACAATAAAACAATATTTTTTTTAATCTGTTAGCTTTTTTCATACTTTTGTCAAGTGTAAAGTGTAACCTTTCTGGTTTTAATCAATTCCAAAAACTTGTTTACAAATACATTTTACAACTAGAAAAGATGATTTGCTGCATAGCAAATCAGTGTGTGTATCTTCAAAGCTAATTGCTGCGCACTAGTCCATAACATAGGAGTAGAAGTCGGAATGGCATCTCTATCGATTATAGCTTTGGAGTTATTCAAGATTTAAAATTTCCAATGGTGCTACTTAGCATAATTTAAATTGCTACAACTTTTGTTTTTAATTTATTAGGTGCGCAATGGTTAATAACCCCCTGGTAAAAGTTGGAATGACATCTCGTTCTATAATAGTTTATTTCGTCCTTTTGTATGCGCGTTTTTGGTCGTATATGCAGAGTCTACTTGGCACAATTAAGCAAAACGTTTGTAAAATTTTAATAAAATGTATATCACACCATTGATTAGTCACTTAAAATTTCTAGTGAGTGAGATAAACGTTCTCTTTAAATATTTTCCACATAGCAAACTTTTACTTTTCCATGAATCCAGTACATCTCATTCCATCCCATGCAGGACCTCAGACTTAACCAATGGGGCATCACTTGTATATTTAGTGATTATCTGCCCAACAAAGCAATCGCTTCAGGATACTCGCGCATGGACTGCTCGATAAAAACCGAATTCACCTTTCACTGTAGCTACAGATGACCTGTGCTGAACACTTACGTGTGAAATGAATGGGCACTAACTGTAGTTTTTCTCCTCAAAGAGATCTTCGTATTTTCTCATACATTTATTACCATTCACACCATGTACCATGCACGGTGTATGGTGCCCAAGCTCCACATCCATACCTTGTAGGCCTAATAGGTAGCACAAATGTTTCAAACGAATGAGTGCCACATGCACATTCTCATTAATACGATAGTATTTTAGTTTGAAACATATTTTTGATGATTTTTCTTTGAAGTATGAAGCGCACAGATGTGTGTATAATTCAGCAAACCTGACACACAACCTGACAGACGAAGAAAAAAATCAAATTTCTTATGTTGGGCAACTATGGTGACCACCATGTCACAAGAAATGTTGTTGCCTTTGGTTTTGTCAATGCATGCTTTGGATGCTGGAGGGTGATACAGTGAAGCAAGGGCGCCATTTTGTCTGAAGTCTGAAAGCCTAATCCATGCTCTAGTTTTATGTGGTGTGTTCAACGATATATATATATAAAACATTTCTTCAGTACCAAACTGATGTAACTAAGTGTATGTGCTATAAACATGAAGTTGTAGGCCTACGTACACGCGCTCTGGATCTAGCAGGATGGGAATGGTCGTCGCAGTATCTAGTCTTTGGCTTAGGACCGAGGCCTACGGACCTGTGCACAGCCGGATCTCTGGTCAAAGCACTGGTCTAATTCCTAAAAGTGCGGCAATGGCAGCGCTCGACTCAGATCGTCCCATTATACTCTGTGTCGCGGGGGGAGGGGGGTGAGTGGTTGGTTTAATACTGCCATTACTGGGGGAAGCTCAGCCAAGCGCTTCATGGTAAGGGTTTCAAAAATGGCGGGAGTGAAAGTGTTGGGTTAGACATATTTTATTGGCAAAGACAATTGACAAACAGGCACAATGCCTATATACATAAACTGACAATACAACAAAAAGTGGACAACATCTAGATAAATAGAGAACGCACAGGACATAACAAATATGATGGGAAAGGGAACAGAATAAGAAAGTGGGTGGGCCTTATTCCTGTAATTACATGAATATATAGTTTGGGGTAACAATAAGTACCAATATAGATGACATATCTCAGTAAAATTTTTACATTGTGTCTAATTAGGTAGCTAACTGTGCTGGCACAGCTGCAACCCGATGCTAGGACAGCTAAGCATTGAATATTCCGGTGGTTTTGATATATTTATGAACTGCTTGGAATATATCCAGATTTCCAGACTTATTTTTTGTTGACAATCCAAAAAATAGGTTTTAAAATTGAATTCTGTACGGGAAATTTTTTAGTTTGGAGTTCTCGTCGTACCGAGTTTGCTGGATTCGAAAAAATGACGAAAACTGTCCTCAGCTGGGGTACCACATTAACAAAGTGGTGATTCAATTCGATTTGTACAAATCTTTGTTCAGCTGACTACAACCCATTCTCAGTCTAGCATGAAGAATACCAATCCTTCGATATCAAAAATAAAACATTTCCTTATATTTCAGCTTGGATTTATCTAATTTCTTCTTTAATTGTATAATCTTCAGACATTTTAACTGACTGTGAAAGAAGGTTCGGTTCACGCACTGTGGCAGGGAAAAAAGAATAGAATGTATTTGTACGAGCATGAATTGAGCTAATATCAAGCCTTGACCTGATATTAAATATCTAGTTAGTAGTTCGTTCTCCAACAGTATGTGCAATTAAATTACATCAATATAAAGAGCCAGTCCATTAACTATTTGTACATATGTATGAGTTTGTGTTTCTGTCGTTGTTCAGAAAGTGTCTACCATCCCGTTTCAGCATATATTTTACCGTGGCTAGTACGGCTCAAAGCCCCGCAACAACTCGGGCTGCAACCAGCCGAATTCTTTCAGGACGGTCCCTGTCTAAGTGTGTGCATCCATTCCAAACTACATTGGCATATTCTGATTAGGGTCGAACAAAAGAAAAATGCAAGGATTCAAGTGCACATGTATTAAGTTTTTACTGTAGACATTTCAAAATACCTATCAATTTCCTTAATTTAGCTACAATGTAATTAATGTGCGCCGACCAGCTGAGACCGGAAGACAATATAACACCAAGGTGTTTGTGTTGTTCAACACCATCAATATTTGTTTTGTTCAAATGCTCGATTGGGGTGATGAGCGGGCTTTTTTTCTCTTACTTAGTAAAACTGTTTTGGCTTTGGTAGGATTAAATGTTACAAGCCATAGGTTCAGCCAGTTCGAAACTGATGTAAGGCCTTGGTTCAGTGTGACCGTACTTTCAACTGGGTCGTCACTTTGAGTATAAAGGGTGGCGTCATCAGCATATAGTCTTAAATTAGGAATAATAGTGGGCCTAAAACGGACCCCTGTGGGACACCTGCTTCAATATTACCCCATACAGAGACTTTCCCTTGAATAACAACACGGTGAGAGCGAGCTTTAAGGTAACTCTCAACCCACTGAAGTAAAGGACCTCGGATTCCCGCCTTTGTCATTTTATAAATGAAACCTGGATGATAGTCTTTATCAAATGCCTTAGTTGTATCGCAAAAAGTGAAGGTGATGTCAAGGTAAAAGGTAAAAGAGGCCCTGAATTGTGCAAAGAACAGAACCTTGAAGTATGATGGCATTACTAAGTAGCTTAATCGCCCTGTAGAAGTTGAAATTGCTACAAAAGTCGAGACTCTGTTGTTAGGAGTACAACAACCAAGAGGTACAGCGAAGGAGTATGCTGGGACAATTATGAGGACCATCCATTCCATTGAAAATACACCGATGCCCATCATTTTCACAAAGACAGCTGATAATATCAATCTGCTAGATGACTTTACGAACACTATGACAGGTAGGTGCAATACAAATAGTGCAGTGGACAAGTTGTTGGAAGTTTGAAAGGGTGCTAGAATAAAACAGTTTCTGGTGTGCCATGCCCCCTTTGGCCTCTGTTGCTAGAGTGTGTGAGAGACAAGTGAAAGTCCACGAAGAGCAGAGGCCAACTTCACTGAAGGCAATTTGCCAATAGAGAAGAGAGCACCACCCAGGCCCTTGTAGGACTTGCATCCAAATTATTCCACAGTACTCAATACTCATGCAGCCAGCAGTTCAACCTCTATTTGAAAGAAGCTGACATGCTACCAGACAGAAAGACAGTGAATTATCAGTTATTTACTACCAGTTTGTTGGTAACCGGTTCCATGTGATGTTCCTAAATGCAGGCCTGCTTACCACTATCACCAGCATCTAAGTTCTTTCTTCAAAACAGTACTTCCACCCAAGAACAATGTTCACACATCCCAGCTGAATGCAGTCCAGCTGCCAAAACTTAAAGGAGCATTACGTGCATTGGCATCATGGGAAAGTCTTGACTGGGCCTTGGATGTGTCTGGTTAGATTTTCACCTGCCATCCTGGAGATGAACGAACACTTCAAGCAAGCCACACAACCAAAAAATGGTAAATAGTATGACAGATCCTTACAAATTATACAAAACTTATATAATTGTGTGTACAAATTATGAAATATGATTCTATATGTCTTGTATAGAAGGGGGTACAGGTAAAAGCCCATCTCTCTCGTCTAGTGGAGGTGTAAAAAGTTTTGCGGTGGCTGCTCACTCACTGGGACAGTGTTAACACCCCTGGCTGGCACAGACCCTGCTCACACTTTTTTATGTGGTGGAATGAGTATATTTTGGCCAATATCTGGGATTTTATTTTATTCTTTTTGTTTTGCAAATAAAAAGATAATTCCCAAAGTAGTTTGTTCTATACCTAACATTCTATCCATTTGTGCAAATATCATCACATTTTTTTTTTTTTTTTTTTTTTTTTTTTTTTTTTGTGAATATACCTCATATTGGGACAAGTTCAATCAAGTGCTTCATGATAAGTGTTTCAAAAATGGTCTTGACACAGGCCACCAGGTATAACCGAGTGAATGCACATTCCGGAAGTTGTTGCTTTTTCACTGGAGCAGGCCTCCTTGTGCTACTATTGCAGGGGAAAGAGTCAGTGAGAAGGCGAGGTTTTCCGCTTGAGACGGAAGGTTTCACCCAATTTTGATGCACGGGTGTTTTCAATGAATCAAACGGACTTGTGTTACGTGCGTTATCGTCGACTGCTTGGACTCCTATCCACACAAGGGGAAAAACGCACCGACTTGGGAGGGAAAAACGACTGGAATGCCGAAAATATCATAATACATGTGTATTAAAATGATTACGAGTTATGTGCATTGTTGAACCCTTATGGTATCAGTTGAATGTAATGCTGCTTGCAAACAATACTTCCTACATTAAAATCAAATCTTTTTCCCGATATTCTAAAATGGTCATTCTACAGTTCGCTGAGAAGTTGGATTTTTGTTCTGTACGGTATTGAGCGGTAAGGAACAGATATGCGTTGTCCCGTTTCCAATTAAAATTTTTACTATCTGTTGCAAATTGTGACTTTTGTTATTTACATTAACCGTCAATTTAAAATACGTTCTGCTAAATGAAACAAAAGGTTTATTTCAAGACTGTAAGTGAGAATTGCGTAAAATTCATTAGTCTTGAGCAAGCTAATCCAATATATTCTATATATTGTGGCATGAGAAATTAAACGTTTCCAACATGATCAGCTGAATTAGCGAAGCATGAAACCAGTGAATAAATTTAGTAACGTTCTAACTATGGAAGTGACCCTCCAAAGATATGGTTGAGATAACAGAGAAGTCAGCAAAGTTGCCAAAAAATGAGTTGTCATGAGCAAAATGGCATGTCCGTATGTGTATGTTCTGTATAGACCATTGCGCACTATATGTACTCACTAAAGGGTAGGTGAGCTAAAAGGTCTACATAAGATAAGCACGTATGTTATGTCGCTAATCAAAGTTTCATTGAAGGTATTATGAATGTGTTTATAAGGTTAACTTCAACCTACGTACACACACATACAAATACACGCATTATACATATTTATATCATATGTATATAGGTTAAAAAAGTGACAGCTTAGCTTATGGAGAGTATATAGTTCGGATTGCGGATTAGGGTAATGACTACTAGGAAGTGGTGTTGGACAAAAAGACAAGTGAATATATATACATAATTATGTTTGTGCATATGGTGCGTGATATGTAGTTCTACATACATATTCACGCACCATTTGCACAAATATATGTATATATATGTATATATATGTATATATATACATATAATATATAATGTTTGTGCATATGGTGCGTGACTATGTATTTCTGTGTACACAGACATTCTTACTTTGTTTTTTATTATTTTTTTATATGTAAAATTACACTCTGGAGAAAGATACCAAGATGTATGCACCAAGCTGACTACTACATATATATGGGACAACTGTATTCCCGTTGCTAATAGCATGTATAACTCATTTATTTTGATGATATTCATTAGCTGTTTTCTTTCATGACGAATTGACTAAAAAAGGGTCTTAAGAAAGCCAAGGTTATACCCAATGCGGGTCGGGAGTGCTTTGAATCAAAGTTTGATGGAGTAAACCCTGAACCCGATGCCCTGTGCACACGTCTGACCCAC
This sequence comes from Hermodice carunculata, assembly GCA_964020975.1. Lineage (NCBI taxonomy): Eukaryota > Metazoa > Annelida > Polychaeta > Eunicida > Amphinomidae > Hermodice > Hermodice carunculata. The sequence goes on along the minus strand of CAXHWN010000809.1, from coordinate 773,501 downwards.
ACTCGAAACCGTTTCAGCTCCTTATGTTGGCCACGAAAGCTCAACAAAACACGCACACACACACACACGCGCGCGCACGCACGCACACGCACACACACACACACACACACACACACACACTCTTACTTCTTCCTTATCGCCCTTGGGTGAATTTGCACGGCATTTGCCTGCAGCACACCCCACCAATTTGGCGTTATATAAATTATTGCTCCAGACTAACCTCTTATAAACAAACAGAGGGCAACGTCACTGGCACTGCGGTGCCAGAGGTGAAGGTTGAATAAGTGTCATCTGTGACGTAACTTCCGCCTATTTCTATTTTAGTTCTGAGGGTATTACGTGAGTAAATCGGCCGGCTTCCACGTAGAAGGACTATAAAGTGCACATAAGAAACGACTCTTACAGGTACAGGGGGCTGTCTCTTACATAATTCTGACCACAGAAAGACATTTTTTCTCAAAGTGACAGGTGCAGTATGCAGTATTTATTGACAGGTCAGCTTTCAGTGTACTCAGTGCAATGTCTGAATACACATGGCTAATGCGAGTATTCCGAGTCACCACGCAAGGCGGCGTGACTGCTGTCAGTACTTTGGCTGTAGCAAACGGTGGTATCTATAACTTTTCCCAATGATAACTGGGTTTTCTTGTTCTTAGATGATTCAAAATATTGTAAAGAACAAGTTGGCATAGGGCTTGTTTGGGTTAATACGGTATTTTGGAAGGTAGAGACTGCAACCTGGTCTGTTTACATTTTTTGCGGGTTATACTGCAGTAGCGTAACACCTGAACTTTACTGAAGTGGGCGCCCCACCAAACTTGAGCAACGGACGTCAGCGGTTCTAAGTGAAATTTGATGCAAAAACCGCGCTTCCATTTGAAGGATGCATGTAAACGATATCAGAAGACCAGTGCTATGTGTTATGATACAGAAAGACAAGCTATTCATTTGAACTTTGATTTGTTAGCAATGAGACACTGTTGCACGCCTTTATCAAGATTTCCAGTAGAAACACTTTGTTTACAAAATCTGAAATCCGAAAGATAAGAATAAATTCTGGTAACCTGGAAACATCAAAGTAACACTGTCGTGTGCTCAACAGTTCCGACGTACTGTTCAGTAATTTCACGATATCAATAAGTGTGGTATTACCAGTACTGATTTTTGTCATACGCCCACGATGTAAGCCTGTCACATAACAAAACTTTATTTTGGGTTCGAGATCATCACTTTTTTCTACAGGATGCCATCCTTTGGAACAAACCTGGTATGTACTGAAATGCAATGTACCAATTTTGTACGGAAATGCGATAGTCCTATAAGCTGAATTATTTGGGACGGTATTGGTAACGTTGCTGTTCCCTTTTTCTGTCATAAGTTACAGTGGATTGCCAGACGGAAATGTCATCAAAGGCTGCCAATCACTCGCAACAAGTTTGACAGTAGTTACTGTGATATATGCAGTTTTTTAGCAGCATGTTTGAAAAATGTACGAAAATAAGATAACAGTTCAAATTGGGAAGAAGCATACAACAAAACCACACAAATTGGGACATGGAGATACGAGATACATAAAGATAGATGGATAGATACGTAGGCAGATTGCACGCTTAGACAAACAAAATGGCCAAGAATACCAAGTGGACTTTTGCTGGATCACTTTCCAGTGCCATGCTTTATCTGCATGAAACGTAGTTATGCGGTATTATTTGTCCCAAGAATGCGAAAACAAATGAACCCTTCTGACCTTGAAATCACCGTGGAGGACTAGCCTCAATGACACTCTAACCTCGGAATCAATTTGGACCAAAATGTGAATCACAGAGGATATATTAAAAAGGTCATTTCTTTATAATATCAAAAAAAATTAATATAATAAAGCTAACATTTAATGATAAATGAAATGAATTTCTTTCATCTGGACGCTTGGGGTGTGTAACCTGGTTCCCTGTCATGCCCAGCTAACTGTGCAGCACTGTGGCCGCCCGAGAAGAGAGGCATTGAAGGCAAACAAGCCTACCAGCCTATCTACCTGCTTTAGTAGTGCACTCTTCTGGCGTATTTTGACCAATGCATTTTCTTCACTAATTGCAACTAAGAGCAATTTAATAGATCTTTCCGTTGTTGATACATGTCTGGATTAATTTAGTTTTGACCCAGTTATGTTTGTTTGAAAACCAACCCTTCTTTCTCATATTAGAACATTCAAGATGATGACCACCTCGTTATGGTTGTATAATATGAAACACAGGACGTTCCAGGTAGTCTTGGAAACTGTGTATCGGAGGAGACAACTAATCAATACTAAGTTACAGTTATAGAAGTACATTTTGCACTATTTACAAAATTTGGGGGGCAATGACCACAGTTGACAGGTACTAATTGAAATCCACGTTTACTAGTCATAATCCACAGGTGGTGCTTTAAGTCTACAGATATTAGGCAGCAACACACTCCAAATCAGTTTCTTGTGGGTGTTTACCGTCCACTCATGACAAGATTTCTTGTACCTAGTACGGTCGTCTGTCAGTCACATACCGAATCTCGTCTCAGCCATGGGACCTGTGCCTGGGAGTTTGTACAGATCAGCAATGAATGAGCAGAAAATAAAAAGAACGAGAAAACAATGACTGAGCAGATAATAAACTGAGTAACTTTTGGAATCTTACCGTGGGCACCACTTTTGCAAATTTTAGTATAGCAAGGGGACAGTTTGCTTCAACATTGTGCACCTATTTGCCCCTACCATTGGATATACTTTTATTCCATGTAGTTCCTATTGCATTTATTAGATCATGTTGCAAGTTAAAATCTTCTTAACTCCGTGGACTCACTTTTTCCATCTTTAGAATTAAGGTGGATTGAAAAGTAAAAATGATGATAATCATACACAAAATGGATAAACATGAGCTTCTTGTAGTTAAGGGTGATTTGTGCAAATGATGGTGTCAGAAGTGCGAAAAGGGATAGAAAAGTCCTATTTGCGATATATTTTCACGTTATAGACATTTGAAGTCGGTTTGAAATCATCAGATGTTTCCGATTTGGATGTGCCGCTACATTTGAAAAAAAAAATCACTGTACATTATGTGTCGATTATCGTGCGCACGCGCAGATGCTCACCATTGAACTGTAAGACAGAAGCAAAGCACACTTCAGGAAACGATTGTCCTATTTGTCAATGAAATGGAAGACTGTAGAGTTAACATTTTACTGAAACCAATACATCTGACACTCCTTGCTCTCCAGATGTTGAGTTTGTAAGTCAACAAGGATTTATCGCCTCTAAGAATCATCCAGTCGATTGAATGAAAGATTCTTGTGATTCAATGTAAACATGGATTTGTTTATTTTTCGGTGAGACGTGATAATTTGAAACACCTAACAAAGAGGTCTTGATCAATGTCAGTCATAGTTTACAAAAATCAAATAAGATTTTCGTGGTACAATGGATAACCCTTTCATTTGATCTGCTTTCTTAAAATATAAATACTATACTTCTGTGCTTACGCATTTTGGATTTTGAATATTCTATAAATTCACAATTATTCAAATCCATCCTACAGCCTCCGTTGATCATTCATTTAACTGTTTCAGTGCCAAATTTTGGAGTGAGTCAACAGCTTTTGCCTGCGCGCATCAGGCGAAATGTACCCAATGCGCACTGAGAAAAGTTGTTGACTTGGAATATTCTCTCTGGAACTATAAGCATGCTGATACTTGAATGAAAGGTATTTTTAACGAGGAATAATAATCTGGGATATTTGTGGTAATTCAGACTAGTTTGACTTAAGTAGGTCGACTTAAGTCGCGCTTTGCACTGAAAAAGTTAAACGGACTTTTGCACTAATAGGGACCTGTGAAAGAGTAATTGCGATTAAGCTAGTTACCATTTGTTTAGAAACGTTCCACAAATATAAAGTTACTCTATTCAGCACATCAAAATATTGAGGCTCTTTAAAATTTATACAAAATTTCTGCTTTTTAAAACGTGAACAATGTCATATTTTTTTTTATTTTGAACAAATCGTTGATCATTTTAGACAATCTTATTTTACAGACAGTAAGGATCAGAGAGTTGTTTTCAAGACTAGTACAAGTTCAAGTCACTGCACAAATGTAACCTGAGGCGAGAAGTGATATTTATTATGACTTAGTTCCGTCTTTTAAGTGGCCTTTTTCAGTTAGGCGAAAGTAATGAACGGGACAGTAGACATGCATTTATTTCCGTGTACTTCATTGTCATGGAAGCAACGTAGCAATTACTGTCAATGTAGAAGAAATCACACCAGTTTTAAAAGTACAATAGGGTCCGTTGTTGTCGATAATGGGTTGGTCAGTTAAAATTCAAAGAAAGTCCGGGGAAAGGTCAATACATAACCCCTTCACGCATGCACCCTGCATTTGACTTGGAACAATTTCTCAGCGCATTTTGACAATCAATGAATTTGCTGACGTAATCCGATGACACAGTTAATAGTTTTATCTAAATTTGACAATCACTAAATTTGTTGACATCATCAAATGACACCATCAAAAGCTTTGCTTGAAACATTGGTGAAACAGACAAAAGCAATATGAAACAAAAAACAAACAAAAGAAAAAAATAGAAAATACTGCCCACTTTCCCATTGGTATTTTACAATGACGGTACTACACCTGTACGGAATCAAATGACGTTTTCGTAGAATTTCGGATGATGCAATATCTCATCATAATAATAATAATAATAATAATAATAATAATAATAATAATAATAATAATAATAATAATAATAATAATAATAATAATAATAATAATAATAATAATAATTTTATGGACGAAGGCCGTGTCATTAAAATGTAGGTTAAGGTCGCAAACATGGTATTTTGTCCTCATAAGTGTAATATGATTATCATTATTATCATGATCACAGTGCTTCAGGCAATGGTCAATAACGCTCTTGTAGAAGTTGAAATGACATCTCTGTCTATTATACTTTTGAAGATATTCGAGATTTAAAATTTCAAATGCCCCTAATTTGCATGATTGTACACATCTTCAGTCCTCTGGATAAAAACTCCCAACTACTTGTGCGGAGGTACAATCATGCCAAGTTTAGAGTTTCAAATCATTAGTAATATCCCGCTTGTCCCCACAGCTACCGACCCGTATCTCGCCATATCCCACCAAGCGAGACTAGTCAATCGGGTATACAGTTTGGGCAGGAACGTAATATGCATATCTCTTATTACACGATAGATTCACTTAAGTAGAATGCCATTGCCGAGATACATCGCTGAAAGAATAGGTGGGGAAGAAAAACGCAGAACCTAGATAAACACAGCGTCACACACGACGGTGACGCATTACCAACTGTTGCTGTGTGCAGGCAAAGTAACACCGGTTGGGATGTTGGCTGAAGAACTACCCAAATACATTTTATTCTCATAGTAGTAAGAAAAAAAAGTGTAAGGTATAATCTCGATAGATTTGCTGAACTAACAATGGGTTAATATATTTTTCCCATACAGATTACCATGAAGATGACGAGGAATGATAAATAGATGACTTGGCATCTTAGAATGTGTTGATATACCGGGTCTGTTGAAAACGATGATCGTACGAAGGCTTTGGATTTGCCGAAGACGCAGCAGTATTATGATGTACATGAAATTTCTGTGCGGAGTCTCCATCGTGTTTATACTGTACAACGCTGTGGTCAAGCAAAATTCTGTAGCTGTCTACACAGAACGTTCCGTTCAGGATTTACATTTCCACAGACCAGGGGCAAGTCTACCGCCAGTCCTTTCTTACCACAAAGAATTCAACAAAAAGAATCCCTCCGTTCGCGGAGAATTGCAGAATAGACATTCTTCTTTTACTGGAGAATTGAACAATAGGATTCCATCAACCGATGTGAAGGAATCCTCGAAGGAAAATGCAGACATGGAAGACCTAGCCTCATTGTGGATATACACCTTACCACAACAAAAAATTAAAACTTGTGCACACTTGTTGTCTCACGATGTCAGCAAAAAGCTCTATGCAGGTTACATTTCCAAGTTATCGAGGTTTCTGTCGCATTCAGGATTCCATATAGATGCGAGTACGATGAACAAAGAAAAGGATCTGGTTAAATTTGCAGTGGCAAGCAATTCACTTGTGCAAAATATCTGCATAGCACTCCATGACTCGACAGGCACAATTTTACCTTGGCTTCTGTCTGGAAATGGACGCGTTCATGTGTTCGATGTCTCACAAAATATGGGCTTAAAATCCACTGTTGCCTTGTATCAAAAACATTTTCAGGACTCTATATTTTACATTTATTTCAACATGCTTAACATAGAAGGATCTTTCGATTACATTGAGTTGACTTGTGACGTCATTGCAATCAGTACAAACACGCTAAGGCATAACATTAAATTTGCAAATAGCTTATTACAATTGGGTGCTGGTGATCCCCTTCTTCTTGTAGACGATTGGCAAAAGGCCACCACAGAATCTGCAGAGTGGAAACGTTTAGTCGAGAAGTATTCTATTCGCCATGACTTCAGTTGTTTGTATGAAAAACAGTCTAGATCTGGCATATGGTTAGGTACGTTCTTGTCGTTCGCTACTGAAACCTGATCCCTTAACACCTTTTTACGTTGTGAACAGTATCGCCGCTTCAAGACGATATAAGACACATAAGAACGAATACCCATATTCAACTCAATACAAAGTCCAGTACTCAAGCATTTTGAATGACATTCATTTGTGCACTTGGATCTCCCATTAGAATTGTATGTTGTTAAATTACTGAAATACCCCATACAATTCAGGGAATATGGGGTTAAATGGGTTGTCAGAGAAGATTTGTTTTGAAACGATTTGCCGTTGAAAAAAAATCTACCATTTACTTCACATGAACGTTTGGATAATAAATGAATAATATGAAAGTATAGTAGTTGTTGCTTTTCATTTATTTTAAATTTAGGCGACGACTTTATCGGAAAATTTTGTACCCGATGCAGTAACTTGGTGCGTAGTCATGTGACCAGTGGCTGAAGCAAACCCAAGCGAAAATTCGATATCAGAGCTATCAAAAACAAGATCCAACATTGCATAGAAATGCAGTCCCCATCGAACATTTACCAAAATTGCATAGAACAGGTAGGATAAATGTGGCCTCATAAACGTTTTTTTGACAAGCCAAAGGTCAAGGTCATAGGGGCCTATTTTGGTACAAGATACACGCTTATTTCAAGTAGTATCCACAAGCAAAGTTTGGTATTTTTAAGGTTCATTGTATTGCTACTTTCTGTGATGAAGTCAAATGTCAATGTCACTGCAATCTAATTTTAGTACACGCTCCAATGCCTAGAAAAAAATCCACGCACGTACGTTTGGTATCTTTAAAGTGTTACGGTATAGGACGGCACCATGACGCACAGAAGCATGATGGGGTCAAACGTCAAGGTCACAGTGACCTAATTTTGGTACACAATACACTCCTAAAGCAAGAAGTGTCACGATCTAGGAAGTATGGCTACACGAGGACTTTTTATGTATGGTAATTTTGGAACGCGACATATTCATACCCTGTGAAGCATCAACAAACAGATTTTGGTAGATGTTGGTGTTACGGTGAAGGAAATGCCCAGACAAGCGGAAGCCTTGCCGGAAGGACGGACGAGGTGGGGGTTCTAATTGACATCGCTTTCCCATAACAAAATGACAGCTCAAGATGCCCCCACCATGTGGTTTCACAACAAAGTGGTCATATATTTTGCGTTCCATGCACTAATTAGTACAGAATTCAAGTAAATGACCGGCAAATGCGGTAAGTGAATATCAGGTTCATTTCCACATTTTTAAAAAGTACTGAAACAACCGAAAAAAAGTTTAAGAAAATGGGCATCACTCAATTAAATGGTGTCAAGAATACAACCGTAGTATTGCTTATCACCTATCAACGTTAGGTGTGCTCAAAATTACACCTCTCTCATTTTGACTCGATCAACCCATCTTATACACCTAACCCACTTGCATGTGATATTTTCTTTGCCAATTTTGACAAACGTCGTTGTGCACGGGATGGTCATAGCGATACTAGCTTCGTATTTGTTTGTAATCCAACTTTTCATTCAAGTCCCAGCATGCTTAAGGTTAGCATAAGAGATCGGTGAGTATAAGCATGGAGGTAGAAAGGGGTTTCTTACCTCCATGGTATAACAATGGTACAAGCCAACAGCTTTCTTTAGTGTGCTTTGGACGGAAGTTCTCGACTCACACAGTCAAAACTTGGCACCGGAAAAGTTAGGGTTACACGAGGCTTTAAGTTATGCACACGCTAAATATACCGTGTACAAGTGTGTGTTTGACTGTCCATTTCAGTTTTGAAGTCCTGAATGTCGTCAGCGCCATGCTCCCCTATTATAGATCTTCAGGACTGCCATAGTTGACAAGGTTCCCACTATCGTGGGTAGATAGCGTAGGTGCCGCCTCAAAGACTTTTTATTTTATTTTCTTTCGTTTTCTCTAGTTTGGCGTAGCTTTAACTTGTTTTGCTTTGTTATTCTTGGTGTAATCCAGGATGTCACATTGTGTGATATTTTATAATATACATCTTTACATGCAAGATTATTGCATTAATCTGCAGTCGTAGTATATATATATATATATATATATATTTCTAAACTAAGGAGGTAGCGTGGACTGTTCCTGTGCCATCTGTGGGCCAGACGCCATTGCAATATACAATGTTAGGGTGCATGCAAGAGTTAGTCGAGAGCTTGCAAGCGATGATGATTTTAAAGCTTTATCATAAGCCATCTTTAATCCAAGTGCCATCAACCTATTATCTTAGTAAGAACAATCCAAGTACATAGTCAAATCAAAGAAATATTTCGCATTTATCCTAGGAATAATATTCCTAGGATAAATGGTGGGTCACGTAGCCACATATACTGAACCCCAATGAAAAGTATCCACATAAAAAATTTTAACACATTAATTTTGTAAGTTACTAAGTACTGTGTGTGCATATATGCATGGTTTGGAGCCTACATCAGGGTCATTCAGGACAACTTTTTAACTTTTGCTGGGTTGTTACATAATGCATGTGACTTTTGTGCACCGAATATGGCTTCTGACCACCACTCCTATTGGATGGCTAAAATGACCTGATGTTTTCAGTGGCTTTAAAAAGGGATGTTCAGCCAATAAAAAAGCCAGTGGTCTCAGGTGTGTTGAGGCGATCATGCCGCGTCTGAGCCAAGGTCAAAGACACCATGCTTTGGGGCTTGCAGAGGGTGGAGTCCCAATCACTCAAATCGCACAAAGAATGGGGTGTACTCGGCGCACCATCCAACGACTAATTGAACGGCAACAAGAAACTGGATCCGTAGATGATCGGCCTAGGCCTGGCCGAGAAAGAGTGACAACACCTGGCCAAGACCGTCACATCCGGCTGATGCACCTGCGAGACCGTTTCCGTACAGCAGCCCAAACAGCCCGTGAGACTCAAGGGGTGAATCACCGTCCTGTCAGTAGTTCTACTGTGGAGAGGCGACTGAGGAGCAGTGGCCTAACAGCCAGAAGACCTTACAGGGGTAACCTGCTGACCCAACCCAGAAGAGAAAGACGACTGCAGTGGTGTAGAGCACACTCCAGGTGGACTCGCCAGCAGTGGAATACCGTCCTTTTTACTGACGAGTCCCGTTTTTGTGTCAGCAGAGCAGATGGCAGAGAACGGGTGTGGCGCCGGACTGGGGAGAGATATGCAGATGCCTGTGTCCGTCAGGCAGATCGATGGGGTGGACCCTCTGTCATGGTGTGGGCAGGCATCAGCAACCGCTACCGGACACCCCTAGTGGTCATTCAAGGGATCCTCAATGCTAGGCGGTACATTGATGAGGTGCTGGAGCCGCACATGGTCCCATTTATGGAGCAGCATCAAGATCTGGCGATCTTTCAGCAGGACAATGCACGTGCACACTCTGCAAGATTAACAATGAACTTTCTCAATGAGAACAACATCAATGTCATGGAATGGCCAGCGTTCTCACCCGATCTGAGCCCTATTGAACATTTGTGGGATCAGTTAGGCCAAGGTATTCAACGGAGGACACCTAGGCCTACTACCCGAAACCAGCTGATCCAAGCTCTGCAGGAAGAATGGAATAATGTTCCCCAACACAGAATTCAAACCCTGGTCAGCAGTATGCGCCGCAGATGTATAGCATGTGTTGATGCTCGAGGTGGCCACATCCCATATTGAACAGAAAAATTTGTGTGACTTTCAATTAGGGCAGTTAATGACATTTTTTGCCTGTAAGTGACGTTAATGTCGGTAGAGCGTGACATTATTTTTACGCCAGAAAAGTGAATGCTTTGTTAAGTTCTAAGCACGTCTAGGTATGAAATGTTTCAAGTATAAACAATAAAATACTTCAAAATTGGCATGTGGATACTTTTCATTGGGGTTCAGTATAATTTCCAGCTTTATAAAGTAAATGTAAGGCCGCAACGCAAGTCCACTGCAAGTCAAAGATCAGCAGGTCTTGCAACAGACATTGAGGATCTAGCCCCCTGTTCATATTTATGTAGGCCTAAACGCTGTCAAGTACGTATGATAAATCGTATCGCTATGATAACATGATTAGAATCTCACTTTATATTACCGAGTTATCAGGCAGTTATCGAGGCAGTCAATTTCAGGGAAACACTTGTTTCCCTCTGACCTGTCAGTGTGATCATGGTTTTACCTCCATCGTGTGACACTCTAAAACAACCCAGGAATAGTGGCATCAAGTGTCATTAAATTTCGGCAAATTACGTCATCTGATGAAATTGTTAAAAGTTTGGACCTGCTGACGTATGCCAGCCATAATTGTTGCCCATCAATTTCCCCTTCATATGCACCTGCGCCGAGTTCTTAACTATTCTTCATAATCTAAACTTCAAAGGTAATTTTGTTTGTTAAATTGCAGGCACACTGCACGAATCCAAGTCTTATTTGGGATGTGTTCTAAAAAGTAGAGAGTGTACTAATTATATATTACTTTCTTCATTCACAAGCATTTGAAGTCACTTCCTGTGAGTATACCAAATAATTACATCCAAATTGCTTAGGCCCCTGCTATGCCCAAGACAAATTTTCTCTTGCAATCAGTCACTTCTACAAGTGATTTTTTACGTATATTGTTTGAGGGAAAAAATACGCCACCCCCATTGGTTAAACATGGGCGGCTCTAAATTAGCCTTTGTAGGCCTATGGAAAATATGGGTGTCGCATAGAATATTAGGTTATATCAATGGAATATCGTATGGTATGCCTGAGCAGTCATACACACAACAAATGTCCTGTAAACAAGACAACAGCCAGAAAGGTGTGAAAATGTTTCTGGAATAGGATTTATGCATATTAATTGGGATCCTGTGCTGCCACCTAGACCGTAGCAAGGAACTTGACAGGAAGGAGGGCACATTCATGCGTTAAGCAGGGCCAAATGAGCTTCTGTGATAAAAGGAGCAACTTGAGAAAGCAAAAAGCTTAAGAAAAGTTATTCACCAAGTTTTAAAACATACAAGATGCTTAACATATTTACTAAAATTTAATTGGTTTGGTAGGAAAGTGTTATTCCTGGGTGGTTCTGTAACATATCTTGTGAAAGTGCCCTGATCATGGGCATAGTTCTCTTGCCTAGCAAATGAGAAGACCAGCGCAGGTCTGCAGGTAATATAGTTAAATATTAATACCTCCTATTGGGGTGCCTCTGGGATTTAAAAGGGGGCCATGGCACTATATACTGGGATCAATGTGAATTCAAAATGCCATGGCGTACGGATCATTCACACATGTCTGAATTTGACAGAAACGGAATCATTTGGATGTTGGAGGTCGGCCTTTCCAAGCAGGAGGTTGCCAGGATAATGGGGTACTCCAGGCCATCAGTAAAAAGGTGGTGGGACCGTTTCCAGGAAGCCAAAGGATATGAAAGAGGAAGGCTGGATTTCCAGGATGGAAGAAAAGCGGTTCGACAAATGCCTTCCGAGAGGTTCATAGAAGGATGTATGGTTGAACATGACTCCTACGGAAGAGGCAGTGTCATGATGGGGGGGGGGGGGCGATTACTGTAACAGCTGTCATCATGGTGAACAGGACACTAACAGGCCAGAGCTACGTGGATGAGATCCTATCCACAGTTGACGAATGGATCCAACAATATCCAGAGCTACCGTTTCAACAGGATAACGTACATGTACGACCAACACTGCCCGAGTCAGCATGCAGCATCTCCAGCAACACGATATCCCATTGTTCCCATGGCCAGCCCGTTCTCGTGACCATTTCGTATAATCGAGCAGAAAAATTGAGGGAAAAATGTAAATGTAAGCAATCAGGATCGCTTTAGTTTGTGTTGTGGCATAATGCCACGCCCACGATGCCAGCTTCAATCACGCGCGCCTTCATGCCATAACACACTCAAAAGCGACCCTCATTTCTTAAATAATTAGTACCGGTATCGCAATAACCTTGACTGGCTGTAACGATGTTACCTTAAATTTAAATAAGAGGCCCAGTGGCTTGGTCTGTTTTCACAACGTCAACATAACACTACAGAAACAAACGTGTGTCGTTTACTCCTAATATCCAAGACTCAGGAATTTTCAAATCGGTTTTAGTTTACCATCATTTCTGGTATTACATTTCTAATGTTGTCATTACTGATGTCACATGCATGTTTCAGAATCGAACACTTGGGCCTACCAAAAAACAAAAACAAATAAAAATGTATCACCAACTCTGGGTATATTATCGCTCACCCGGACAGTCAGCAGGAGCGCGGGAATTTTTTCCATGACCGGTCGGAGTCCATATCAAAAGCATTGAAACTAAATCCCCGTATTCTGATTATTACTTCGTACGTTAATGATCGCTGCCTGCGTTGGGACTCCGATCACCCCAAAAGCGAATTGGGTACGAAACGATCTAGTAGCACATAATAATTTATACCAACTCATAAGCGAGCCAACAAGATCAACTGAATATACAGAAAGCTTATTAGACCTTACGGAGTCCCCAGGTGCATGCTCAATAGCGGCGTCCTTCCACCAATAGCAAGCTCCGATCACTCCATCATCTCTATAACTTTTCCAAACGATAGCGCCTTCACGCGAACAGTATGGGACTTATAAGAAAACGAACTTTGCTGATCTGAATGCAGCTTTCTTACAGGCCCCCTGGGACATTAGTTTCTATTTATTTGATACTCTTGATGACACCGTGGGATATTGGAGATAGTTCCTCGACACTGCGAAAGAATTCATTCCATGTAAAGATGTTCTTATTAGACCTAAAAACAAACCCTGGATCACTTCTAGAAATAAACTTTTAATTAGGAGACGCAATCGAGCCTGAAAAAAAGATAGAAAATCATCCAGAAAAGACAACGGTACTCAATCTCCCTACACAATACAGCTTTATGAATATTATACACGTTTTAGGAATGCATCTGTTACTGCACACAAAAAGTCAATTCGCACATATTTATCTAATCGTTACACGTTGCTCTACCCATATACACCATAGACTACATATTCGACTATTTATATAGATTTCTACTTAATTTGCAATTCCCGAAAAGTACATGTATTATGAAAGTATCCAAAATGCAACAAATTATTTTGTTGTATATACCGTTGTCAATGCTCATAATCTTGCTTTAATTTGTCAATTAATGATTCACCAACCTCCACCTTCTCGATCTGAAATATGTTCAGGTATCATGGACTCCACATACAATGGACAAGACAATTTGGACTTTGTCCCCTGCATAATGTATGTTTTGTTTCAGGTCTCTTTACCACATGAGCCCGTTCAACGTAATTCGCTTCCTTTATTTATATATTCTTCTATGTACATGTTTTATGTTTTACGGATCACTGTTTTCTGGCACTTGCGTTGTATACTGTTCAAGAGCCCCTCCCATCAGAGTCGACCTATTCACAAACAATCTGCACCTTTCAAACATCATTGGAATTAGCTATGTTGCTTACGTTGTTCTGGTGCAAACGAGTAACATCTCTGCACCGCACCTTCTGGGTCCCGTATTTGCGAAGTTTAAACAATGCAGTACAAACTGTGGGAAACACTAGCAAACACTGCGCACACGCTTCACTGATATGCCTTAAATTCAATTATATGTGTACTTGTAGAACACTCCCAATTTATTATGCATTTGGAAATTTTGAACTATACACATGTTTTGAACTTTGTAAACCTTATCACTACTCTAGTCGCCACGCGCATGTCAGAACTAACTGTGGTCCGATATTAGGTTGTATATTCATTTTTTCATTTGTTACTTATTATATTCGTCACGGCGGTACTTCAGACACAATGTCAAATTCAAATAATTGCGGGACTTGAATGGATTTTATCACACAGTATTCAAATTGTATTATTTATCCTCCTGCCAACGTACTTGGTATATGCATCCAACAATATAAGTCCGTTATTGGGCTCTTCTACAACCGGAATGGTTTTTCTAAATGCCTATTGTCTGATTCAATTGTACAAATGCATGACCAAGTTGTATCGTCCTTTGCAATGTCATCTCTCATTCTTCTAATATTTATGCGATATTTTTATTTGAACTTGAAACATGTGGTAACTATCCTAGGCTACATGTTAAGTTCTGACGTTCATTCTAACCACGGTCCAGAAACAAATTATTTTTCCTTATGCCATCCTAACGTTCATTGCATGTAAAACATTGAATCTGATAAAAAACCTGAAACGTCTGTCCTATTATAGAGAGAACTGAAGACACAGAACAATCCTCATCTATCATTCTTTTTCACACATATAGACAGTATCCTTATATATGGATCTGAAAAACTTTCTTCCATTTGAACGTATATTAAGTTAAAAATTTATACAAACCATAAACAAATATGCTGATATAGAAAAAAATTTAGACAAGACAATTCTAATCACAATCTGGCAATATCTGCTAACTTAATATCAATGTAATATGATTTAGAGAAAGAATGATCACTGAAGCAGCAGACGACAGGGCCACAAAAATATTGTTAAAAAACACAAACAGAAACATCTCAAATTATGAAAATCTGAGAAGAAACCTACAAGGGCAGCAGCAAATGTGTCCATTTTACTACTATGGCACTTTTGAACTTACGGTTTCTGAAATGTTCATCCATTTGAATGTAGATAAAGTTCAAGAATGTTAAAAACTGCAAACATATACTACTATAGAAAGAATGAAAGACTAAGAACAAGACTGACTAAAATCGGGCAATGTCTGTTAATTGTGAGCATATTTTTGTTACATATATACAGTATCACGGGAATATGATTTCAAGACAGAAAGAACGACAGATTATGTTACCGAAGTTGGGCCATAAAAATATTAAAAAGTTTCAACAGGAATACCTTACATGATAAAAGTCTCGAGAGGAAAGTTACATGGGCAGCAGATTAATGTGTCAAATTAACTATTATGGGTCCCTTTTGGAAGAGAGTTTTCTGAAACGTTCCCTCTGTTTTAATGGAAAGAGTTCAGGAATCATAAAAAAAACTGATGCAGAGAAAGTTCAAGAATCATAAAAGAAAACTGAAATGTCTATGCCAATATCGAGAGAAATAAAAACTCGGAGATCTACTGATCAAAATCTGGCAAAATCTGCTAACTTCATACATTCTTTTTCACACATATAGACAGTATCTTTGGAAATGGATCTTAAATTTTTCTTTCATTTGAACGTATATTAAGTTAAAAATTATACAAACTATAAACAAATATGCATGATATAGTAAGAAATATAGACATGACAATTGTAATCACAATCTGGCAATATCTGCTAACTTAATAGCATGAATTTCTTGATACATATGTACAATATCAATGTAATATGATTTAGGGAAAGAATGATTAATGAAACAGCAGACGACGGGGCCACAAAAATATTGTTAAAAAACACAAACAGAAACATCTCAAATTATGAAAATCTGAGAAGAAACCTACAAGGGCAACAGCAAATGTGTCCATTTTACTACAATGGCACTTTTGAACTTACGGTTTCTGAAATGTTCATCCATTTGAATGTAGATAAAGTTCAAGAATGTTAAAAACTGCAAACATATACTACTATAGAAAGAATGAAAGACTAAGAACAAGACTGACTAAAATCGGGCAAGTCTTACTTGTGAGCATGTTTTTTTATTCATATATACAGTATCATTTGAAAATGGTTTCAAGAGAAAAAGAAGGACAGATGATGTTGCCGAAGTTGGGCCACAAAAATATTATTAAAAAATGTAAACAGAAATACCTTACATGATAGAAGTCTCGGAAGAAAGCTACATTAGCAGTAGAACAATGTGTCCATTTAACTACTATGGGTCACTTTTGGAATGAGGTTTCTAAAACGTTCTTCCATTTGAATGCAGAGAAATTTCAGGAATCATAAAAAAACTGTAACCGCCTGTGCTAATAAAGAAAGAATAAAAGACTCAGAGCAATACTGATCAAATTCTGGCAAAATCTGATAACTTCATAGGTTGTAATTTTCAAATGTATACAGTATCAGTGCAAATGGTTCTAAAATGGTCTTCCATTTGAACGTATATTAAGTTCAAGAATCATACAAACCATAAACAAATATGCTGATGTAGAGAAGAATATAGACAAGACAATTCTAATCACAATCTGGCAATATCTGCTAACTTGATAGCATGAATTTATTCATACATACGAACAATATCAATGTAATATGATTCAGAGAAAGAATGATAGATGAGACAGCAGACGACGGGGCCACAAAAATATTGAAAAGAAAAGTAAACAGAAACATCTCAAATTATGAAAATCTGAGAAGAAACCTACAAGGGCAGTAGAAAAATGTGTCCATTTTACTACTATGGAACTTTTGCAGTAAGGATTTCTGAAATTTTCATCCATTTGAATGTACATTAAGTTCCCAGAATCATAAAAACTGCAAATATTTAACCTAATGAAGAAAGAATTAAAGACTTACAACAACACTGACCAAAATCGGGCAATGTCTGTGACTTGTGAGCATGTTTTGATACTCATATATACAGTATCATTGGAATATCATTTCAAAGAGAATGAGAAATAACATGCTTTCGACGTTGGGCCACAAAAATATTGTTAAAAAATTTCAGCAGAAATACCTTACATGATAAGTATCAAAAGAAAAGTTACATGGGCAGTAGATTAATGTGTCAAATTAACTGCTATGGGTCCCTTTTGGAAGATGGTTTTCTAAAACGTTCCCTCTGTTTTAATGCAAAGAAAGTTCGGGAATCATAAAAGAAACTGAAATGTCTAAACTAATATTGAAAAAATTAAAAGACGCAAAGAAGTACTTATCAAAATCTGGCAAAATCTGCTAACTTCATACATTCTTTTTCACACATATAGACAGTATCCTTGGAAATGGATCTGAAATTTATCTTCCATTTGAACGTATATTAAGTTCAAATTGGACTAACTATAAACAAATATGCTGATATAGAAAAAAAATAGACAACACAATTGTAATCACAATCTGGCAATATCTGCTAACTAAATATCAACGTAATATGATTTAATGAAAGAATGATCCCTGAAACAGCAGACGACGGGGCCACAAAAATATTGTTAAAAAACCACAAACAGAAACATCTCAAATTATGAAAATCTGAGAAGAAACCTACAAGGGCAGCAGCAAAATGTGTCCATTTTACTACTATGGCACTTTTGAACTTACGGTTTCTGAAATCACCATTTGAATGTAGATAAAGTTCAAAGAATGTTAAAAACTGCAAACATATACTACTATAGAAAGAATGAAAGACTAAAAGCAAGACTGACTAAAATCGGGCAAGTCTTACTTGTGAGCATGGTTTTTTTATTCATATATACAGTATCATTTGAAAATGATTTCAAGAAAGAAAGAAGGACAGATGATGTTGCCGAAGTTGGGCCACAAAAATATTATTAAAAAATGAAACAGAAATACCTTACATGATAGAAGTCTCAGAAGAAAGCTACATTAGCAGTAGAACAATGTGTCCATTTAACTACTATGGGTCACTTTTGGAATGAGATTTCTAAAACGTTCTTTCATTTTAATGCAGAGAAAATTCAGGAATCATAAAAAAAACTGTAACCGCCTGTGCTAATAAAGAAAGAATAAAAGACTCAGAGCAATACCGGTCAAATTCTAGCAAAATCTGATAACTTCATAGGTTGTAATTTACAAATGTATACAGCATCAGTGCCAATGGTTCTAAAATGGTCTTCCATTTGAACGTGTATTAAGTTCAAGAATCATACAGACCATAAACAAATATGCTGATATAGAAAAGAATATAAACAAGACAATTCTAATCACAATCTGGCGATATCTGCTAACTTGATAGCATGAATTACTTGATACATATGTGCAATATCAATGTAATATGATTCAGAGAAAGAATGATAGATGAGACCGCAGACAACGGGACCACAAAATATTGTAAAAAAACAGAAACAGAAACATCTCAAATTATGAAAATCTGAGAAGAAACCTACAAGGGCAGTAGAAAAATGTGTCCATTTTACTACTATGGAACTTTTGCAGTAAGGGTTTCTGAAATGTTCATCCATTTGAATGTACATTAAGTTCCCAGAATCATAAAAACTGCAAATATTTAACCTAATGAAGAAAGAATTAAAGACTAACAACAACACTGACCAAAATCGGGCAATGTCTGTGACTTGTGAGCATGTTTTGATACACATATATACAGTATCATTGGAATATCATTTCAAAGAGAATGAGAATGACAAATAATGCTTTCGACGTTGAGCCACAAAATATTGTTAAAAAGTTTCAACAGAAATACCTTACATGATAAGTATCAAAAGAAAAGTTACATGGGCAGTCGATTAATGTGTCAAATTAACTGCTATGTGTCCCTTTTTGAAGAGGGTTTTCTAAAACGTTTCCTCTGTTTTAATGCAAAGAAAGTTCAGGAATCATTAAAAAACCTGATGCAGAGAAAGTTCAGGAATCATAAAAGAAACTGAAATGTCTAAGCTAATATCGAAAGAATTAAAAGACTCCGAGTAATACTGATCAAAATCTGGCAAAATCTGCTAACTTCATACATTCTTTTTCACACATATAGACAGTATCTTTGGAAATGGATCTGAAATTTATCTTCCATTTGAATGTATATGAAGTTCAAAATTGTACAAACCATAAACAAATATGCTGATATAGAAAAAAATAGAGACAAGAGAATTCTAATCACAATCTGGCAATATCTGCTAACTTAATAGCATGAATTTCTTCATACATATGTACAATAAATATGTAATATGATTTAGAGAAAGAATGATTAATGAGACAGCAGACGACGGGGCCACAAAAATATTGTAAAAAAGACACAAACAGAAACATCTCAAATTATGAAAATCTGAGAAGAAACATACAAGGGCAGCAGCAAAATGTGTCCATTTTACCACTATGGCACTTTTGAACTTACGGTATCTGAAATGTTCATCCATTTGAATGTAGATAAAGTTCAAGAATGTTAAAAAACTGCAAACATATACTACTATAGAAAGAATGAAAGACTAAGAACAAGACTGACTAAAATCGGGCAAGTCTTACTTGTCAGCATGGTTTTTATTCATATATATACTCTCATTAGAAAATGATTTCAAGAGAAAAAGGGGAGATGATGTTGCCGAAGTTGGGCCACAAAAATATTATTTAAAGTTGTAAACAAAAATACCTTACATGATAGAAGTCTAAGAAGAAAGTGACATTAGCGGTAGAAGAATGTGTCCATTTAACTACTATGGGTCATTTTTGGAATGAGGTTTCTAAAACGTTCTTTCATTTTCATGCAGAGAAATTTCAGGAATCATAAAAAAACTCTATCCGCCTGTGCTAATAAAGAAAGAATAAAAGACTCAGAGCAATATTGATCAAATTCTGGCAATATCTGCTAACTTCATAGGTTGTAATTTACAAATGTATACAGTATCAGTGCAAATGGTTCTAAAATGTTCTTCCATTTGAACGCATATTAAGTTCAAGAATCATACAAACCATAAACAAATATGCTGATATAGAAAAAATATAGACAAGACAATTCTAATCACAATCTGGCAATATTTGCTAATTTGATGGCATGAATTTCTTCATACATATGTACAATATCAATGTAATACGATTCAGAGAAAGAATGATAGATGAAACAGCAGACGACGGGGCCACAAAAAATATTGTAAAAAAAAAATAAACAGAAACATCTCAAATTAAGAAAATCTGAGAAGAAACCTACAAGGGCAGCAGCAAAATGTGTCCATTTTACCACTATGGCACTTTTGAACTTACAGTTTCTGAAATGTTCATCCATTTGAATGTAGATAAAGTTCAAGAATGTTAAAAACTGCAAACATATATACTACTATAGAAAGAATGAAAGACTAAGAACAAGACTGACTAAAATAGGGCAAGTCTTACTTGGGAGCATGTTTTTGATACATATATACAGTATCATTGGATGATGATTTCAGGAGAGAAAGAAGGACAGATGATGTTGCTGAAGTTGGGCCACAAAAATATCATTAAAAATTGTAGACAGAAATACCGTACATGATAGAAGTCTCGGAAGATAGCTACATTAGCAGTAGAACAATGTGTCCATTTAACTACTATGGGTCACTTTTGGAATGAGGTTTCTAAAACGTTCTTTCATTTTAATGCAGAGAAATTTCAGGAATCATGAAAAACACTCTAACCGCCTGTGCTAATAAAGAAAGAATAAAAGACTCAGAGCAATACTGATCAAATTCTGGCAAAATCTGCGAACTTCATAGGTTGTAATTTACAAATGTATACAGTATCAGTGTAAATGGTTCTAAAATGTTCTTCCATTTGAACGTATATTAAGTTCAAGAATCATACAAACCGTAAACGTATATGCTAATATAGAAAGGAATATAGACAAAACAATTCTAATCACAATCTGGGAATGTCTCCTAACTTGAAAGGATGAATTTCTTGATACATATATACAATATCAATGGAATATGATTCAGTGAATGAATGATATATGAGGCAGCAGACGATGGGGCCATAAAAATATTGTGAAAAAAAAGCCAGAAATATCTCAAATTATGAGAATCTGAGAAGAAACCTACAGTTGAAAAATGGGTCCATTTAACTACTATGACACTTTTGGAATTATGGTTTCTGAAATGTTCATTCATTTTAATGCAGATAAGGTCAAGAATCATAAACACTGTAATTTTATATGCTTAAATGCAAAGAAAAAAGAAAGAAAGAAAAAAAGAAAGGAGGGAGGGAGGGAAGAAAGAAAGAAAGAAAGAAAGAAAGAGAGAGAGAGAGAGAAAGAAAGAAAGAAAGGAGGGAGGGAGGGAAGAAAGAAAGAAAGAAAGAGAGAGAGAGAGAGAGAGAGAGAGAGAGAAAGAAAGAAAGAAAGGAGGGAGGGAGGGAAGAAAGAAAGAAAAGAGAGAGAGAAAGAAAGAAAGAAAGAAAGAAAGAAAGAAAGAAAGAAAGAAAGAAAGAAAGAAAGAAAGAAAGAAAGAAAGAAAGAAAGAAAGAAAGAAAGAAAGAAAGAAAGAAAGAAAGAAAGAAAGAAAGAAAGAAAGAAAGAAAGAAAGTACTGACCAAAATCCGGCAATACCTGCTAACTTGATGGAATGAATTTCTTGATTCACACATACAGTATCCTTGAAATGTGGTTTAGAGAAAGAATTTATGATGAAGCAGCAGGCGATGGGGCCACAAAAAACATTGTGGAAAAAAAACAGAAACATCTCTAATTATAACAATCTGAGAAGAAACATACGTGAACAGGATATGAATCGTGTATATATCTCAATCATTTAGTGAAAAACGGAGCTTTGTCAGTAAAACTGTAATCATTTACGCTACATTTACCCAATATAGACAGAAGTAAAGATGATATTGCAAACGTTGAAGCCACAAAACTATTGTGAAAAAGATAAAAACAGAAACATCTAAAGTTACATGAATCTAAAAAAAAAAAAACTACATAGGAATTTCCTGATTAAGAGTATGTGAAGTGTCATTACCATTGACATGCAGATGCAGTGCAAAATTAAATACAACAGTAATTCTGCCCAAACAATCTATCTATACTGTATTTTAAATGAGACTTTCCATAGTGATATCCGGGGGGAGGGGGGGGGAACTTTCCATGGTGATATCCGAGGAGGGGACGACGTCCCATGTCACAGTCCGGGAAGGTCAGATCCTGTTTGATTCAATGTTGATCCTTTGCTTTGCCTTCTTAGAATGCTGCAAAATACATGTCAATTAGCAGTTGTTTTATATGTGCAATTCTTAAAATATCAATAAAAATAACTAAATACATTTCAGTTGTCTTTTATCAACTCGATTGTTATCAATCAGTGCTTAAAAAATAAATTGTCTTGCGGTTTGTTTTCCCTTTCCGCAGTTAACGATTTTTAAATGATCATCATATGTAAGTAGTAAGACAGAAGATTTAATCAGCTATTCTCAAACGCTTTATTTGGCGCTTTCCAGTCACGCGAGTGCACAGGTTGCGCCTGTTGGAAGTTACCGAGTCTGTCTTCTGTCATAGGCGAGTATTAAAGGGTTAATGTGAACATTATACAACAACCAAACTGATAGAAAGAAAGAAACGAAGGAATTTTTTCATCACTAAACAATAAAACAGTATGTCTGTGCTCACGCACTAATGTACACAAACTATCCGACAAGAATAATGCTAAATTAAAATCTGCAAGTTCACAAGCTTAAAGACGTATACGAAGGACCAAATGCATATGTTCACACAAAAACGGCAGTTTCACACAACCTGGTCAGGGCATAATTTTTTAAAAGACTGCCCGTTATTAAAAACACAAAAAGGCCGTTTTGGAAGTGGATACAAGCTTATTATCAAAAACATTTCGTTTACACAGACACCAAGCGGCAAAATAGCTAAACAGTCTAAGTGGGGTTTCCGCGATAAAGTGATAAAAGCGTTCAGTGACGTGGAAAAATATGTTGGGCCAGAGCTATTCTATGCTCGTTATTGCTCATAACAATTATATTATACCTGTCAATCAAGGAAGTCACAGATAAACACAAACTGTACATCACATTTAAATTCCAAGTCAAATCCATACAGAATATCAGAAATAGCCTGCAATCTTATCGAGCTTTAAACTGGCATTCTCTCGTTCCTCATACCAGGAATATGGACTCGACCCAAACTCCTGATCAAAGTAACAGAAGGAGCTTTTAACTCGGTCTTGCAGCATTGTCCCATGTGTGTCGCATTGGGACCCAAATCACCATGTACAAGAATATCGTGAATGTCTGACCGGGTGGATAGGACCACTCTATTTTGGAGAAAACTTTTTTTAACATTTAAGACATTTTGATGTTTGAAGTGTACCTAATTCAAAGAATTGTCGTGCATCTTTGGCGATTTAATTTTCCTATTCGAGGTCACACGTTGGCGACTTGCCAAGCTTTAAAAAAATACATTAAAAGTGTACAAATCATAGTATATGACCGAACAGGATTTCTCCAAATTTGTGGATGGCGCAAAACTCGAATTGGATGCACTATGATTGCAAAACGGGGCAGTTGCATATTTCGCTAGCACCTACATTCGAAGCTTTAAATGAGCGCTTTGTCAGTCGTCAGCATCTTTGCACATGGCCAGGGCGCTGGTACAACTATTGATCAGCCTGGATCTTAACGTTCCTGCGAAACAGTCGAATGCACCTGTAAAGCAAAAGACAAAGGTATTTACGACTTTCCCCGAATGCACGTCTTCAACAAAAGACAAAGGTACTTACGGCTTTCCCGGAAGGTTGAAATTTCAAGACAATACGAAAACGCATTCAAACCCAAGAAACAAGTTCAAAACAGAACGACTCAGCATTCAAACCCTCATCTCACTCTCAAATAAAGCATCCATTTAACATCAGCTTTGCTAAAGAAAACAAAATGAATTACAAATGTACAAAAAAGTACGTACCCATCGGCAGAAAATTAAGCACTTGCAGGTGTCCAGGCAAGTGCGGTTCTCCGTCGCTGCCACTAAGACCTCTGTGCCCTTAGTCAAACCAGGGAGCGTACAATGAGATCTCATTGTACGCCCCTGCCCTTGGTCAAACCTTCAAATTAATTATTGTAACAAACCTGGACTCCACACAAGGCACTTTGGTGAAACGGTGCCTTGGGATATAAGGAAGCGCTCCCACCATTCTCCAATTTTAAAATCATTACATATTTCAAGGGTCCAGACTGTCTTGCAAGACAAAACACTCTCTTTTATAGCGGATTTTTCAAATGCAGTCTACTTTATTAAAACTGTACTCTTCTTTGCTTGCTCATCATATTTTAAATGGCAAAGTTTTTAAGGGTACGCTGGTCGACAGAGTGGTCCAACTAGATTTCTGCCCTCTTTGGGTGACATTTTCCTGACATCACTTTAAAGGGGTACTGCGATGATAATTTACAATTTTTGAGTTGTTTCATATAATAAATGTGAACCAATATCAGAAAATGCAAACTTTATTCCCAACTGGATAAGCAGATATCAAGCTTTCTTAGATATGTAAATGAGGGGTTGTGATGTCATCTGGACTAACTGCTACAGCTAATGCAATGACAGCCGAGTAAAACTTTGACAAAAACATGGAAACCTGACCAAGCACACATATTCCACTTTTACTATGGATGAAGCAGTGTGTATACATATAATCAAATTTACTAAACTGAGATATTTACTCATTTAATGAGGATTAATAAGGAAAGAAAAATGCAGAAATCAATATACACAAGCTAACAGCTCCTGAAGTTGTGTAATCAACTACTGAAGCAGGTGTCAACTAATATACCACACTGATAAGATCAAAGGGGGTGATTAACAGAGTACACAAGTCATTATGATATGCCTGCTAATGTTGTGTATCTCAGCTTGGTGCCCCTCAAGGTTTGTGTATTATATATGGAGGGTAGCCCAAGTGACATCACACATCAGAACACCTACTGGAAATATAAAATAGCTCTAACTAAATACCTGTTTGAGAAAAAATGTTGAAAATTTGTCACATGAACACCTAAAATGACCATTAATGACTAAAAAAAGTAAAAACTTTCACTGCTGTTCCCCTTTAATGCTTCAGTAACAAGCCAGGAAGATGGGGCTGTGGACACTCTCAGATATCTGACCTTTCATGAGAATACCAGCCTAACAAAATTAAGTTTTCCAATTTTGACCACCAGAATTGCGCGACGAGATTAAACGGTATTTCGCGGGAAGTGGGACACCACTATCAGCGGGTCATCGACAGCCATACTAAAGGGTATAGATGTGAAGAAAGTGGAAAAGTTTGAAAGTTAAAGCTGTACTGTGCCTGAAATATGCCTTTGTACAATTGCAATCTTGACAAATATCCATGGATGTGTGGGGTTACGTTCCACAGTTTTACTGTTAGCGTCCGCTGTGGTCACGATAACGTGTCCCACTTGGTAACAGCAGACCAGCGTAACTATGAATTCAGTCATGCGCGCGATCGTCACGATAAGGTGACAAAAAGGAGAACTAAGATTTCGTTAGGCTCCTATTTTATCAAACCATGGTCAAATGAACATGTTTCAGCTGTGTTATTAACAAGGTGTTAATAATAGTTGTTTCTTTTCATGCATTACTTATAATTTCAAGTTGTATAGTATGATTGTGTCATCCTTGGTTCTGTATGATTTGTATGTATTATTTCTCCTTATGGAGGCTAATAAAATATTATTATTATTATCATCATCATCATCATCATCATCATTATTATTATCATACCCCCCCCAAAAAAAGTAGCAGACCGACTGTGATTGACTGGAGTTATTGCCAGGTTGCCAATGCTTTTGAAGTTGATTGTGGCCGACTGCAAGCTCTTAGTACGTCAAATATCACGTGGCCTTTCTTATCCTGCCTTATCAATTGGTACTATGGCATTGGACAAGGTTTTTATGCTGAATCCCTGGAGAAGCCCACTGTTTTCCTTGTGTCTTTGAGTCCCAGAAAATAACCGATGTTTTCTAGAGAAACTGTCATGGTTGAGTGTATAGTGTAGATTCCAAATCACGGACTACGGCACCTCTCGCGTTAACCAGTGAACAAGATTTTTTCGCTGCGCGTAACGCCATTTCGTGTAACGCATTTTTTAATGCAACCCGGGAAACTTCCACAGTTTCATACACACCAAATTCTCCAACTTACTGGGCATTATTGAAACGATGTCAATAATACGTAGGGCCCACATGTCTATTCAGAAAACGTTGTCGATAAAGTGTGATAAATGATAACGATTCACGAAGTCGCTGGCACCTGAACCTGGCAAACCCACTTCTGGGGTTGGAAATGGGTTTCCGCGGAGTAGAAAAACTTTACAGGTTTGAGAGTAACCTGAACAAAAATCGTGAAGTATGTAGTATTTGTTGCGCATCTTGTGTCTTACCGTCTCCAGACAGTATACAGTTCACCATGTCGCTTCAGGAGGCCTTCCAGATCGCAACTCACATTATATCTCTAAGCAGCTCCCCCCCCCCCCCCCTCCAAGCGACATATTGCTAGCTCAGATTTGGTCTTGGCGGATCGTCGATCGGCGCGCTACGCTAGATTCAAAAGTTCCTGACAAATACTGAATTCACTGCATATACGAAGCCAAAATTTAGTATACCGCAAGAGCAAACAGTAAACTCCGTTTTGTGTTTGTGTTTTCTTAATTAAAAAGTACTTTGTTAGGACTTGGAGGAATCACCATCGATTTCTCCAAGGTCAGGATAGATTTCAGAGGAACTTGGGCCTAGGACGTGTCCCTGGCTGGAAGGCTGGAGGAACGACCGCCGAGCCAGGCTGGGGTTTACCGGCGAATTTCGTCACACACACACACACGCACACAGACACACACACACACACACACACACACATTTCTTGAAATATAAGAAGCGAGTGTTTATACCTTCCATAGTAGGCCCGTACCTCATTTAAAATATTGCGGTGACCACCAATGCCATCTTGATATATGCGATTGTGGAAACCCGAGGCGAGAGGCTTAGTACCCATCGGGATTAACTCATTTCACCAGATTAAATAAATGCACTTCAATGAGTCATGCAATTATAGACCTATATAAAAAAAAATATCGATCATGCTGGTTAAAAGTTTTCACTGTTCACAGAGAAAAGATAAACGCTCTTTCAGTTCACAGGTATTGAATATTGACGAATACGCATCACTTTGGGGATCCTCTGGACCTATAACGTGCGGCCCACTGCATCAGGTCACAGCTCAGCTCCAGCAGACGATTTTCACACTGCAGTTACTTCCTGTGCGTGTAAGTGCCTTCCTTCCCAGCGTTAAAGTTGTTGAGTCATGCGTTCCTTCCCAGAGTAAAAGTTGTCTCAAGTAGTTACCAGAATGGAAGGTTGCCGAGTGAAATTTACATTCAAGAAGGACAAAGTGTGCTTGTCTCATTTAACTGCTGTGAAGGGAGGGAGAGGGGGGCAGTTGCTGAAAACCTAACATTCTGTAGTTAATTTTTTCCCACTTTTGCCAAACTAAAAATGTCCAAATACTGCTCCCCAATTGATTTTTCACACTGTGTTGAATTACAATTAAGAAGCCTTTACAGCAGTATAGTCCTGCATGAATTACTAGTCAATGATTTTGTAGCATGTACTCATTCATATTTTTATATTTTCCGCAGGACATTTTCTTTCAATTTGTAATTCTTCAAATACTCAAACAACGTAATTTGATGATGATGATGATGATGATGATGATGATGATGATGATGATGATGATGATGATGATGATGATGATGATGATGATGATGATGATGATGATCACAGTAATGGTGACAAAAACATGTGAAGGTCATGGCGATGATAATGATAACGGTCATGGTCACGGTGATGATGACAATGATAGTCACAGTGGTGATGGTAACTAGTAGTATATAAATTGTGATTATGGTGATGATAATAGTGACAAAAACAACAACCGTACACCCCCACCCTCCCCATCATATCACTTTCTGTAAAAAACCGCACAGCACCTGAATCTACAAATCACTGGCAGCAAGCTGTAAAACGCCAGAACACGCAACATGTTATAACTGTACGGCCATAGTATTATGTCACTTGTATAAATTTATTGCCCCAGATTTATTACCCATTACTTTTCAACATTCATAATAAAATGGAAACTACCATTTATATGCTAAGTCAATATTATGTTGTTATTGCATGGTACACACACACACACACACACACACACACACACACACACACACACACACACGCACGCACGCACGCACGCACGCACACACACACACGCTCACTCATTACTCATAAAGGAATCTTGTTGGATTCTGCAGCACTGCAGCAATTACCGTTTTACCTCCCCATTTGGCACCAGTTTTTAAGGCTTAGGTCCGTCCCTGCGTCGGTATTGTTATAGTATATAATTATAAATGTGGGTATATACCTACATATGTACACACACACACACACATATATATATATATATATATCCTAATGCGCTCGCTTTTTATGGTGCCAGCCGTTTACATATTATTGAAGAGAATGTCATTTAGTCACAAAATTAATTGTAACTGTGCCTCCGTATACATTTATTCCCTGTGGCCATGCTAGGTTGCTCATTTCGAGGAATGTTCCCTTGGTGCTTTTCTGCGGGTCTTACATTATTCATGTCAGTACCATACAAAACATCACTTACTTGTTTTTTTTGCTCACTATAATTCTTTGTGTAGGCATCTAGTGCCGCACTACTGTGACCTGTTTGATCTTTTATCAGTTTTGTCTCAATTCCAGCCTGAAACAAACGCGTGGCAGCAGTGGCTCGCAGCGAATGATTGGTCAAGTTTCCGCTAATACCCCCCTTCTCCATGAGCGATTTAACTAATAATAATAATAATATTGCTGTGGTTCTCCGTTTATGCGCCGCGGTCCTGTGTGACACAGGTAGCCTAGGAAAAAGGAAAGGAAAGAAAAGAAAGATAGATGAGATGGAACTATCACACCTAGTGTGTTGTGGCCAACAGGACTTTTGGCATACCATACTGGATCGCCCTTTCTCAATTTTTTCCGGTCGCAAATTCCAACGCTTCTTTGACATTTTCAGGTGCACATTTGCTGATGTACTTTTCAAACAAATTCACCAGGCACTTCTGTTTCTTGTGTACATTTTTGTAAGCAACTACGCGTCTTGGAGTGGCTCGTTTGTGACCCAATCCTCCTTGGCAGTTTTTAGCCACACGTCCACTGTATTGTGAACTCTTGGTTCCTGCTTTTTCCATGACTTTAAAATAAATTCCCAGTAATTGCCTTTGCTCTTCACCACCTCGTACACCAAAGTGGATCACAACAACGAGCCAAAAGATTATATGCTCAAGTTTTTCGTGTGTGTAGTCACCTGAAATCCCTTTTTCTCAAAGAGTGGTCTCCTGTTCCTGGGAAATGTAGTCTCGTGATTTTCTGTCCTGTGCTACACCTTCCTCTGCAGCATCTTTCATCTTAGCGTCAGGGGCACACCTGAAGTTGTGGAACTCTTTATCTTTGAACAGACTGACCAGAACTCCCTGTATTTCCAGGTACCTCTGGATGCTGCTCGCAGTATCACTCAATGTTGTATTGGGATATTTTTCCCCTGGGGTCTTACGTGCTTCACGGATAAAAACTTTCAGGACGGAGTCCAGATTATGCTTTGGAATAGTTTCCAAAAATGGGTGCTGTTACAGTAAATTTACCAGTTCCTCAGACAAGTTTTTTTCAAGCCTGCACAGTGGCCACTGCTCCCAAACGCGAAAATCCCACATTGCTTTTTGTCTGGTATTGGCAGGCACGGACATCATGCGTAGCTGGCTGTCTGACGTCGGCTCTTCCAAGACCAAACGACCCTTATGCCCAGTGTCTGTGGTTATATAAAATAAACCAGGTAAGCAAATTATCAAACGTACGGACTCTAAGCATAGGCATTTGTGTCAACCATGTTTTAGTAAAGTCAAATATGACTGATGACTTGATAATTTGTCTAATTTCTATATAATGGAAATCCTTTCGATTTTTAGTATAAGGGCTCAGTGCACCTCGTGATTCGGGGGTTACAAAATCTGATTTCTGTACATGTTTGCCATGCAAGACCATGAGAAGTTTATATATTTGTCGAAAGAAAATTTTGTACTAAGAATGATTTGGTTATTGGGATTTAAACTTTTTAGAGTCAGCGTTTCAATCATTTAATTTTAATGAAAATGCTGGCACTAAGCAGAAAATTTAAAATATCGTTTTCCAAAATAAGGATAAAATTTACTTTTCAAGACAAATAAATACAGGACACACTAGGGTCTACCACAATTAAGTTTGCAGAAACAGGTTATTTCCAATTTTGTAGCTGATTAAAATTTTACTTATATTTAAAAAGTAAAATGTTGGCAATTTGGAACTAATCCCGTAGTCAGAAAATGAAGTTTTGCTGCCAGAAATACTTTTTTTTTCAGTTTGGTCAAGAAAATATGTTTAACTCTTTTCCATGTTTTTTTTTTCTTTTTGCTTTTTGTTTTTGTTCTTGTTTTTGGGAGGGGTGGAGGGTGGTGAATTGGAAAATTGTTTTTATTATTTACTCATTATTCAGAGTTGAATATGCTTAACATAAGCCGGTTTTCTATATTTAGTTTTGGGAATGAGTCCAAATATCTTGTTTCAGGTTGATTTTACGTAACATCTTCCTATATTTTGAACGTGCTTGCAGTAAAGTCTTGTATATATCAAATTGATATAAATTTGTGATACTGCTGTTATGAATGTAAATATATATATATATGTGTGTGTGTGTATATATATATATATATATATATATATATATATATATATATATATATATATATATATACATATATATATATATATATATGAAACAGCAAAATAACAGAACAGTAACTGTAGCCGTTTTATCTAGAAAAGTGGCAGGTACTGACTGTACGATAACCATAGCGCAATGGTGGGGATAACCTGGTTCTCATGACCACCATTTACATGCACGGAGAAAGGGCCAGGCGACAAGTGACGAGATAAACTTCCTACCAGTCTATTGGGGAAAGACTAATTTTAGTCTTCATGTTTGACAATCGACGTCCTCAAGGACCCTTTCTGATTCAGAACATGTTCGAGGGCAATCAACCTGGTGAGTGTGTGCTATCGTAGTGACACTCTTTGCATTTTATGCTCAAACCTGAACACAATGATAAGGAGATATGCGTTGTCTTTCGACTCGAGTTGTCAAACACGAAGACCTGTGACTTGTGTTCTCCAGTTGACTACATGGTACTACAGTAATTGCTATGGAAACTAACTTGTTCATTAAGTGATAACTCGAAACTGAAGTAGCAAAAGGAGAGGCCACATTGTGAAAAAAAAGATGTCACATGCATGGTTCTCCTGGCGTCTGCATGAATAAATATATATACAGGGTTCACACAGGTTCGTGCAAAGTAAATTCAAGGACTTTCAAGGACTTTTTCAAGCACTTAAATCAAGTTTTCAAGGACCAGATTCAGCAATAGAACACAACTGACAAATTGTTTAAATCATCACTTTTCAACCCTCTACTAATAAGACCAATGCATCTTAGTCCACATTTATTATTTATTCCAACCATGTATGAATCAGACTCAATTTTTTAAATAGGCAGTAGACTTTCCACAAACTTAGAAAGAAGCCTATATGTGGATCATATTACCGAAAGTCCTTTTTAAAGATAAATTCAATATGTATTATTTTATGAGTTTACTGTGACTTATGTAGGCCTACAGCCAGTATGGGTTGTATTCCTGAAATTGACTCTATCTAGTCTATGAAATTGCTACAACTACATATTGGTAAAATTTGATCTGAAGATGTACCTATCCCAATCCACATTTTTCACAAGAATGCCCCAGTTTCCTTTCTAGGAAGGTGATGTACTCTGTTACCTGTATGTTTGATACAGTGTATTTGTCCCTCAAAGTAGGCTGTACTTGTAAATAAGGCTCACATAATTGGTTAAGCCTGATTCGATAAGAACTGTCAAACCTACATCATGGGTTAAAAGGGGGTTAAAAGCAAAAAGATACTTTGTAATTTGCAGTGTTACATTTTGACAAATGGAATTTGCTAGCCACTTCAAAGGAAAATGACAGCAGAATGTGTTCATCTTAATGTGATTCAAGTTCATAAATGCTAAATTTTGTGGAAAATATTCATATTTCTTGGCAACCTGCCTCATTGGGTGATGCTTAAAAATAAAATTCAAGGACTTTTCCAGGACCTTTGTCCAATGTTCTGGATTTTCAAGGTTTTCAAGGCCTAGAAAATGAATGTAGCAAATTCAAGTACTTTCAAGCACTTCAAGGACCTGTGCGAACCCTGTATATATCTGCTGACACTCGTATAGCCATATAATAAAAAAATAAAATGCCAGTATATCCATCAGCAACTCGGAACTTGAAAATGGCCAATTTTGCGCTTAAATTGCTCTTTAATTTTGTGATTAAAACTGTATTACAATCTTCAGAGTACACACTTTTTGAAAATACACACTTTGTTGATTTTTCATCATGAAAAAACAGAGCTCCATGACAGAAAAATGGAGGTATAACTGTAACTGTGAACCTTTTGAGTACATGCTTTGATCGTCCTTATGGGGCAAGGATTGCATTTTCTCACGCAAATATGGATTCAACTAAGCCAACCCTTCCAATGAGATACTTAATTATCATTATTATATCAGAGTTCTGTAATACTAATAATAATTTATTGAGAGTCTGCCCCTTTGACATGGGGGTGCGTTGATTGAAGTATACATATGATAAAAAAGCATTTATAAACCATATAAAATGCAGAGTACATTTTATACAACACCAGAGCATGTTATTACTGTATGAACAGTTAAAAGTCATTAGTCCAAACACTTATTTGAGTTTTGCCTCAAAAATTCATTAAAAAAACAGACATTTCACCTTGAAACCTCTTTGAAAAGATGGGATTTTTTTCCCAAACCATGGAGAGACATATGTGTTGTTAATGATGTGCCAAAATCTTTTCTTTTAAGAGACTTCTATTAACATGCCCACCATTGTAAAGGAACAGGTCAATACGTCGTGTGCTATAATAGGTCTGTGAAATGCTCCCTTTATCACCCATTTTTATATGCACAGTGAATGAAAACTTTTTTAGACCTGCAAAAAACAAGATAAGGTGTGGTAAAAATTCCATAACAATATTTACATGAAGACAAGCCGTCGTTTGAGGGGTTTTGGGGGGGGGGGTGTTTTTTGGTTTGTTTTTTGGTTTGATTTTTTTGTTTGTTTGTTTGGTTTTTTTGTGTGTGTTTGTTTTTTTTTTTTTTGTTGTTGTTTTTTTTTTTTGTTGGTTTTTTTTTTTTTTGTTTTTTCTGGGGATTTATTTGTTTTTTTGTTTGTTTGTTTGTTTTTGGTCAAATCTCAAGTGATTGTGTGGACTTTGCTAAAGGTCTATTCCGGCCAACTTGGCGCTTGCAAGACATTGGTTTACGTGTTGTTCGCAGCTCAACTTGCATGGAGCAAAGTGGCCACAGTGACATTTTCCATCAGCCACGCCTTTTTGCCATGGTGCTGTCACGCTAACGGCCATGTTGCAAAACCGTTACCCCCCCCCCCCCCCTCCGATCGGTCTTGGACAGGCCAGTGCGACGTCTTTTACAATAGGAGACATTCATGTTGAACTGCGATCCTGTGTTGCCGGGGTAACAGGCTGATGCAACCACCATGATCAGGGCAGATTTGTATTATATACTACATAAACATCCATAAATAACACCTTTTCAACCAAAAGAGAGCCCATTTCGAATCAATTTAGGCATCCTCTATGTTTCAAATATATGTTAATATATTTTCTTAAGATTATTCTGTGTTTGTGTTATTCATTTTGTTGAGAAAGTACTTTTGATCATGCTAAATACATGGATCTGCCCTGATGCAGGTGGATCCCTCTTTTGCTCAATATGTGTTAGAGTAGGACCGCATTTAGATATGAATACATCCTATTGAAGTACAACTACTGGTGATATGAGTGAACAAAACATTGTATAACTATAACTTAAATGAGCTGCAGCAGCGGCTTTTCTTAACTCTGATCTGCAGAAATCGAGACTTGGGCTGAACAGTGGCTGGTTGTATTCAATCCATCAAAGACAAAATCTATGATCCGAGAAAGAGAATATCTAGAACACATCCAGATCTTGTATTCATGGATCAATCTTTGCAAAACGAAACTGAACACAAACATCTTGGACTCATATTACGATCAGATCTGACATGGTCCAGTCACATAAACGAAATTATTAATAAAGGTATGAAAATAATATTTTGAAACATTTACAAATGCGTCTCAGTAGAAAATCCCTAGAAATTTTGTATCTCTCTTTCATTCGCCCAATTCTTGAACATGGATCTGCTGTCTGGGATGGATGTACATCATCGGAATCTGAACGATTAGAGAATGTGCAGCTAGCAGCAGCACGAGTTAGAACAGGTGCAACTTGAGGTACCAAGCACCAACTAATTTATGAAGAGGCAGGTTTAGGAAAATTATCGGAACGTCGAACCAAAAGTAAATTAATTTTATTCTACAAAATTGTGCATGGATTGGCTCCCTTTTATTTACAAAATCTACTCCCGAACTATGTTCATGATAGAAATTGTTACGAAGTACGATCAAATCGGAATTTTTCTTCAGTACGCACTCGAACCAATCTCTTTGATGTATCCTTCTTCCCGTCCACAGTCAAACTTTGGAACAGTCTACCTATTCACGTACGAAATTCTGAAAATGTTATGAGTTCAAATCCAAGCTCAATAAGAACACAAAGAAATGTAATAAATTGTATTATTTGGAGGAGAGGAGAGTGACAGTCCTTCACGCACGCTTGCGAATGAAATGTAATATACTTCGGTCAGATCTGTTCAATAACGGTGTTGTGGACTCTCCGGGGTGTGCCTGTGGCACGGCGAACGAGGACGCGTTTCATTATTTTTGTGAGTGTATGAAATATAAAATTCATCGTGACGAACTTCAAAATTCTGTCCTGCCTCTCGCATCTTTCACTGTCGAAACACTTTTATTTGGGTCTAAAAACTGTATTTTCAAAGAAAATGAAGATATTTTTAAAGCTGTTCCTACATATATTATTAAAACAGCTAGATTTGACACCTGATTATACATGATATTTAATGTTATATGCAAGTACATGGTTACATAATTAGAGGACCGACTCCAACCACCCTCTCCTTATCTGTGAACACGTATCGTGCTGTGTTATTCTTCCAGTCGTGTGACTTGCCACCCGATCTGTCATTGTTACTGTAGCGTTTTTCTTCGCATCAGTCCTAAGTGTTGTCAATCGTCTTCTCTAATTTCTCTCTTATGTGTGCAAGCAGGATTAATATAGGGCACCGCCCTGTTTCCTAATTGCTTCAATAAAATATGTTTACACCATCAATAACTTTCCGTATAAAGAAATACTTCCTGCCCCCCCCCACCCCAAACTCCAGTACAGGGGGAAATGATACGAAGCATGCATATCAGTTTCCTTCCACAAATGTTCACTTGGTTGGCCCGTATTGCTTTGCGAGATACCGAAAGATACGGTATGGTACCTGTGTGATGTATACCAGATCGCTCGAAAAATTTTCGGTGCTATGTGTTTTTGAAAACATTTTCTGTTTAACTTTTATTTATTTGTTCCTTTTCATTTTTTTTAATGACGGATAAACATGTTGCAGGCAAGATTCAAACTTCAATATACATACCTGTAATTGTGGTGGTAGGTTTCTTAGATCCTTGCCTGTGCGCCGAAACAAGAGAGGGATCATTTGGCAACGTCATGTCCACCACCGAGACGCTTTCCCTCACCGCCCGAATTGTCTACATTTAAAAAGTTTGCAGTTTCCATGATTTCAGGGTGGCTTTCTTACAAAAAAAAAAAAAAAAAAAAATCGGCGATAACGTCTCCTGCGCCAGGTCCCTTGTCTGTGACAGTATGCTGTCTGAATGATCGTCTTCTTGCGGCACAAATGAATTGAAATTCTTCTCCCCCGTTGGTACATTAGAACATATCTCTTGTGCCATATCAAATGCCTAAGATAAAATTGTGTCCGAATCAAAACTGCAATTTAATAAATTTTCCTGTTGTTGTCCACAACTACCACTGGACACGTGTTCGACCATGGTGGTGGTTTCATGGATGTGACTGGCAGGGCGAAGATGACTTGCGGTGTTGCATGCTCCACCGAATTATTACACAACTTTCTTTATTTCTAAAGGCAGGACACGAGACACCATTCAGACAATGGTTAAATTAGGGACCGAGTGATGTGTGACGAGTTTACACGTGTTATGTGAGTGAATATAACACGTGTAGGAAAGGGTCTCTCACACCCCTAACACAATAACGCTACTTCCAAATATAGTCAAGAGTTCCCACAGGGGGATGTGGAGAGGCTTGCGAGTTGATAAGTGAGATAACACACTCGGCATCGTTCCCCCCCCCCCCCAGAATGAGCCTCGGCCTTCGGGTTAGGTCCTTGTGGGGAGAAAAACCTCTGCCGCGTGTGCTGTCTATCAAAGTCGCTCGTACCAAGGAGGGCAGAGAGCTCTCTGACCTCCTTGCTCGTACCAAAACAAAGAGTTGGACGGGTTACAATGAAAAATACAATTTGACTGTCTAGACGTGTATTCTTCGGTATCAGCCCGACACCTGAACTTTGTGATACAGTTGCTTTTATGCAACCGTTACCTGCCGCATCTAAAGGGCATCTGTCTTTCGTTTGTTATTTATCTGCCAAGTAAAAAATTAGGACACACAATGCAACACAAACCTTGGCAGGAGGGGGTGGCAAACAAGTGCGTATCTCTATGGTACAAATCATACACTTATCAGTACACTTAAACAATACACAGTTATAATACACAGATACAAGGCTCGATTTTTGTATAGACACATCAAATATCCACGGCTATGAAGATTGACAATAGAAAATACATGTGCAGACACAGAGCAAACGGTTAACTGTTTATATCAGTTATTCAAAGGACGTAATTTTAAAGTATCTTTGAACAAGGATACATTATTGTCTTTGATGGGGGTGAAATATTATTCCAGAGTTGAACACCACGATATCTGATTGAAAATTTCGTAGAATTTATATATGACATCTAATGATATGGAAATTATGGCATTGTCTTGTTTTATAATAATAAATACAACTGTTAACTCATTATAAAGGAGAGTCTCTCTCTCCTTACCCGAAGATAATCAAAATGCTATCAAACCTTTACTTCTATTTCTTTTCAAATAAACTTTTCCTGTTAGTCTTTAAAGCAAATGCAGAAACAGCATCCGTAATAATGGTTTCATTATGTTTCTTATATATGACGTCCATCTTGTCCGTAATGGAGAGTTTGTGTGGAACAAATTGGCATGATGTGATGGTCCTCTCTGTTTGGATGCCAAGATGTGTTTAAGTCCCCTTTTTATGGCTGTTCTTTGTGAATTTTAATCCCTTTCCCTAAAACAAACCCACACTTTGTCCACCCCATAAATTGCCCCCGCCCCCCCCCCCCAGCACACACACACACTAAATCCAGCTTCTCTGAAGGGATCTTGACAGTGTCCCCAAGCAAGAATGCCAAAATTCAAATGTGACAAGAACAGAGAATTGTACATCATTAGTAGGCTGTTTGTGGGAACATACAGGCGAATTCTTTTGAAAATCCCAATTACTTTCGAAATTGTTTGCAAATGGGCATTCCATTTCAAATTTTTGTGTATACGCTAACCAAGAAAATCGGATTGCTCTGTTCTTGAAATTGAGATACCTCAATGATTAAACCCAGTGTAAACTTTAGTTTCTTTTGTGAGAAATGGAATATCATGCATTTAGTTTTTGCTATGTTCAATGCAAGCTTATTTGCTGCAAACCAACTATGGACTGTTAAATTCAATATTTATTAACTCAGAAATGTCATGAGAAACACAGTCAAAATACATAGAAAATTTACCAAAGCCGTGTCATCGGCATATAGAATGGACTCAAATTTTAATGTGGCTGTGTGCATATCATTTGTATATATTATGAACAACAAAGGCCCTATGATAGATCCTTGAGGGACCCCTGTTGTTATGAG
Organism: Hermodice carunculata; assembly: GCA_964020975.1. Taxonomy (NCBI): domain Eukaryota; kingdom Metazoa; phylum Annelida; class Polychaeta; order Eunicida; family Amphinomidae; genus Hermodice; species Hermodice carunculata. The sequence continues at coordinate 735,188 of CAXHWN010000809.1, read as the reverse complement.
TAGAACATTAGAGCAAGTTTGCTCATAAGAAACATATTGTTTTCCATTTATAGGATAATCTTTGAACCAATTTAAAGTAATTCCTTTCATTCCATAAAACTGGACTTTGTACAGGAGAATTTCGTGATTTAAGGTATCAAAAGCCATTGATAAGTCTAAATACATGGCTAAAGGTAATTTTCAATTATCCAAAAAAAACTATGATACGATCAATAAACTGTAAGGCTGCTGTTTCAGTGGAATGTAGTTTTTGGAATCCATGCTGACTTTTGAAAAAAAAAAATATAAAATAAACACTCAACTGTTTATAGACTACTTTCTCCAAAATTTTAGACATACATGGTAGTAATGCAATGGGGTGGTAGTTTTCCTTTTCTAAAGAGTGGCAAAACTTTAGCAATTTTCAGACTGCCAGGAAAAATCCACGTTGTTAAGGATTGATTTGTTATCAAAGCTAATAGTTCGGAAATTGAAGAGATTATACCCTTTAACAGTTTCATTGATAACTCATCATGTCCAATAGAAGATTTTTCCTTAAACGTTTCAATCATACTTGAAATGTGGCTCGAATTTACCAATGAAAAGTGAAAGGTATTATTTACGGTCTGTATATGTGGCAAAGAGTTAATTTCTTATCTGTGTCATTGAGCGAAATATCAATAAACTGACTTTCCCAGATCTGATTTGGTATGTAAAAGTTTCCATGTGTATACTTAAGACGATCATGTACATATAGAAGTAAGCCACCATGGGAGCTACAGGTAGCTGCCAGGGTGTATCATGACAATTTCCAAGAGAAGAAAAGTGATATGGTTGACAAATCCTCTATCTAGGTTTCCTGGAAGCAAATGACATCAAATTGAAAATCGTTTTTAGCCAGATCATTAATCACTAAATATAACTTGTCAAATTTTGTATTTAAACTTTGAATATTTAGATCTATTATAAAAAAAGAGTGTGGTTTAATGGTTATAGTTAATTTGCCAGGTGCTCCGTGTCCACGTATGGGGAGTCTGATGTTATAGAAATCGTATTCTATAGATTTTCGACATCATTTAGTAGATCATTCAGGCAATTGGGTGATGTGCCACCAAAATGTTTTCGCACATAGTCGTTTATGATATTAAATGTCTTAACTGGACAAAAATATCACACATTAATTTATGTATTTGCATTTATAAAAAAAACGATATTACAAAATAATTGCTTTTGATAAATGACAGTAAGGAAGTGGATAATTTACCATAACATGATTATCTTGTGTGCAAATAAAGGCATCATACAACATATCCTGAAACAAGTACAATAGTAGTCCTGACAGGAGACTGAAAAATTGACAATTCAAAGCAATTTCGTATACTTGAAACACAATAAAGACCACAAACATTTTTGCATATATGAGACAATTAGGTGCCAAGAAAATTGCGTGTATGTAAGTACATGTACATGTAGGATGCCAAAAAAATTCATTACAAACATGAGTAAATGAACTGGCTCCAATTAATTGCATATACAAGACAGTAAAACATCTCAAAGTAACAACTAGTATGGAACATAATAAAGGTACACCACAACACAATCTACTGTTGCATATATTGGAGTACCGCCAGGCCAGTAGCATGTACACGTAAAAGTAAGTATGAAGAGAACCACAAACAAAAAGAGCGCGTGTGTACAACGAAGTACATGTACCACTAATTAATAATAACGTGTGACACAAATGAAGTACATGAAGTACCACAGAATAATTGAAAGTGTGAGAGTATCAAAGAATGATGATATAAATTATGTGAGTTCAATAAAGTACCATAAAAATAATTGCATGTATGAGTACATAAAAGTACCACAAAAATAATTATATGCATGAGTACAAATATTTTCCACAAAAATAATTGCCTGTATAAGTGCAATGGATGATCACAAGTATATGGTTTTTTGTATGGCAGATGAGTAGACACCTAAGCAGCATTTTGAAATCACGCCTTTTTGGCTTCCTGTATAGTCTTTTACAGTTCTGGTTTTAAGGGGTAACAATGGGGAGGGTCCCAGTAAACTGGCATGTGTTTGGAGAATAGAAGGACAACTTTGTTTTAGTGTGCTGTAAACATGTCCAAATCATGCGTTTTGGTTTCCCGTATAGTCTTTCACAGTTGTGTATACTGACCGCGGATATGTCACCAGTTCTGAGGAAGCTTAAGAAAAAAACAATGGACCATAGGCAAAATATCTCTGCAGACTTGAAAAAAAATCAAGAGTGAAGTATAGCAAAACCTGGCCATTCGTTCAACTGGATATTCAAGGTCAAGATCCGTAATACCCAAAAATAACAAAGAAAGACATTATAGACCTAGTAGTGAAGTTTTGTATATTGCTTTGAACAGTCATCATGCTACACCTTATGCAAATTAGAGGTAAATGAAAATTTTTAAAGCTTCATATCTTCCAACCTATTACAGATAGACACAAAGTTTGAAGTAGTACACACAGGTTTGCGCCACCTGCCAATTAATGGACAATGAACAAAAACCGTAGCATTTTAAATTATGCTTATAAGGGGCCCCTGAAACATTTAAAAGTTGAATATCTCCAAAACATTTATAAGTAGAGGTGCCTATTCAATTTGTACGTTTGAAATAAAGCCACATCCAATCACTCTTGAAACAAAGTTGTGGCAAATCTTGAATAATTTCCAGACTATTACAGATACAAGTGCCATTCCAATTTCGATTGATAGGTTTGTGAAATAGCCTCGTCCAAATAAACATGAACCAAAATAATAGCATCTCAATTTATGCAAATTAGGTGAATACACAAAAATTTAATATCTGATAGCTTCAAAACTTTATTGACTAAGGTGTCATTCAAACCTCAATTGATAGATTTATGGGATATCTGCATCGAATGAACCAAGAATCAAAGTTGTAGCAGTTTGATTTGTGCAAATTAGGCAAAATACACAAAATTTAAATTTTAAAACCTTCAAAACTATAATAGATTGAGGTGCCTTTCCAACTCAGATTCATAGGTTTTTTTACATAGCCGTATGAAAAGAAAATTGTTGCGGGAGTTAAATTGATACTGAATAAGCAATCTTTAAAAGTTTTCTAGGCACACAGACCGATTTGCTGACAAGCAAATCAATTTTTCTGGTTGTATTTCTTCTCGTACTACTGAAGTGCTGTATTCGGAGATGTCCTAGATCGGGGACTTTACAAATCTGAATCCACCAGCATAAAAGCAGAGCCGAAACTATACATATTTTGTGACCACCGAATGGGTGGGGTCATTCTGTAATTTCCATTCAACCATATTATTAACGATTTTGTTGCTGCGTTCCATTGAAAAGTGTAGAGGACAATGCCTCCACTGCAAAACCTCTGACCTCACAGAGTATCAGTCAGGCACTACCACAATTGTTCTGTGTGCAAAGGTGGTACCTTTTGCCATGAGACCCATGTATCATATTTTAATCATTTTATAAATATCTTTAGTGAAACATTGCACGCACTTCAGGACTTTCATTGTCTTAACTCTTTCGCTAAGTTTTTGACTGAATTAACAGCTTTCCTCGGCGCCCTTTAGGTACAATGCGCCCAAGAGCGCCGAGAAAAGCTGTTGACCTGGACCATTATATATTCTCTGGAATTATAGGCATGCTGGTACTTAAAAGAAAAGGTGTACTCACAAGGAGAGAGGATATCATAGGGGTTTCATACATCACAAGTTTGAGGGTGTTTGTTTCTCAATATCACATATCGAAGGCCTGTTTTTACTACGTATCACATTTCATAGCCATGACCTTTTAATATCATAAATGTTTATTTTAATTTTCCTATATCATCCGATTTTCGTCTGGGTGATTGGTGCAAAAAGTTGCTGGCTCAAAACCCGGCCGTTCCGTGGGCACAAAACATTATTAAAATTTAACCTCTTCAATTTCATATATCACTGAGAAAAGACCAAACAGAAATTTTACAGTGGAGGGATTATAATAAACTGTGTTGTGACATGCATGGCAAACTGGTACTGTATATTGTTGTTCAGAGGTGTGACTTGGACCCAGCAGGTGGATGCAGAAGGTGGAAATGTGTGTATATTTTTTTTTATATTTGGCAGCACTATTAGATAACATTGTACATTAAACACAGTTGCTTTTCTATGAACATGTATGGTTGAACAATTTATCATGGATAAAGCTGACCATTAATATTGAAAATAAAAACACCTTGTACACCTGTTAGTTGTTTATAGGCACATGTAGTTACAACCGTGGAAGCAGTAGATGAACATTGAACATGTGAAAGGAAAAGCTATTTGTATGTATACATTGTATTTACACCAATCCTTAAAGAGAATCTTTTCAGCTTGCAACAAGCCCAAACATGATATCCAGGTGGTGTTTTACCGACTTTATCAGATATAGGCTACATGGGTGGACTTGGGGTTAGGCACTTTAGCAATAACCTGCAATTTTCCGAAAAACAGCAGTTTTAGGTTTGTAGCAACCTCAAGTATTGCAAAGTCTACTATCTTTTTCTGTAAAATTGTTGACTTTGCCAATAACTTTAATCAATTGGAATTTGCTTACAAAACATGCATTTCCTATCTTATCAATACAATCGTTCACTCTAGGGATTCGATAGGAGTCTGATTTAGTCACAGAATTCACTTTTCTATAATCAATGCAAAATCCCATTGAACAATCAGGCTTTGGAACCAATACAACACAACTACTCCAGCTACTCTGGCTTGGTTCTATTATATCATTTGCCAGCATGCAATTTATTTCTTCTCAAACTGCAGCCAATATCAGAGGATTCATCCTATAAGGTTGCTGCTTTATTGGACCAGCATCACCTACATCTACATCATGGCATAATTTGGAGGTGCAACCAGTCTAATCCGAGAATAAATGTTCAAACTCAGGAATACGTTTTGCTAAAGCAGCTTGCTGTGCAGGCTCTGAATGACTGATCTTACTATCAAGAATGCTTTGAATGACTGATCTTACTATCAAGATTTTGCAATTTGTCAGAATTCTGCATTTTTACACTGGAAATAAAACTCCGGCCTTCATTTGAGAATGGATCATTCTCATCCCCCTCATTATCACTTCCATCATCATTCTTCAAAGTGTTGGGACTGACAATTCCTACTGGTGTTCCTCTTTCATGGTATTCCTTTAACATGTTGATGTGACAAAGCCTTTTAGCTTTCCTTTTATCTGGTGTAGATATTAAATAGCCCACATCATTCAACTTTCTTTCAACCAGGTAAGGACCACTAAATTTTGCCTGACTAGAATGCCCTTGCATTGGCAAAAGTACAAACACCTTGTCTCCTGTTTTAAAACTTCTTTCCCTTGTTTTCTTATTACACCATGTTTTCATCTTACCCTGTGTATTAATCTGATTTGATTGTGCCACCTAACAAGCTTTTTTCCATGTCTCTTTGAATTTGGACACATACTCCAAGAAAGGTTTATCTTGTGTTTCCATCAACCATATTTCTTTCATAAGCTTTAGTGGATCACTCATAGTATGTTCATATATCAGTTCAAAAGGACTGAACCCCAGTGACTCAATGGTATCTCTCTGGTTGCAAATAATAACATATGTATACCTTTATCCCATTCATTTTCATTTTCAAAACAACAGTATGTTCTTCAGTGTTTGATGATACCTTTCTAAAGTCCCTTGTGTTTCTGGGTGGCAGACTGAAGATTTAATCTGCTTAATGCCTATGTGGTGGGCAACCCCCTGAAACACTGCAGACATGAAATTTGAACCTAGGTCACTTTGTATCTGCATAGACAGTCCCTCTCTGGTGAAAAATGTCATTAATGATGGTAGGAGCTTTATTGTTTCTAACAGGATGGCCTAAGGATACCCAGTGGCTGAATCCATGATTGTAAGGAGAAACTTGTTTTTCGCCTTTGTTTTCAGGAGTAGTCCCACACAATCTAAATTAACCCTGCAAAATGGTTCCTCACAAACAGTGATAGCAATCAAAGGAGCAGGTTTGACTTTCTGATTTCTGTTTTCCACCCACTTGACATCAGTGACATGTCTTCCAAAATTCGCCATATCCCGATGTAAGCTGGGCCAGAAGTGTTGTAATATTCTATCTTGAGTCTTCCTAATATCCAAGTGGCCAGACTTAGGCAACTCATGAGCTGTTTTTAAGACTTCTGCTATATATGATGGAGGAACCACTATTTGATAAATGATTCTCCATTCATCATCAGGGGAAGCATCTGGAAGTTTCCATTTCCTCATCAACACTCCTCACTTAATATAATAACAGATCGGGTCTTTTTGTGCTCCTTCTTCAGTTACGGCTGTATAAGCTATTTTTGTTAACTGAAGGTCAGCGTTTTGCTCCCTAATCAGCCTATCTCAATTCAAATGAGGCATTTGACTCAGATGATCACTTTGGTTTACCTGGTCAGAAAGGTTACCATCATGGCTTATCTCTCAACTCAAGTTACCCTCATGGCTTATTTGGTCCTCCAAGTTACCAGCAAAGATTGTCTCTGTCGGCCCTAGACATTCATTATCCTTGTCACTGGCTTCTTGTTAAGAAGCTTCAAGAGCCATTGGGCTTGTCGCAACACAGGCAGGAAAAATACCCAGAAATTCTTACTCAAGATGCTCTGTGTCCTCTCTCATGGCTGGCTCATCAGTTAAATATGATGCCGTTTTATCTTTCACATTATACTCTGCTGTATCATTCCCTAGGAGGAAGGTAACACCTTCTATGGATAATACCTACAATCACAGGTCCAATTTTGAAATCAGACTTCAGGTAAACTTTGTGAAGTGGGACTGTTATGTCATTTCCTTCAACATCCTGAAGTAATACATTGACTGTTTGATAAGTTTCATCCAACAAAGGAAGTGCATCTTCCAACAGTTAAAACTAGGCAGTGCCAGTGTCCCTTAGGATCACAACTGCGTTCTGGTCCACAGCATTTTCTTTCTGTGACCAGCCCTTCTGATATGTAACTCTCATAGCCACTCAATATTGACTCAACTACCCCAACATGTGGGTCTTCAAATTTGGCATGGAGATTATCAGAATGTCCATCAGACATATTTAGGGGTGGGCACCCCTTAATGCAGGCTAAATCACCTGGTTTTCCAGTATTATTGATTCTTCTCTGGAGGTGAAAACACTCAGATTTGACATGACCCCCTTTATGGCAATAACTGCATGTGGGTCCACTAAAGAACTTCTACCCTTTTCTCTGATTAGCAGTTTTATCAGACTTAGGAGAATTATTGGGCTTAAGTTTCTTTTGATTTTTGCATGGTGAGAGGTTCCCCATTCCCTCTGTTATTTTTGGGTTTTTTTGACAAATTTAGATCTGAGCTGACCAACTTTGGGTTTTTAAAAGAAGATTTTATGTGTCAGCCCATAGTTATCAGTGCAAACTGTGGCTTCATGTAATTTATCTGCCTTAAGTTCATCTAGGTAGGTGTTAATTTCTTTTGCAATGCAACCTTCAAAATCTTCTACCAAAACAAGTTCCCTTAATTTGTTAAAATCACTTTCTATTTTCCTGGAGACAAACCATCTGTCAAACTGATTCTCTTTCTTTCTAGCAAATTCCACATAGGTTACATCTGTTCTTTTGTCTGTCCCTGAATTTCTGTCGATAAGCCTCAAGTACTAAGTCATATGCTTTCAGAACAGCATCATTCAACACATCATACTTGGAACTTTGTTCCATGGAGAGGGATGAATAAACTTCTTGAGTTTTTTTCAATAAACACACTTTGCAAAGGAAGAAGCCACACCCCTCTAGGCCATTCTACAGTTTTAGCTATTTTCTCAAAACACATAAAGAATTTTGACACTTCTTTTTCGTCAAGTTTTGATGCTAAACTTGCATTCTTTGCTATAGTATAAGGTCCTCACCATGCTGAATTATCTGATCTAGAATGCCTAAGTTCAAGCTCTCTTAGCTTTAACTCATGTTCTACAGTCTCTCTTGCTTCCTGTGCTTTTCTTTCATCAGCTTCTCTTGCTTCCTGCGCTAATATCAGCTCTCGCTGTCTTGCTTCTCTTTCAGCCTGTACTGCCTCTCTTTCACTTTAAAGTTTTAATTTAGCTTATTCCAACTGAATTGCCAGACTTTTATCATCTGAATCCTCATCCTCAAGGAAACCTTCTTCAACCAAATAGAAATTATCTTTTCTTTCAAGGGTATTTTTCCTGATGCCTGATGGTACTTCTAATTTTTAGGATTTGGCCACGTTTTTAGGGTCTTCCTATAACAGTGTATCAAAATCTTGGACTGCTAAGTCCTCATTAGCCAAAAACACACTTGGATCTATTGACATCTTATCTTATTGTCTGTTTATTGACCAACAACTATGTTTATAAATACCAAATATCCTTTGGTGAGTTCAAACTGTACGATTCAGTGCTTAGAAACTGCCGGAAGTTTCCAGATGATTTGACAGATCCCAAATCCCACAGAGGTACAGTTTGGTTCCAATGTGGTACAATTAAACACCAAATATACCAGTCCACTCAAAGGCACTGTCCACACTCCACAGGTACAATGTATAAATGAGTATCTCCTTGGCAATACTGATGGCTCAGAGTCCCTCTGGCTCGAAGTCACACAGCTAATGTCAGATCTCAGAATGCTATTCTCCCAGCCATTATGGGAGCTGCTTTATATATCCAGGCTGAGCACTCTCACCAGAAATCTAGAATGTTCTAATTAATCACACATCATACTTTTCTGTGATCTTTCTAGACTACATCATGCCTTTCCCTTTGTTTACTACTGTGCCTGTATGTAAGTCACCACTTCATACATTGTTCACGGATCCAAGCTCAATGACAAAGCAGGCCAACTCAGTGATACACACTCAATGAACCCAGTGACCACCCCAAATCAAAACAAACAGCCATACCCACATCCATAACAGTAAAGTGGGTGTAATTAAAATACTATGTCATTGGCATAAGCCGGAGCACCTAAATATAGCATCCAAAACCACACATTTTTAATCTTAACATAAGTTCATCAAAATAAACTCCAAACAAAATAGGCAATATAATATCGCTTTGTTTGACACCATTAAAACATTTGAAAGGTGGTGGCGCATTATTTTCCCATACAACAGATATACTTTTATCTAAATGCATATTCAAAAGTAGCCTGACTATTATGAGACGTATACCTCTTTTTAATAGTAGTAAAAATAATTTGACATATTTAACCCTGTCAAAGGCTTTAGTGGCATCCAAAAACAAATAGTTGTGCATTTAACCCATGGGAGTTGTAATAATAAATACACTCATTCAATACAAATGGCCACTGGGTGATAGAGCATTATCGTTTAAATCCAAATTGTAGTTCAGGTGAGTTTAATTTTTCAATGTTTTTTTGCAAGTAATCCTGTCTAACACTTTACCAAGGATACGGCTAAGAGCAATGCCCCTACAGCTTTTAAGAATCACTCATTGACTTTTTCTTATTTATACGAATAGGGTGCATAACGATATTGAGAAAACCTGGGTGAACAAACCCACTTTAGCATGGCATCAAATAGCAAAGAAAGGTATATATGTTTAAGATCTGTAACATAACTTATGTGATCCGAGCAGCATTCAATGTTTATATCATGCTTCTCCAGCTGCAAGTGAGATATGGCGGAACAGACACTTTCAATGGATATGATATGATGTCAGCATCTTTTTACATTAACATGTAAACTGGAAACGGATATCAAAAGAAGGTTAAAGTAAACAGGCAGCTGCGACACAGAACAAAGACTGGTGGTTTTACTCCATATCATTTTAATGTATTACTAGGTATGTAGCTTTTCACAAAAATAGACAAGCTCAGGACGTCGTCAGGAGTACTTCCTAAATGGTTTATATTTAGTGGACGAGGTGGAACACAGACAAGTCCTGAAGATACAAAATGTTGTGTCCTTGTGTCTGTGCAAAGACATATTTGCATCACGAATAAATCTCGTGTCAGTCCAAAATATTGCAAAGATGTCCCCGTGAGCTCACAGGTAAACCATATCATTCAGCATACGTGTGGGTCACCTCTCTGGACTTGGTCGTATGCAATGCACTTTTTTTTCAAAATGAGAAAGCCGACTTTAATGCAAAAATATTAGTCTCAACAAAGCTACCATTTGAAAAGTTTGAACAATTGTACATCAAATTCATGTTGTATTCTAGTTCATATTGCACAGTAATTTCCAGTGCTATATGTGCATTTCATACAAAAATCAAAAGGATGAAGCAAAAATTCTCAACATGAAATAAATATAAAGAAAATTACAAATTAAAACATAATGCACATAATATGGTAAAGCAAGTTTACGATACATTATAATTATGTAAGAGATGCGGCTGGTAATTGATTCATGGTGGCATGTTAGAATTATATAAATATAAATATAAAATATAAACCATTTTCGTATCAAAGTCTTGATCCAAACAGTTATTGCAGTATAATTGTACTGTTTTGGAGTGAACATACATCACTGATGTGCATGTCTGCAATTATTTTCCTCAATATTATTTTAAATGCTTTAGTAACATTACTTTTCAATAGAACATCACTTTCATTGTTATGTATGTTAGATCTGGCGCAAGCTGTAGCCCCTAGACATAGGATTATCGAAAAGGACAATCTAATTATGTCATATGACTGTACTTGGGTTTCCCCCTCTTTTTTTTTTTTTTTTTTTTTTTTTTTTTTTTTTTTGGTAATATGACCTCACATATATAACTGACAAAATAATTCAAAGTAAAAATGTGAATAAAATGAAAAACAAATCTGCTAGTTTTTGTCAAAACATTACAAATTAAATTCATAGGAAACATCCATTTGGTGCTTCTGTGGATTAACTCTCCATTCCTTTGAATGCTACAGTGGTTTCATTCAAAAGTGTTTCGCAAACATGTTAAACGCATTTCATTCCTTCATTCATTGATGACTAAACATGCATTAATTTTCACAAAATAAGCATTTTTGTGTCATGTATACTGGTTAGCTGTTAATGTAATCTTTGATTAGTAATATATATATATGTATATATATATATATACATATATATATATATATATATATATATATATATATATATATATATATATATATATTCTTATATCGTTGCCTAACTGTACTAAAAAGTTACAAAAAAACAGTAAAAAATGTTTCTTCAGATCAGTTTTCCGAATTGGCTTTTGAAATAAAGCATTTGATTATATGTCCTCATATTCGCAAAATGACATGGACTCTGTCTTTTACATGATATTTGCCACTACCTACATTCCAACTGATAACAACTTTTTATAACCACTGTTTGTGCTTGTTTTGTGCCCACAAACACTGTGAACACATCTGTACCAAAGAGCATTCTGTAATCTCCCATACGTATCACTCCCTGCCTACTGCCCGAGATACAATGACTTAATTTGCATTGACCAACATCATTTAACATAGAATGATCAGTCCTTCTGCCATCACTTGCACTCGTATTCTGTTCTGGGTGATGATCCATGAAGCATTAAATTGCAGCAAACAATTATAATTTGCCAATACATTTGTACAATTTGAAAATGTGTCATTATTGCAATCAATACTATCTCTGCAATTGACAAGATATTAAAAGTCTTGACTTTGCTACTGCTTCTGCTGCTGCTGCTGCTGCTGCTGCTGCTTCTGCTGCTGCTGCTGCTGCTGCTGCTGCATGATAGGTAGTTTCTTTCTGAACAAAAGCGCAGTCACTGCAGTAAAGCCTACGTGTTCCAAAGATATTCACTTTCCAAACTTACCCTATATTTTCCTTGATCCCTAAATGTACGTTTTATACCTGTGGATATTGCTTTCCTTTACTTTGCCATTTTCTTGGACAATACTGATAAAACCGAATACTTTTCTACATATGAAGTATCATGTGTCAAAATGGCCTGATAAGGTAATGTCAGCATATCTTGTGCACGATGTTCTACTCAAAGATAATTGCCTGGAGATTTACACACCCCATTGTTATACAATACGAAGTTACATAACGTAATTCCTATGGCTCACAATAACGAGTCATGATTTGTTCATATGCTGCAAGGTATATCATGACATGTTGTTTGCAAAAGGTTGTCAGTTTCCGTGGCTTTGAACGATACGGCCATGTTTACACGAGTACTAAAATATGAACTGAATCGTTCAAGTAACCAACATATTTATATTCGCTGGAAAACGTTTGGTCATTGGTAAAATCACATCAATTTCCAATTTCTGTTCTTCCTTTTCTTCTTAACCTGGAGTTTGGCACTCTGTAAATGAAAGCAAATTCATGAATGGTGCTCCCAATATGTCACCTGGGTATCACCAGCAAGGCTGTGTTTTCCTTACAATGTAGTGTGCAGAGAAGATCTGCACATCTGAAATGATGATGTAATTGATTTGTGGGAGAAGCTAGCACTGTGACAAGACCTTAACCGCAACATACACTAAGAGTATTTTGCAGCCTAATTAAATTACAGTAGATTGTCATCACATATATTCCTCATCGATAAACCAAAACAAAATATCGCGATTACTGCATATGAAGCTGAATAACGCCAATGCATATAAAATTGCAGATGTTTCCAATTTGTGAACGTAAATGTTTTATGTACACACACACACACACACACACACACACACACACACACTTACACACACACACACATATATATATATATATATATATATATATATATATATATATATATATATATATATATATATATATATATACATATACATATATGAAGCTATAACAACGGAGCTGCACTAAGATGAACTGAAATATACTGCTTCAAATGGTCCCAGAAATTTATAAGCTCACCAAAACGGTATGCTCAAGTCGTTCGTGTAGAACGTGATCACCATGCACAAGTTCAGATTACTAGGCTGCAGAGTCTTTGAGTTACCACCCCAACAGCATTCACAATAGTTACCTTGATGACCTAAGGAACTTGATGTAATAGTGGTGCTTGTACCACTGAGGGGACCGCCGTATACAAACATGGTACAGTTTAGGGCAGCAACTATTGCTGCATGATAGAAGTTTACCCCTTTAATAAGGTAACATTTCCAGTTCATTTGGGGTGGCCTCATTAGAAAGATAATTACTTAAAATCCAGCATCCAGAAGTATATAATACAAAACACATGACGCATATTCATAAATTCCAAACCCAACACTGGAGATTCCAGAGTTACCAAAGCATCAACATTCATGTTTCAATAAAATGAGCTTAAAAAATTCAATGATTGTGGAGACACTGAATTTAACACAAGTGGCTGTGTCACCTTGAGAACTGGGTCAAGGTCACTCATGTTAAAACGTAACCTTGGCCCTGTAGAGGACTTTAATCATGTACAATATAAAACCCATAAATGAAAAAAATTATAGATTATTGTGCAGACACTGAATTTCACAAAAGTGGCGTGTGACATTGGGAATTAAGGCAATGAAACTCGTATTTGAACTTCATCTTGGTCCGACAGAAAACTATAATGATGTGCAATATGAAAGCCCTAGTTCAAACACTTCTCAAGTTATCATGCAGAAATCACGCTGACACCATATTCACTAATCTAGCTCTGTCCCTTCAGAATTGGTGCAAGGTCACCCATCTTGGAACTTGACTGAGCCCTTACAGGGGACTTTAATCTTGTTTAATATCAAAGCCTATCTCAGAAGCTTCTCAAGTTATTATGCGGACACCAAATTCACTAATGGTGCTCTGTGACCTTGGGAATTGGGTCAGGGTCACCCATCTTTGAACTTATACTAGTCCTTAAAGAGGACTAAAGTCCTGTTCAATATGAAAGTCCTAGCTCACAAACATCTCAAGTTATCATGCGGAAACTATCCGGACAGACGCACAGACTCTGCGATCACTATAGGGGACTGGCCTTCAGCGGTCCCCTAATAAGTTGAAAGGTCACACATATGTACAACGTAACAAGTACAGGGCTTCATATGTATTTCTGTGATTTTTTTGAAGCAGTTGGCCCAACCAACCAGAGAAGATGCCCTTAAAACAGTCATGCCCTACCCCACCAAAAAAATACCAAGAAAACTTTAAAAAGTCACTGATGCACGACCTATTTGGGAAACCAGAGACAACCCGCCAAAGCTACATCCCCAGAAAGTACGATGAAAACCAACAGCGTCACGTGGTGTGTACTGAGTTATTAGTGTAAGGTTTATAGCAGGGACTATTATCAATGCAGAAAAATAATACGCTAACATATAAGGCATTACAAAACATCTGGATGTATTTATGTCTGACGTTGTATTTGAAAACAGATTTAACATTTTGCTGTAAACAAGGCAACAAGCCATTAAATTGAGGTAAGATAACGGTTTAAGGAAAAAACTGACACGTGTATACATTTTGTTAAGGCAAAATCATAACGTGAAGCTCCTGGTAGCCGTTGCCTAATCATGATGTATTACATGAGCACAGGCTGTGACATAACATTTTCTCATGGTATGCATACCATACGAAAACTTAGGTATTTGAAATAGGTGTATAGTACGTACCTTGCTTTGTGAAGACCGATATGGACTTCTCTGTCGGCAGGTGGCACTACATTATCTGGAATCTCCTCATATGTATTTTCATTAACTCGACCACAGACACTTTCTTGGATGGGTCCAATTGGATTCGTTCCATATGAAAAGGTATGGATATCCTTTTCGCATTGAGAAAGAAGAGAGGCTGGTGCGATATGAGAAGATCCTCCTTCACCTATATACTGAAAATGACGGTTTCCAAAACATATTTCTGCTGATCAATTCTTTTTCGTTAAGGAAAAAGACTAAATGATGAAAGCGCCCTGGATAAAAACTACAGTAACTGTACAGTCTGTACTATGTTGCATTTTTTTTGTCCATCTGGGCAGCTTTCAGCGTCTACAAATATTTATATGCATGTTTCCCGTATGTGACAATTTAATGGTAGGTTAGCTCAGACGCCATCTCTGAAACAGATTTGATCAATACAGGAATTACAATTTGTATTATATTTTTGTTCGTTAAGTATAGACTTCTGATTTATTACTTACGGCGGCCGTTGGTACCATTGCATGCTGCACTTGACCAAGACTGCTCGTTATTTTTTCATGGGCATGGTTAGCAGATTGTGTATTTGACAGCTCCTGGTTCATCAAAGCATTAGACTCTGCAATAAGCACAAAATAATTGCATTTTAATACAATCACATTTTTGCAATGAAATAATTTTATTAAGGTTGTCAGGAACACAAGACATGACCAGGGGTTCAATGGAGCCCCTGTTCATGTCTTGTAAAATAATAATATAAGATAAATATTGGTGGTTATGGTGTCTATTGGTATCGTGTATGCATCGATTGTATGGGGGGGGGGGGGCATCTGCTTCTCTGGATCTTTGTGGCCATAGATATATCTCAAGTACCTACAACGACTATTGCGCAACAAAATGGAAGCAATCTTAACGTGATAGAGCGCTGCTTTATAGTCTGCATGATTCAGACCAATAAACAACATAATATTGCAATATTATTGTTAATTTCGTTACCTTCCCGATAACAATGAGTATAAATAGAAAGAAAGAAGTCAATCTGTTTTGCTAAAAACACTTTGTGTTCAAGTGGCAGATTTTTAAAGTTTAATTTGCCAGTAGGTTATAGCAGGAACTGGTAACGTAGTAAATATTTTGCTGTTTTATTACCTCCATTATTTACGTCTTCTGTGTCAGAAGGACGCCGATTCAGAATATCTGCGAGGTTCGTGCACAGGTCCTCAGGAAGATGTTGATATTTGACAGCTGTAGGATTATGTGGGTCAAGAATCAATATCGCCAACATCGGTTCGTCTGTTGAGCCTGCTCCTCCCACATCAGCCCCCGGCGTCTTGATGATATTAAATCTTGACCCTCTGTATTCTGAAATTTTTGGTGAACATATGTCGTGGGATGTGGTAGCTTTGTCCTTGGCAATCGTGGAATCGCCTTTCTCATTCACGAGTGGTAGAAGTGTTTTCTTCATTGTTTCGCCAGAGTCAGGTTTTGCTGTAGTTGTTTTTAAGGAGTAGCGGATTTCAGTTGATCCATGGGACTTGCAATTAGTAACAAGTCTATCATATGGCATTTTAGGTGGTAAAGGTGACACTGGATCTGGGACATCATATGGGGAAAAGATTTGGTGTACTTTCAATTCCTGTGTACATGTGTCACATACATGCTCTGATGAAGCTTCTTCGGATAAAGTTTGATTGATACCCCTCATCAGTCGCATAAAAGCTAAAAGAGAGTTAATGCACTTGATTTGTTCAGTGGTACATTCATCATAGAATATAGTAACAATTATAGGTCATATCAGTCAAAATATTAATCTATATTAAGAGCAATGAAAACCATCATTCTGGTGCATTGCATGATACAATCAGTTTTGCTCAAATAAAAAAATAATAAAGAAAGAAAAGAAAGAGAGAAAGAAAAAAGAAAGAAAGAAAGAAAGAAAGAAGGAAGAAAGGAAGGAAAGAAAGAAAGAAAGAAAGAAAGAAAGAAAGAAAGAAAGAAAGAAAGAAAGAAAGAAAGAAAGAAAGAAAGAAAGAAAGAAAGAAAGAAAGAAAGAAAATAGATATATCTAGAGAGAAATTACCTAGATAGATATTCCACGTGAAAAGTTTGCAAGTTGAAACGTAAAGAGGTCAAGAATTATGATTTGAAACGCATTAAATTAAATTATGGATTTCATATATCAAAGACAGCCCCCTCCCCTCCCCCGAAACATACATATATATATATATATATATATATATATATATATATATATATATATATATATATATATATATATATATATATGTATGTATACTTTATGAATGTTTTTAATGGTATGTTAAGATTACAAATTAAAGTATCATTGTAATTACTTGAACTTGGTTCTTCAGCTTGGCTGAGAACAGGACTCTTCTCAGTGGACTTGTGACATGGCATCAATGGCACAATATGGCCAGCTGGTTCTCGATCTGTGTACAACTTTTCTGCTCTGATGAGATCTTGGGAAACATTAAGGTAAATATGCTGGGAAAAGTTCCTTCTTGAGTTCTCTCTTCTGGTAGTATCTTCTGAGGAGTCCGTCACTATAATTCAAGACATTGCTTTATTACATGCAGACTTATTCATCTGAACGTATTGATGTCTCCATAACCATATGGAGAAAAACATGACGCCACCAGTGAGATAAAATATAATTTATGTATTTTGTACCACAGTACCAACGCTGATTCCACAAATTAATATAATATGAAGTGTGGCTATATATGTGTATAGTTAAGAGGCATTTTGGCTGCTACAGGTCTGGCTCCTGTCTGAGGCTCATTTTGACATTATGTTCCCCAACCTTGATACCAGACTGTTACAGTTTTTGAAGAAACGTTGTGATATGAAAAGATCTCAAACTCCATTGAACCAAAATAAATGTTGATCTCAATTTGAGAGCCGGTCCTTCACATTCAGCTTGGAAAAAAATTAAGATTCCAGCTTGTTATTCTTTAATCAGCTACGGCATGACCTCAAATTGTTTTTAATTATCAAATGACAGATAAAGTCCAAAAGGTGGTCCCGCTGCCTTGGAAAACGGATTAAGGTTACATGATTATGTACAGTCTAAAAACTCAACGTTTGTAGGAATAGTCCTATAATTATGCACAAAGCATTGCTCAAGCTGAATAAATTCTTCCATTGGCACCAAGAATTTTTTTTCAAACTTGTGATGTGGTTTTGGTAAATAAGCCAATCGTATGGATTAATTCAGACCAGGGAACCTTCAAAATGTATCTCTGAGTCATGTCAAAGATTGGCAAGCTTTTGCCTTTTGTTCCTCGTGAAATATCTGTTCATGACCTTTGCCACAAACACAGTGGAGGCTAAAGTTGGCGGACACCCACAGAATGCACATCTCTATCAAGTTTGGGTAGGATCTTATCAAGTGTTTTAGCGAAAGTTAAAATGTTATTCATGCATGAAGAGGCAATGGACAATTCACTTGACTATGGCATTTGGACCATGAAGAAATTCAACTGCGCTAAAAGATAACAATAAAGAGCCTATTTTGAAAGCGATATATATATATGTGTGTGTGTGTGTGTGTGTGTGTGTGTGTGTGTGTGTGTGTGTGTGTGTGTGTGTGTGTGTGTGTGTGTGTGTGTGTGTGTGTGTGTGTGTGTGTGTGTGTGTGTGTGTGTGTGTGTCCAAGTGATTACCTTCTGAGGTTCTCATACATTGTTCTCCCTTTTGAGTTGAATTAGAACCATCACATTCTGCAGACTTGGTTGACTTGTTTTTCAAACTATAATTGTCTTTGCCTTCGCTCTGTGTAATTGAAATACCGGAAGGAGTATCTTGGTGGCTTTGCAACGAGGGTTGACTGGTATTGCTATCCCGGCAAAGGGACATCAGTAAACTCTCATCATGGTTGTTGCCACCGTTTGGGTTTGAAGTTGAAAACACGCTCGGGAGACCAGAAAAAGGTTTCACGGGGACATCATTTTCTTCGTGCACCACCATTGAAAAGTTTTCGAATAAAACGTCGAGAGAAGGCAAATCAGAAGCGTGATCATTGGCCCCCTCCTGTGGTAGGCTACCTGGAAAACGGAAGTGAACAACTATTCACTCTGAATAATATTATTGGCCGCAGTGTTTAGACTCTAAATTGTGGTCACCTGTTAGACCCAGTCCAACGGGGAAACAATAGGGTATTCTTTTATCACTGGAATAGCACTCACGACTTCTGTCAAAATAAATATACTCATAAAGAAACCCGGGGGTTACGGAGCAATAAAATATGGTAAAAATCCAAGGAGACTAAAGTGTTAACACATCGGTATGCTAGGTACATTTGAGCAGATGAAAAATAAAATGCTAAATTTCATAATGCTTGCTTTGGAAAGGTTTAGATTTGTGCTTTATATGTTTTTTGGCTGTGGTTGTGGATGGCCACTCTAAATGACGCAATCTTTTTACGTAGGTCCACATAAAATTATGGTTTTAGGTATCAAGCTAGTTATGAATTTATTGGATTTTAAAACAGTTTCAAGCCAGGATATCCTGCGAATCCAGTTGCATGATAAGTGGAGTACAACATGCCTGGCGTGACAACGAGGCCATCCGTATCACTACCACCCATGTATGAGTTGGCTTTTATTTCGTCATCAACAACTGCCTTTTCTCTATGATGACCCCTTTATTTTCCTGTACTTTAGCAAGGTGTTAAAGTTGTGAAAGAAAGAAAGAAGTGGTTCGTGTTATCTTCATATGCAACAGATTTGAAACAGAATGGAAAGTGGCTAGTATGATTTGTATGACTGGTTCAAAGTTTCCATCAAATTATTGCCACTGATATTGAGAATATGACCAACAGCACGAAGTATTTGAGTGTACAAAGTGTAAAACAAACTGAAACAACAGTTTGGAAGGATTACGCAATAGAACAATTGTGATAATGCTTATATGAGCAAAAACTTAATAAAGAAATGTTGTTACTGCTCTTTTTTGGAACATGAATACTCGAGAATAGGGCTAAAGGCATTATTGATTACTTATTGCTATCTAGTGGTGACCTAGCTTCACATGTCTGCAATTACATCCAAGGCCACTGTTATTATTTGTTTGATTGACATGTAGCCTACCATTGAGCTACTGGAGTTTCCCACTGAGATAATTATCTTAGGCTTATCAACAACACAAACACCAAAGGGAAGAGAAAGGACTGCAAAGGGGCTCATTGACTTAGCAATGTGATAGACAGGATATGGCCATGACATCACAAGCTTTAAGGAGTGATGCCATAGGATTCAAGAATGATGCTGTTACACCCCTTTCTTGAAAAGTGGTTCACTTTTATCAATATATTTTGGTGATCTGCTTTGCCATACACGCTCTGGTGACTAGAAAAAGGTTTCACAGGGACATCACTTTCTTCGTGCACCACCATTGAAAAGTTTTCGAATAAAACGTCGAGAGAAGGCAAATCAGAAGCGTGATCTTTGGCCCCCTCCTGCGGTAGGCTACCTGGAAAACAGAAGTGAACAACTGTTTACTCTGAATAATATTATTGGCCTCAGTGTTTAGACTCTGACATGTGATCACCTGTTTGATCAAACCGGGAAAGAGTAGCGTATTTTTTTGTCACTGGAATGGCACTCATGTTTCACCAAGATACTCTTTTCATACGCTCAGACGATTTTTGCTCTCTGTGCAAGTTCACACTGCCGTTTCGCGAAAATGTGGTCACCCTATATGGGAATAACCTGGGCCAGCTAAGTGACCACTGTGACCAAAAGCGAAAGCCGACTCACTCACAGTCCGACACAGAGCAGCGAGCATGGAACGCGGAAAAACCAAACGTGTTATACTGGAAGTTGTAAATGTGGCAAAACTGAAAGTAATTGAGTGGAAAGAGTATCTTACAGGTATCCATCAACTGTGTACTCGTATTATCGCGTTACGTTTGCAGTCAGTTTACACGACGTTTTACAAACACCCTTTTTTCCCTACCTGAAACAGACAGCGTTGAACAGGTGTGACAGGAAAGTGACCTCAGGGGTCAAAATGTCACTCCCGTTAATTGGCGTGAAAGGATGGTTTGCGGCAAGTAGCGCCCACATAGCTTACTAACCCGGTTTTGGAGTATTGGTATTGAATTTGCATATCTTTAAAATTTTCTATTTAAATATGCAACAATATATGTGTATGGTACCCAGGAATGCATTAAGGCACAGTACATAAATTCTCCAACTGTATGAAACTTGATTATGCACCTTAAGGTCTGCTTCTGTAAGAGTCATCATAACTCTTTTGTATGGTTCATTTCGACCAAAGTCGATTTGTTTTTAATTAACATAACCATGCTTGAATCGCACTCTTCATAAACTGGCCTTTCATGCAAATACCATTATGCCAATCGTTGAGCAGACCATAAAAATGCATATGGCCCACATCAACAGTTTTCCTCGCTATGCCTATTATGTAATCTTTCGCTTAATGCCCGCAAAGTGCGCCTGATGCACACAAAGCACCAAGGAAAGCTGATGATTCATTCAACATGTGGTAGCCTTCCCCATCATGCTTGACTTGGCTGTGCACACAATTAATTCTCACACGGTTTTTTTTTTTTTTTTTTTTTTTGTTTTTTGTTTTTTGTTTTTTGTTTTTTGTTTTTGTTGTTGTTGTTGTTGTTGTTGTTGTTGTTGTTTTCGTGATTTACTGTGTGCAAGTTTGTCACCTCTGCATGGTATGAATCTGTGTCTCTGCTTCCATATGAGGTAGAAGACAGCGAGTATGATCAGCAACGTGAACCCGGTGATGACAGTGGTGCGCCAGTCTGTTGATACTGTACCAAAAAAAAGAGGACCTGTCTGTCACGGCAATATTTCATGCGACAAAAAGGCATACAAATTAGAGAGTGCGAGAATAATTGCACAATGCAGTGATGTATATTGAAAGAAACGTTTACTAACTGTTAGTATTACGCGCACACGTTTGCATTCCAGGTCCCTATATACGTGAGATATTGTTACTTATTGGTTGTTGCTAGCGATTTCTATAGCAACTAAAATTTGTGAAATATCAGTTTCTCCAATGAGATAAAAATAAACGTCTTGCCAATCCCCTTTGATGACTTTTTGAAACAAATATTTTTAAGATGTCAACGGTTGCAATATGATTGAAGTACCTTTCGGTTTTCCTTGAAAGATACGCGGACCAAAGACAAGATCACCGTGGTCGTACAGCAATAAAAAATAAAACTTTTTATGTTGTGGACCGCTTATCACAATTGATGTTGTATCCGAATCTAGCGTTCTATTGTAACAGATACTGGGATCGATGCTGTAAATTTCCTGTTGACAGGACGTGATAACTATCTCTGTGCAGCTTCCTGAGGGGCGGGCCCAGGACAACTTCACCTCGCTGGGAGTTTCCCTGTTGATTTGCAGATGTGATACAATTGGCCTGACTGCAAAACATATTTCTGTTTTATTGTATCCCAAAAAATATCTGATACATGTTAATATATTCCGGTTGTATGCTTTGCAACTATATCCCCTGCATGTGTTAGATTCAAGAAAAAAAGTTTATGAATCGTATAGGGTTTGATAGCAAGTTAATTTAAATGCTTGCTCGTAGTGGTTACTTCATTCTTTGCATCAAATCATTTTACATATTCATGCACCTATCTTATAACAATTTTACAAAGCATGATGTAAGGTATTTCATGTGGTTTCTTTGATCATGTCATCACAAAGGGACAGCAGGGGATAATCTCACCCGAAAAATCTTTTCTCTTTTCGTTTACTTATTACTTAATTATTTACTAAATTTTCTACTTCAATAGTTTTATGGTGGTTTACAGAGAGGAACAGGCGCTCTAAATGATGGGTTAGTTCAACTTTAGGTAAAGCTTTTCATTTGACCAACAAAATTTTAAAACTTCAAAACAGAATACCACCGGGAAACAGGGAGGAACCAGTCGTAAAAATACGCCTACGCTTTACAGTGCAATCTTCGTTCTTACATCACATACGTTTCGATGGAAACGTCAATTTTATATCATGCAATTGTCGGAGGAGCACACAAATACACAGTTTCGCATGAATAGGCTCGGATCAAAGGCATCAGCGTTCCTTTTTTTCACAAAGACTTGCCCATCCTGCATGCATTTATTTTACGTTCAAATGATAATGATACAGTGTAACTCAGCACCAGCTGGCAACTAGGGCCTCACGGCTGCTCTATTTCACCCAGATCTTGGTAGTTTTAAATTGTTTGATGAAGGAATAATTTAAGAGGTAACATGTAACCCTTATGGATTTTTTTCAATTTTTGTTTGTTTGTTTGTTTGTTGTTTTGTTTTGAATTTGTCTTTTGTTTTTTGATGTATGAATCTATCACTAGCATAAGTATCATGGGCTGCATATACAGTGTACATACTCACGCTTCATGTGCTATGAATTATTCAGTTTAGGATGTGACTAGCAACTGTAGTTCTGTACATCGTAGCTTGTATTGAACGCTAGCTCACCTTTCGTTTGAAATGTAAGTAACTTTGAAGTGGTCCTGAATATAAGACCATGTGCCATGTTGGTATCTAACGTCACAAATACGTCATAAATGGTTCCAGGCTTCAAAGATGAGAGCTTATAGCTGTAGTGAGTTTTTCGCCATCTAATGGAAATTCGAACTTGTTGGTATTGCCTATGACCATGAGGTCGATGATGAAATATGCATGAATGGGTATCACCCCTTTGAGTCCAATTAAACCATGAGGAAATAGCAGTTTTCTGTACGATTGCAAATTGAGTCGGCGGAGGTGGTTGAGTCTCTGGTCTTTTCACAACATACGTAAAGGTTGTATTCCCGATGTCATTGCTTGTGACACATAGATAGGTTCCGTATGTTTCATTCTTAGTTGTATCCACACACATTTGTGACGACATTCCACCATGTTTTACCTGATGATGTGGAATGGAGGCTGTTCCTTTCTTCCACCAGAACTGTACATTGGTGGGGTTAGCGATGACGAACGCGTCAAGACAAAACGATTTGCCGAGCTCTGGAAACTGAACAGAACTCTCGTGTTTGCTTCTTTGGGGGTCTCGTCTGGGTTTGTCTACAACCAAAACACAAATGACACACAATTTAACAGAAATGCAGTTGAAAAAGATAAAACTATGAAAATATCTATTCTGAATGATTGAGAGATTTGGTTTGCTAAAGTTTATATTTCAGTTATCATTGAGTTTTTAAAAGTTTTATTTCACTTATGATCGCGACAAGATATTTTCATTTTTACACAAAACTAGCCTAAAAAGATAATTACACGAAAGGTTTAATTTTAAGAACCAAGCTACGACAGACGAGGTCACATTCTTTGTTTTATACCATTTGACCTTAATCTGCTTGTGCTTGACTGCAGTGAGAGAATGACTCGGTTTTTTTCCCGCTAAAATCTTCATGAACCACTTGTGCGGCACTTGTCTAACATTAAACAGTACACTTACACAATATATTGAGCCAAGCACTTCCCCAACTTGTTCCTGCTTGGTTAGTAACTTCGCAAAAGTAATTCCCCCCCGACGTCAGGTATACAGGGTATATTTCCAAAGTGGAATTAGAGCCCAAGACTGTCTTATTATAAAGCCATCTGTATGTGTAGTTATTGGGATATCCTCCCTCTGCAACACACTGAAGCTTGGCGGTCTCCCCCGCAGTAACAGTCTTTGGGACTTTAACACTGACATGCGGTTTGTCTGAAAGGCATAACCATCAGATAAATGAAATATAGTGCATAGTCATGGACCTTTTTATACTTCGTTTTATTCGAAGCCTTTTCAACTTTTATAATGCTAATTGAATCGTGAACTTAAAACTCAAGAAAAAAAACGAGAAAATTGAGTCCTTTACACAAGGATTGTAATGGGGGTAAAATGGAATGTATGTGCGTAGGTATGCATGTATGTGTCTATGTATATGTGTGTGTGTGTGTGTGTGTGTGTATAAAGGATTATATGATGATATTGTATTTGTGTCTTTTTGCCCAGAACCACTTCCTAGTAGTCAATATCCTATTCCGCAGTTCGAACTCTTTACTCTCCATAAGCTAACCTGTCCCTGTCTAACCTGTATATATATGGAATTACTATTGTCTATATTGCACACGTTCCTCTGTAAAATTTTGACATAGGCTGTATCAGCCCAAATAAATTAAAGGGTCTTCAGCGGGTAACTACTCAACATGTTTCGGAGCCTTTTACCCGTATGTATATATGGGGAAAAAACGGGAGTTAAATTTTGCTCATATATACAATACGGCAGCTCACAATAAACCTCCACTGCAACTGATGCCGCGATGTATGCAGCTGAATTGCCTGCCGTGCATGTAACCTGGCGAGATACTGGTGTTGAATCGATACTTGGTATTTGCACCACGTCATTTCGGCCGTCCACTCTCTTCCACACCCATGGTATATTCCATGTGTAGTAATATGCATCTGGTTTGCCGTCTGTGGCTAAGCCAAGATATTCCGTGACATAACATTAGATACATACGGAATATCATGCACTCTTTAACTCTTCTGTAGACGCGAGTGTTCAGAATCATATCCCTGCATATTGATTCAGTTTTTATGAATCCACTAATCTTTGCATCTGTGGGACAACGGCGGCAGTTGTTCATACCAGAAAGGACAAACGTATGCTACATTTAGTCCGGATAATTGAAATGAAATAAAAAAATTCACCGGAACAGACTGTATGGTGTTAACACAAAAGTTCCTTTAATACAATGTGATACAAGAGTTGAATAAAGTTTGGCTAAATGCAACACGTGTTTTGGGGGGGGGGGTGTTTTGGTTTGTTTGTTTGTTTGTTTGTTTGTTTTGTTTTTTTGTTTTGTTTTTTTTTTTTTTTTTTGTTTTGTTTTGTTTTTTTTTTTTTTGTTTTTTTTGTTTTGTTTTTTTTTTTTTTTTTTTTGTTTTGTTTTTTTTTGTTGTGTGTGTTTTTTTGTTTTGTTCTGTTTTTTGTTTTTGTTTTTGTTTTTGTTTTGTTTTTGTTTTGTTTTTTTTTTGTTTTTTGTTTTTTTTTCTTTGTTTTTTTGTTTTTTTTTTGATGTTTTTTTTTTCTTTTTCTTTTTTGCCTTTGTTGTTTTTATTTCGGTATATAGAGACGACATCACAATATGGGAGCTTATCAGTCAGAATAAAGAGATGACAGTTCTCTGATAATTTGACACAATGCGTGAACACTTATTGTGACAGGGAACTCTCAATGTCATCACAAAAATATACATTTTTTGAACGGGGGGGGGGATCTTGGTTGATACAAAAGAATACATTTTTCATCAGTTCAGGGTTATCATCCCCTGGGGCGGGGGGTCTGGACCACATAGAGCAGACGTCATGCACCTCAACTACCTGGTAGGAATGTGGGCAAAAAGAAATAAGTCTTAAAACGTAGCAGATGTTTTCTCAGTGCATTTCTTTACAAGCTGCACCCAGTATTAGCAAAGAGTTTCAATTAAACAGATTGAAGCAGCAAACAAGTAATGCATCGCAGTTTTTGGCCTATCTACTAGCAAAAATGACGGAAGGGCATCACAGCTACTGACCCAGTTTGGGGTCATATTACTGTGCATTGCGATTCGGTTTGCGCTTTATGTGGGCATAAAACACAAGCCATAAAGAGGGAGTTTCCCATGCTTACAGCGACAAAAATGCACTATTTAACCTCTCGAGTAAATATAGGCTGAGAAGAACACTATAAGGAACACATACCATGGACAGACAAATGTACAGCGTAGTTTTGCAAAGGGTGTCCACTTCGGATACAGCTGCACTTATATATTCCCGAGTCACCTATTTGTACACTGCGTATTGTTAGAGTACCATCATTCACATTGAATTCCATATCTCTTCCTGTTGTTACATTGTGGTGTATTATTTTGCCATTTTCTGCCGATACTAGTAGGGTAGTGTCTTTGTACCAAGAGCACAAAACTCTACAGTTTGGCTTGTTTGCCTCATTTCCACAGTCGAGCATGACACCCTCTCCTTTTCTTACCATGGTGCTTTTGGTTCTGTACCCTGTGCCTGAAAAGAACCATCCATCAATATTATCTTGCATAAAAAAGATCAACACGGAACAAAGCAAGGCTTTTCTCAGTTTCGACAAAAACTTTTAGAGCACTCAATCCAAACAAACAAATGTTAGATATTCTGATATAGTTAAATACCGACAGGAGATAAACATCGGAAGTCCCCCCTTCTTGGCACCAAACCAAAAACTTGGTGCAGATAATGCTCTCTTTATGACTGTTATTGTATATACATATATATATTGTATTTGTGTCTTTTTGCCCAGAACCACTTCCTAGTAGTCAATATCCTATTCCGCAGTTCGAACTCTTTACTCTCCATAAGCTAACCTGTCCCTGTCTAACCTGTATACATATGAAATTACTATTGTCTATATTGCACACGTTCCTCTGTAAAATTTTGACATATATATATACATACATACATATTTTTGTGTGTGTGTCATTCCAATAATAAACCACATGCTCATGAAAGGAGATGTAAATTACCTGATCATAGTAATTATGAGGATGATTATGACGATGACCATAAAGGGAATACATATGTCAGCAAAAATATGGCTGGTTGGAAATGTTTGGTTATTTGCAATGCAGTTTGCGTCGTTACGTTGACTGTATGTTTGCAAGACAAAAGCAAAAGAAGTAGTTTGAAAACTGAAGCAAATGGAAAATTATTCTCAATTGGAAAAAAAAAAAAGATGTAAAAAGTCATACTGTAACCATGTATGTATTTACGTCAGAGAGAAGATGTACATTTCCCAATGTGCGTTTATAACCATTATTCTATACTGTTTTGGTGCCATAAAACTGATTAAAAACAACGGACACTCACAAGCTGACAGCAACAGCACCAAAGTATTGCCAAAGCATTAGATGAAGTCTACAGAGTACATCGTTATACATTCCTATTTTGATGATATGTGTTTCTATACCTCGACGACACGTTTAGAGCAGCCATTGATCAAAACAATCACCTGGCCGCTTTCCTCTGTGCGCAATCCCTCTTTGTCTCTCAGTTTGTCTTCTATACGTACTAATCGAAATAGAAATACGTACCTATCAAAATTGAAAGCTCCAGTAAGGATTTCACCAACATAAGCCACGACGACGATTCAACAGACTTACAAAACAAAACATTTTTTTTGAGGATCCCGTCATGATCCCATTGGATAGTATCCAAAGCCAGGCTATGACATTTTACCAAATCGACTTAACTTCATCGCTTTTACACTAGCGGGGAGAAATAAGTTTGAGTCTTCGTGTCACAAAGACAGGAAATCATACGTTGAGAATTTAATTACTTTATAATAGAATCAACTAAATTAAAAAATTGAATAGGCCTGCCTCCTAGTGTTCAACAATTAATAAAATATTGCAGGCAGGGAAGTGTAATGCCAAGGCAAATAACCATCTATATTGGAATTCTTATATGATCTGAACCATATTGGAATTCCTATTCAGTCCTGGACAGTACCATATAAATTTGATAAACTTCTGATTCTATTCACACACGCGGGAATTTTGAAAATCTGGTATGGTAACCATTCACAGTCAAGGACTCACTGGATGTGTTTCTACAAGTGAGCGGGTTATTTCGAAGGTGAGTGATTAGAACCACTATATTGTTTTTAAGGATGGAGGTGAAAGTTATGACAAAGTTTAAGGGATTAGCATTCAGTCATCCTTCTTAATGCCCTGAGCAGATGTCATTTGTGAGCAATTAAAGTCAGCAAATTTCCTTGGTTATCTTTGGTAGTGAATATCTCGGTAACAATATTTTACAAAACTTGTAATTTTAAGAAAGCCTCACTCAATACGGGATGCATGAATCTTAACGGCTGCGTAAAGATAAGGGTATAACTTAGGTAGCCATCGTTTTGTTTGGCATTATTCCAATTTTAAAATGATACTATTTGAGCTCCAAAATGCAAAAGTTATCAAGACGCTCAAAAATTCAATAATATGAAAACCATTCCTTTTAACGGAAAACAAAAAAAAAGTTACTTGTTACTTAAATTATACTATCCCTTACAAAAACGAAATGCTGGGATTATGCTGGATATTGCTGGGTGTGGTGGAAAATGCTGGAGAAAACATCCGTCATAATCCAGCATTTTCTGCCAAGCACCCAGCAATATCCAGCATTTTTCCAGCCAGTTCCAACAAAATTTCGCTGGATTCTGTTGGGATTTAACCAAATCCAGCAAAAATGTGGGTTTCGGTGAGTTTTTGTTGGTTCAGGTGGGGTTTGGTGAGTTTTGGTGGGTTCAGGTGGGGTTTGGTGTTAGTGTGACCCCATGAAAGGCATGATTTCATCTTTTACGTTTTACATTGTGCATCACATCCATCGTGACTGTACCTCTACCATACTGAGTTGCATTGGTTCATGTCAGTTAAGATGTTCATACTGTGTTTTAATCCAGTAACGTTAAGACATGAAAGTTCATGAGTTAATAATAGTGTACTCACAAGCCATTTCGTTTATGATTTTTTGTGAATTATCCCCGGCAATTGCAGTGTTTGCACATCCACCTCTTCCCCAATATTTTGCACCCATTGAAGGCTGGTGATGTTTGCTCGGGTTTAACCACTGCCAATGTTTGATCCGACCACAAGGGAAAGACTACTAGATATTTAAATTTGTTGCCTTGCCCCATGCTTTGTTGAATTCTGCAGTCATTCAACACAGCACAACAGAACGCAGTCTTCACAATCCGCAAATTCAGTTAAACAAAAATTCCCGCCTTGCAAACCTTTGAGAACGAGGCTAACTGATGATCAAATATTTTGTATCTTCATTCAGTATTTTGATAGGTATAAGTCGAATGAAAATTCCAAAAATCTGGAACAGGTAATTAAAGATCCAGTTATAAGATATATACATAAGATTGCATACTAAAATAATACTTTTGGGGCAAATTAATAATGCTGAAACATCGAGCTTATAACTGGAACTTGAGCGAGGGTAGACGCACTTGTTCCTCCTTTATCGCCCATGCTGCCTTCCTTCCACAGAAATCTTGACCATTGAATATCTTACCAAGATCAAGATCTTTTTTAATTGTAACCTAACAGGTCCAGCCAAAAAAAAAAAACACACACACACACACACACAACACCAAAACGTAATCATTTGTTGGGTTGAGAAATATAAAAAATGTAGCAAAACCACACTGTGGTAACGCATAAGAATTTGCTGGACTATAAATTGTGCCAGTAAATTTCAGCAAAATCTTAACAGCCAAAATCCAGCTTGCCCATCAAAAACTAGGCAGTGACAAAATTAACACTGTGCCGGATTCTGCTGGGCTGTCAAAGACTCAAAATTCATTTTTTTTAAAGTTCTGTACCCTGAGGCCTACTCGAGCAAAATCCAGCATCTTTAACTAAAATCTAACATTCTAAAATTTTACAAATTCTTTTCCCAGCGAAATCAAGCATGTTCCCAGCGATATCCAGCATCCAAAGCAAAAACAAGAAAACCCTGAAAAGACTAAGTTCTCTTTCCAGGAAAATCCAGCCTGTTTCCAGCAATACCCAGCATTCCCAGCATTTTTTTTTTTTTTTTTAGATCTATAATAATGATTATATTTAACCTGGATTTCAAAGCACTTTTGTGGAACTGAAATGTGCTTTAAATCTATCATACTCTGGTGTCTTCTACTCCAAAGCACAGCTAGGTGCATATCTGTGGAGGTGGCCAGTGTTTTTTTATTCAATACACATATTGTGCCAAGTTCAAATATTCTAGTTCAAGAAATTTTCGAGCGTGTTTAATTTCGCGCAAATTCAATTTTTCATAAATTACAGTATTATCGCGAATTCTAATTTCGCGCAATCCAATGCTATACAAGGTAGTGAAATTCAACGCAACTTGAATCGAGTGCGAAAATTTCTAGAACTACAGTACATGAAGGAATGGATCAATGAATGAATGGATGAATAAAATTGTTTCAGTACAAGATATACAGCTTGTGTAGGGGCTGTGGAGAAAGATTCTTAACTATCTGTGAATATTTTTTTTCAACATAAAAGACTAGAGTAGGTGTTATGCTTCAGGATGAGATAAAACAAGAGGCCATTGGGCCTAATGCGCTGCTGAAATATAATCTATCGACCAGCACCTAAAATTATCTTTGCCGTGGATGTCCAAGCTACATCCAGCTATTACAAAATCATCTCTTTCAACTTTATGGGTCTTGTGAACTAAGAAAATAGGTCAAGGTGACTGATATTACATGACATATTATCAATGGACGTGATCTGTATACGTGTCCTATACATTTGGCATGTCTAGTTCAATTATTTTTCAATATATTGATAATTATAACATTGATGACATTTTAATATATAATTCTCATCAAAATATATGAGGTGCCACTATTATCACATGCAACCAAGATTTTGACCTCCTCAACAATCCCACTAAATTTCATGAAGATCCATAAAACATTAAGGATGCTGGACTGGTTACAAGATGTTTACATTTTGACCCATATGTTACATAAAAATGTAGGTGGCACCACTAATATTGAAATCCATGGAGATTTTCACACAATTTTGTCCGAAAAGTTACATAGGCCTAATTAATCAACTATGAGGTGCAAAGCATTCACAAGGTAACCCCTATATTCCGGTTGGCCATTTGACCTTGACCTTCAACTCAGATTTTTAAAAAAAATAGTGTTCAAAATGTTTGCCTTGCTTCCAACAAAATAGGCTATGTGTCCCGCTTTCAGATTTTCATTCAAGGTCTGTTTGTTCAAATCGGGCAATAAATTTTTGAGTTATTGAAGAAAAACAATAACCTTGGACAAGCTCCAAAGTCTACAATTACTGGGTCACCTTGACCCAAAAAGTAAGTCTGCAAGTAGAATTTTATGTAGGCCTACAATGTACTCAAGTGCAATTTTGATCTGGAGTCTCAGTTCTTTTTGCCATTGATGTCCCAGCTACAGCTGGCCATAACAAAGTCACCTCTTATAACTTTACAGGGCTGGTGACCTAACCAAAATAGGTCAAGGTCCCGGATATCACATAACATTGGACATGATCTACATATCCTATAAATTTGGCATGTCTTATTCGATTATTTGTTGAGACAGGAAATTTTATATTTTTCACCACATTTTGGCTCATAATTACCGTCAAGGTATGGGTGGCGCTATTAGTATCGTAAGCAACCAAGACTTTGACCCCCACAATTCCACTAAATTTGACATGTCCACAGTTTTATTTAAACCAAATTCTCAAACTTAGTGTGTATTATGGAAATTATATAAATAATACATGTCTATTCAGGCAACGTCGATAAAGTGTGATAAATAAATGATAACGATTCACGAACTCGCATTGTTGAAACCTCGCTGGACGTTGGTCTGGCAAACACGCTTCTGGAAGTTCTGGGGCTGCAAATGTCTTTCCGCCGGCTAGATAAAGTTTACATGCGTGAGGGTAACCAAAATAAACATCGCAAAGTATGTAGCATTTGTTGCTCATGTTGCGTCTAACATTAACCAATGTCTTCAGACTGTGCAGTCACCATGCAGGTCGCTTCTGGAGATCTTCCAGATCGCAACTCGCATTAGGCCTGTATCTCTGGGCGGCACCAAAAGGCAAAACGACATGTTGCCAGCTCAGATTTGGTGTTGGCGGATCGTGGATCCACGCTTACCACTACGCACGATTCCAAAGTTGCTCGCAAGTACTGAATTCACTGCATATAAGAAGCGAAAATTCAGCATATCACAAGAGCAAACAGTAACCTCTGTACTCTGTCCGTGTTTTCTTAATAAACCTGCTTTGTTAGGATAGATTTCATAGTAACGTAGGCCTAGTAGGGCGTGCCCCTGCCTGGAAAACTGGAGGAACGACCTGCCGGCCAGGTAAGGCTGGGGTTTCCGGCAAATTGTCACACACACCGCAGATAGCACACGAAAAAAAAAGTGTGTTGTTGATTTACGGGAGTGTGGCGGTGCTATTAATAGCCCGTCTTTTTGCTCAGATTCGTCGATAATTATGCTAAAAACTTGTGTATCTCTTGAAAAGCGTCCTCATTCGCAGGCCTGGGGTGTCTGAGGTCTTCATAATGATTTTAAGGAAATCGAAATCGATGCTTGAACTTGTTAAGTTTCCATTTACCAAGTTAGGC
Organism: Hermodice carunculata; assembly: GCA_964020975.1. Lineage (NCBI taxonomy): Eukaryota > Metazoa > Annelida > Polychaeta > Eunicida > Amphinomidae > Hermodice > Hermodice carunculata. Next base: position 702,356 of record CAXHWN010000809.1, on the reverse strand, counting down.
CAATACAAATTATTCATGATCATCATATTCCATACTAATGCTTACAGTAATTGATTGTGTTGGCATTTTACACTTTTCGTGAAATATAGAAGTGGGTGTGAATACCTTCCATAGAAGGCATATACCTCATTACAAATATTGCGGAATGCGGCTGGTACCACCCATAATGCCAACGTTATAGGCCTATAGCCTATGCGATCGTGGAAATCCTAGGCGAGTGAGCACGGGGTTACCCATCGCGATTAGCGCATTTCACCAGATGAAATAAATGCACTTCAACTTTCAAGGAGTCATGATATGATAGGTTTATGCAAAAAAAAAATATATATATATATATATATATATATATATATATATATATATATATATATATATATATATATATATATATATATATATATATAAAGGTCTCCATTATGCTTTTCTTTGAATTTTCACTGTTCACAGAGACAGAGGCTCCAACCTAGGAGAGTACCAGAGAGGGAGAATCTCCCTCCCAGGGAGTTGCCCAGAGGGAGACCACGAGGTCGCACCGAGCGGGGGTGGGTACGGGAGGGGGGCTGGCTGGGAAAATTTTTCAAATTTCAAGTAAAAATGGTGCTTTCTGATGAATTCTGGGGAGTTAAATCTTACAAAAATAACAATAACTGCCAAGCTTGTGTATAGCAAAGTGCCATATATATATATATATATATATATATATATATATATATATATATATATATATATATATATATATATATATATATATATATATATATATATATATATATATATATATATATTAACTGAAACCCCTCAGTGAGCGGGAGGTTTTTTGTAGCAAGCGGGAGGTCGGGAGAATTTTCAATTTTCCCTGAAAAGCGAGAGATCTTCCGCCGGCGGCGGGAAAGTTGGAGCCTCTGCAGAGAAAAGATAAACACACTTTCAGTTCATAGGTATTGAATGTTGACGAACACGCATGACTTAGATTCCTTTGGTAGACCTAGGCCTATATTGTGCGGCCCTCTCTGCATCACTCAGGTCACAGCTCAGCTCTGGCAGACGATCGATATTCACACTCGCACTGCAGTCACTTCTTGAGCGTGTTAGTGCCTTCCTTCCCAGCGTGAAACGTGTTGAGTTGTGCCTTCCTTCCCAGCTTAAAATTTGTTTCAAGTCGTTACCAGAGTGCAAGGTTGCGGGTGTGAAATTCACATCCAAGTGGGACAAAGTGTGCTGGTCTTAATTAACTGCTGTGGAGGAAGGGGGAGAGGGGCAGAACCTTACATTCTGTAGTTATTTTTTCCCCACTTTTGCCAAAGTAAAAATATCCAAATAGTACTCCCCAATTCATTTTTCACAAAATGTGTTAAATAACAATTAAGAAGCCTTTACAGCAGTATTGTCCAACATGAATTAGAAGTCAATAATTTTGTGCCATGCACTCATTTCATGATCAATACTGAAAACCAAATATCACTAATGCCTCACTTACTTTTGTCACCCATATCCAGAAGTAAAAACAGCCATATCCATTAATTCCTTATTCATATTTTTGTATTTTCCACAACTACATTAAATTTGCAAAGGACATTTTCTTTCAATTTGTAATTCTTCAAATAATTGAAGAACATAATTTAGTCCCAGACTGATTACCAAATAAAATCTGGCAACTTTCACTTTATTTCGTTTTACTTTTATTTTTCATAAATTGATTCTTGTGCAGCTTTGATTTTTTTTTAATGTGGGTGAGTGCACATGTTTCAACCAGAAATTACAGACATGCAGGTATCTCTTGTCATACAGTTTAACCCCTGTACCGGTCACTGCTGGTAAAAAAAAAAAAAAAAAAAAAAGTATGGCCAGGTAAATATTTTCACCATCCATGTTGAAAGAAGATGCAGTTATTTCCGTGCTGCAGGTGATGTAAATTATTTTTAGGCCAGTTGGTATTTTCTTGTTCCAAATGGAAGCACTACATTCAGTACATGCACTCCGTTTCAAAACCAATCAATTCATGAGGAGCCACAGAGATACCTTCTCTGCATACGCGTGGACAATTTTGCTCATCACTTGCAACACGTGGCAAAATAACCAGTTGGAGATCAGATGCAAAAATATATGTCATTGCAACATTATTATTATGTCCAGTGTATGTGTTTTGTCAATATGGTGGGGTTTTTCAATGGAAAAAAATTGGTCCACTGCAAAGAACTTCTACTATCCCACCAGTATCATATATTTCCATATCAAAAACTGGGGTACATTATCATGCTCTGTTACCCACAGCTCGCTAGTGTGTATGTGCTACTTTGCCACATGAACTCTTGGGTGACCAAGAGTCAACTGAAAATGAAGATAAAACAACAAACACAGTCGATGATGATGATGATGACGATGCTGACAAAGATCATGATGGAGGTCACAGTGATGATGGTGACAATGATGGTCGTGGTGACAAAAAAAAGGCGATGAAGTCCACAGCGATGACAATGATAAAGATTATAGTGATCTTGATAATGTTGATGATGGTCACAGTGATGGTGACAAAAATGTGATGAAGGTCATGGCGATGACAATGATAACGGTCATGGTGATGATGATGGTGGTGATGACAATGATAGTAGCTATATAAATTGTGACTATAGTGATGATAATAGTGACAAAAACAACAAACCTACATCCTCATCATATCACTCTCTATCAAAAAACTGCACAGCGCCTGAAACTTCAAATCACTGGCAGCCAGCTGCAAAACGCCAGAACACTCAGTATGTTATCACTGTATGCCACTTGTTTAAATTTATTACCCTGGGTTTTTTACCCATTACTTTTCAACATTCACAGTAAAATGGCAACTACTAGTTACATGCTAAGTCAACATTATACTGCATATCACATGGTACACACACACGTTTTCCTGAATTATATAAGAATCTTGTCGGATTCTACAGCAATTCCAGTTTTACTTTCCCATTTGGCACAATTTTTTAAGGCTTAGGTCCGTCCCTGTGTTGGTATTGTTATAATTTATATTATTATAAATGTGTGTTGATACCTACATATACATATGTATATATATATATGTATATATGTATATACATATATATATATATATATATATATATATAGAGAGAGAGAGAGAGAGAGAGAGAGAGAGAGAGCAGAGATATATTTATAAAGGATTAATGCCTCGCTCGCTTTTTACGGTGCTAGCCCATTACACATTACATCAGTGGTAACTTTTGTCAATAAAATTACCCGGTTTGTATACATGTATATTTATAATAAACATCTATCATCTAATCAGATTTCTTGAATACATATGGATGCATCGAAGCCCTACGGTAGCCCTCAATAAATATGTGAGAATACCAAGGAATGAAATAGCTTTCATTTGGCACTGAGTGGCAGTACCTTTTTTAATTTGTTCAAGATTCCCAGTCGGCTCCATTTCTGCACATGGACTGCAGAATTTGTTCGCCCACCAATACCAGCGACATCACAAATCCAAGCAAACCATAAACAGAGCTGACCGTGGATAGCACACCACGTCGTGTCAGGGGTTGGTCTTCAAGCACAATATGAAAGCTAAATGTGTCAGACTCCATACAACAATGCGTTCCGAGCACTCACTCCATTGGCAGCTGGTCATGACTTTAGTCTATATCCATCAAACCTGTGACTCGGTCTTCCATTGAAATAGATTCTAATACTTCCTTTGAATTTGATGCAAACTTGTGTAACCACAGACCTCCACTGGTACAAATGCCTGTGCTTTGGTCTGTCAGTTTGATGTTTTCACAGACTGGCGGAAAGGATTTTAAATCATCATCCACATAAAAACCCCTGCGGATAAAGTTTGGGGCTTCGAGTTTAAATTCGTCTTTCTTGCCATTGGCAGTTTGTTTTAGGCCATAATTGGCTTACCCAGGGTAGCTACACAGGGGACGATCCAGCACCAACGATATGTATTGTCACCCTGTACTTTGTTGGCTGTCCTTCATGACCCAATTTTTCCCACCACAGGAACCTCAAGAAATTCCTATGTGCCACATTAACCTCAAACTCATAAAAACAGTTGTTCAATGTCCCACATAAATGATACTGACTCTTTACCGAGGCTACAGGGCACACCCGCTAAGGCATTTTTATATCAGGGCCTCGTAGTAAGTAGATTTTTAAAGCTTGGCCATCATGCTTGGCACTACAGTCTAAACCCACTTGTAATCTTTCCTGTGTTTTGGGGATGGTTAATGCCATGATGTGATGTAAAACATGCATAACCATCATTGGTTGTTAGTTCAGAATAGGGCACTCTCTCTGCATACCCAGTATCATGGACATTTTGCATAAATCTAGCATTGTCAAGATTGTACTTCGGATCGTGTTGACAGCAAGATTTCAATTACTTTAGTCCATAAAAAGCCATACCCTTGTTCTTTTGAATTGTAGGCTCACCTTCTCCGAAAGACAGAGGCATTTCATGGTGACCATTTTTTAAAAATTGAATGCCCTTTTTCGTCTGATTAAAACAGTCTTGTTGTCATGTGATAAAGTTGGACTGTTCAGCGCTGTTTGTACAGTGAAATCCAACTCCCTCATTTGGTTAATGCTACGAGAATAATCACTTCTTTGATCTGTGTTCTGAAGGAAAATAGAACCACACCATCATGACCTTTGTGACCTTGAATGCCTTTATCTATGGGATCATTCTCCTTGACAGACACTATGTGTGTCGTGAGTTGATGGCCAATTTAGTCAGCCTCGCTTTCTATCTGTAGTATGTCTATGATACCAACCATGCTCCAACCTAGATCTGCATTTAACTCATAGGGTTCATGCTCTATTTGGCGTATAACTTTCCGTGGTGCTAAAGTAGCATCACTGGAAGGTGATAATATTCCACATGCTTGACCTTTAAGGCATTTTTCAATTCGGATACCTATTAGTTAATGCAGACATCCCCCACAGATAACAGTTCGAGTCAACGCGATTGCAAAGGTAAGTAGCATTAAATTTTGTGACTGTTTCTCCACATCCGTCAGCCAGATGCACTTGAGACTTGGTGTAAGGTAGCCCGGAAGGGTCTCTGCCAGGTTATGCGTCAGTGGTTTTGGGGATTTCATATTTTTGTTTTCATTTTTTGGCAAAAGTTTTAAAAATTGACACCTCTAAAGCCCCCTCGCCAATCGACTTGACATTGCAAAAAGACACTTCTGGAGACCTTGAACCTTAATTTGCTTAATATGTGGCGCTGCGTTTTTTCTATGTATTTGAATATTCGTGTGTGGTGTCGGTATTTTTAGCCTCTGTAATCCCGTCTCTCTGATTGTTCTGAAACTTGGTAGAAGCATAGCCTGTGGAGGATATGATACGGTAGTTCACCAGGTGCTGAGACTCTGGATCCCTGATTTTTGCTGAATGTTTCAATTCTGGTATTTGTCAGTTAATGCATCCATTCCTATTGATTAGCGTGCTATTCAATATAGGTTGTGATGGCAATTAACATTTTCGACTTATTCTCCAAAACAGTTGACCACATTCACTTCAAAATTGGTGGGGAAGTACTTTGAGTCAGTCTCTACCAATTTTGTTGGTAGAGACTGACCCAAGTCTTACGCTCCTGTTTTGTTTTTGTTTTTTGTTTTTTGGGTTTTTTTTTTTTTTTTGTTTTTTTTTTGGGGTTTTTTTTTTGGTTTTTTTTTTTGGTTTTTTTTTTGGTTTTTTTTTTTTTGTTTTTTTTTTGTTTTTTTTGTTTTTTGTTTTTTTTTTTGTTTTTTTTTTGCAAAAATCGTAAAAAACCCACTTTCTAGAAACCGCACATCTAATTGCCTTGAAGTAACACTGGGGCACTTCTGGAGACGTACCTCACTGTGTTCACCGTGTGGCGTTGTCGTTTTTCAAAGAATTTTTGTGAGTATTCGCTTCTTATTGACTCTTTGTCAAAGCGTACATTTGAATCTCCAGCAGTATTATTGGAAATATACGTTGACTTCATCTGCTCCAAATAGGAGCACCACATGCTGGTGCTGTCATTTGTTCATTTTTTGGAATGATCAAAATTTGGAAAAATAAAAAACGAGATAGTGTTCATATTAGCAGCAAAGACGATGGTCATAAACAAAGGTAACCTTGATATTATTCTGAAGTTGACAGGATGACTTCAGTCTGTGCACGCGAGGTCAGCTGGCACAGGGCTGTTACAGGTTTTTTTTTTTTTTTTTTTTTTTTTTTTTTTTCGTTTTATTTTTTTTCAACCTGCCCCTGAAGGTAGGCCCGTGAATAACTCGTTATTTACAAGAAAGTGAAACTGACATAGTCATTCAGGTCAGCAGTCATACTTACCGTTTGAAGTTGATAAATATGCAGAACATGGACCACATTTCCAAACACATTGAATAAAAAAATATGTTAATGAAAATGACAGTCTATTTGGTATGCATGATACTAAAGTCGGTATAAAATTGTGTTATTTGACAAGCATTGGATATCGAAAACCCTACAGACGCATTTTCAAATGGACCGTTACTTGAATGGTTGCCTCAATAAAATCTATGGGCTTGAAGACAGTAACCTGACAAATGCTATATGAACCCACGGGTACCATTTTTTTCACTCGCTGGTTGAAACCAAGTTTGAAAATAAGAAAAATATCGACCTGACGTTACTCGACGATGTTCCCAATGGTTCGGAGACCGAGTTGATAGGCTAGCGCCTAAGCACCAGTGACCATGCCAACATGCTGTCTTAGAGATGAATGCCCAATAAAAAATAAATCGTCAAAATGTGGAAATGATGGTACTCCGATCAATTATGTGGACATCTCTAAAGGTGTAAAAGATTCCCCTGCGTTCCCCTGTGGTATAACCACCTAAAATGTGATCCATTTTTCGCGCTTAGTATATTGCTGCCCATGGTACCCTCCATTTGTCCACGAGTCCCTTGGCACCTTTTAGTATTAGCATGATTCTCTATTATATGATTCACTGCCTCGGCGGCGGCGGCGGCGGCGGCTAGCATAATATCACAGTCTTTTTGTGTCTCAAGAATTTATAAACTAAAAGACTTTGGTAATAAAATAACTGTGATTGCATCTCAGCTAGCTACGCCACCACTCCTATTTTGCAAGGAATACGACAATCATTCCAAATAGCAGTTACTTCGTTATTCTTGGCTGGAATGAGAGATGATACCCTGGTCATAGGAACTCAAACTCTGCAAGATATAATAATTGTCATGTGTGATAGGAATGTCCGATTTGAATGAACCATCTGTGTTTACTACCTACATGAGCAGCCTAGTCTGGTTTGAAATAGGTTGAATGGCTGTCATAAGAACATCTGTCGGATATAACGTTTATTCCAAATATCAGCGTGTCATTCACAAATCAAGATTTTGATTTCAAAACACCAATTTCATCACATATCACAACTTTAAATCAGTTTACATACGTTCACAATGGGTAATATTGCCAAAACTTTTGGCACCTGGCTACTCACATGTTGACAAGACCACTCATTTGAACCATCTGATTGGTTCTTGGCTCAAAATCTCCAGTATTCAGGACACCAGATCGAGGCTGCAAGTTACACTGCCAGGACTAAATTGATCTAGAACCCTATTCTGTGGATGACGGTGGTCTATCTTCTCGTTTAACTCGGGTGCGCCCATCACCGGTCCCCAACTGTTATCGACGGGAGTAGCCGTCAGCTGAACGATTTGCATAGAGCTTAATCCGCTTCCTAATTTTCTTTCTTTGTAATACAAAATAAATTTTAATCACGTGACCAAAAGGAGATCGAGCAATATATCTCCTCTTTGTATTTGGTAATAGAAATAGAAATAACATACCTGCGAAAATAGCTCAAATACTTCACCACTATAGAGGAAACAACGTCACAATTCGTGGTGATCCCATCGTGTCTCGATTCTATATTCAAAGTCTCTAAGAATGATATAAAATCTAACAGATCGATATTGTCTCATTATAAAGTATTACAAGACTACCGACTAAACATTTTTGCACCTTAAATAAATAACAATTCGTAACATAACTACATAAAAGAATGTGTTTATTCAGGAAAATATGTATATTGTTTCTGTGGGGGATGCAATTGGATCAGTTTTTATGATAATATGTTTTTATCTATTCCAATTCATTTTATACGAGAGAAAAAAGTGAATGTATGACCACAGCAGGTCGACGATAACATAGATGTGGACGGGTGTGTACTTCACTTATGATTTAATATCGTGTGTGGCTTTTCCTTGAAGGTATTCAATGCTGCGGGTGTGATATATAAAGTGAACAAGTGTGGAGATTCCATTATATTGTATAGAAGCAACTTTCAGTGCCCCTGTATGTGTCTACAGATGTTTGTCTGATCATGGTGAAGACAACTGTGGAAAGGTAGAAGAGCTCCATACCCCTAGCAAATGAAAAGACCACTAGAGTACTACAGGTGTGTGTGTGTGTGTGTGTGTGTGTGTGTGTGTGCGTGCTTGTGTGTGTGTGTGTGTGTGTGTGTGTGTGTGTGTGTCCAGATTAAGCTTTTAACTATTCCATGATACGTGCATTGTACGTGTAGGGTCTCCACTATACCCATATGATAGAGTAAAAGAACATAATTAATAGCCACGGTTATCTGATACCCCGGTCATTAATTAAATGGCACTCCATTTACCTGTCGATAAGTGATAAGGGGGGAGCTTATTGTGCATAAACATACAGTTGCTGGTTCGTAGTCTTAAAAATGCGTTTCCAACAAGAAACAATTAAGATATATCTACTGTGCAGACTGAAGCTAAGTATTCAGCAGGGCTGTACATTTTCACGACTGACAACTGCTGATTATTGGAGAGCGTGGAAAAGTGGTCTTGGTATTCGGTATTTATTAAGCTTTCGCTTTTATTCGGCATTCCATAAGTTCTGTTCTTATTTCATGAAACAACATAGAATATGCCTACTCGATAAAGGGGTGAAAGGTAGTGTTTTATTCAAGGAAATCTCACCGAAAAATCTGATCGTACAATTCTGTATGACGATTTGTTAACTGTGCTATATTCGCTGATCATTTTTTTTATCAAAAACAACTTTTGACACTGAATAACTTTCTCCCAGTTCACCATGTTCACATACACACATAAACACACATATACATAAATAATCACACACACATACACACACACACATACATATATATATATATATATATATATATATATATATATATATATATATATATATATATATATATATATATATATATATATATAATATTAAAAATTCAAAAACTAGAAGAGCTCCATTGTGCATACACATTTGATCAGAAACTAAGCAAGGAAACCCTCTTGCTACATTTGAAAAGAATCAGCAAATGCTGTGCAGAAACCAAATGCCAAAATCACTCACACTAGAAAAAAAAAACAATCGACCACTGAACAGAATAAAATCCAATATTATCTAGAAGTATTGCCATGCACTTTCGATATAATTGACCATACTATTTCCTCGAAGACATTACCCCCCCCCCCCCTCCTCACCATTGCCACCAAAGCGGAGTAACAATCCGATAACCTGAAAAACCTCCCAAAACTAATCACACATTCCCAGTTGATCGAATCAACTTAGCAGAGGTCCATCTTGCATACATTGATACCGAGTTTAAGTTTGACAACAGTCCGATTCCTGAGCTTTGACAAAGCATTTTAAAATGCATAATGTCCAAGACACAAACTGTGAAACCTTTATTGTTGTTTTATACTGGATATACCTCTTTTGTCTGTTTGTAATGTAACGGCAGAAGTAATATTCATCACCTTTTTATTACAATCAACCGATAAAAAAAGTTGTGGAACTGCAGCAAATGCAAAATTGTCCGTTCCATTGACAAGTGAGTGCCATTTATCTTATTTTGAAGCAGACACATAGAACTTATCTCGATTGTGCATGGTGCACATGTATTTATGTATGTAGGTAGGTAGGTAGGTAGGTAGGTAGGTAGGTAGGTAGGGGTGTGTGTGTGTGTGTGTGTGTGTGTGTGTTGTGTATGTATGTATGTAGGTAGGTAGGTACGTACGTACGTACGTAGGTGGGTAGGTAGGGGTGTGTATGTGTGTGTGTGTGTTGTGTATGTATGTATGTATGTATGTATGTATGTATGTATGTATGTATGTATGTATGTTTTCAGTGTTCAAATGTAAAAGCTTTGCTTGATTCCTTCAATATTTACATGCCTGGTTCCCTGTTTCTCTAAATATACAGTGGGTACTTCTGCACTCTTTTGTTTAAGCAATGCATTTCGCACTTAATTCTAGGAATTAAAAATGCATACCTATTGAAAGTCCAAGTGCACATATCAGCAGAATAGACCAAGGTGAATTCATTTCATATTTGTGGCACAACGCAACTGTTCTCTGTGATGATTCTGCAGTGTGTCCTTTCACAGTTACCAGTCTCTAAAAGGGAGATGGAATAATCAGAGGCACGTTCACATTGCCTAACGCGTGGGGAGATCTGGATGCACAGTGCGGAGGCGTAGAGAAAAGAAGGTGTTCTGAATTTTAATCATCTTCAAATACGGTCTATTGAAATTATAAAATAATATATGCTTCCCGCATCACATAAAGATAAGCACGATGACCACAGAGTTTCGTGATGTGGCATTTACTATAAGTAATAAATTACGAGGAAGCTTGCGCAGAAGGTTACAACTTGATATGAATCCACCCCTTTCACTCACGGCACCATGTCCTTAGACACTTGAAGGCACCAAAAGGAAAGAAGAAAATTAAACATCCGTGACAGGAATACCTTCAAACTATGACAACTATGATTAACGACATAGAACATGAATTTTTACCAAATATAAGCGCCTTTAGGAGCACTTCGCTTAGGGCCAGTGAGAATTACAGTAGCAAAAAATATAACTTTAGGGTTTAAGTTTTAATATGAATGTAATATGAAACAATTTGTTTAAGATACAATAACATATCCATATTTGTTTGAGTTATCCCGGATGTATATATATATATATATATATATATATATATATATATATATATATATATATATATATATATATATATATATATATATATATATATATATAAACATATATATATGTGCGTGTGTGTGTGTGTGTGTGTGTGTGTGTGTGTGTGTGTGTGTGTGTGTGTGTGTGTGTGTGTGTGTGTGTGTGTACCGTAAACGACTGGGTTTTTTGGGTTTTTTGTTTTTTTTAACGGGGGTTGATGTTTTAGGGGTTTTTTTAAACAAGCCTCCTTTGATCAGGTGGCTGAATACATGTGAATAGAAAAGAAAACTTTCGGCGGATGCAAAATAAGAATTTACAGTTATGTTTTATAACTATCAAGTTTAACATTCTTCAAAGTGTAAATTGAATTCACGAGAGGGGTTCATACAGGCATTGCCTGCTCCCCAATCATTTATTTCCTTCATAAACATTATAAGTTTCAGCGTTAATTTAAAGTGTTAATTAGGGAAGATGTTTCCCCGTTTGCATTATTGATTGCTCCATGTTGCCTTGTAATATGCATTAGTATGTGTGTAGTATTAACCTTTTCCGCATTTGGCAAACCGTTGCTTGCCTTAATGTGCTTCTCCTTATTTAATAAAAAGGTAGACACATCACGCACAAGTTGTTTTTTTTCAAACCGTACGTCATACAAACAACTGCAGACGGATAGTGCACAACTTTCGCTTTGCCAAAACTCGGAATTGCACCAGCGACAGCCGGTAAATATCCTAGAGCTCGAATACAATTGTTTTATCAAACATTTTTTATTGACGAGAAAATACATATATATATATATATATATATATATATATATATATATATATATATATATATATATATATATATATATATACACACATATATATGTATATATACATATATATGTATGTATATATATACATATATATATGTATATGTATGTATATATATACATATATATATGTATATGTATGTATATATATACATATATATATATATATATATATATATATATATATATATATATATATATATATATATATACATATGACTTGAAGCATTCATTATATGTATCACCCATAGAGACGCACTTGTAATGCATACAATTCTTTATGGTATGAATTAAACATAAACTGTTTTCTATTTATCTAAAAAAAACAATAACTTGATTTGGCGTTAGTATAGAAACTCTGTTCTGTGTTTTCTGTGGCTCTGGACAACCTTTGTATGGATAAGTAAACAACACAGTTTCTTTTCCGCCGATAGACCTGATTATTTTTTTAATTATATATGTTGGGGGGTAGTGGTTTTTTTTTCCGTGTTTCATTCTCTGTGTTTTAGATTAATTGTCTTATGACAATTCCCCCGTTTTAAATAGTCTTTGTGCATGTACACATGCAATTATTGCGTGTCGAAATGGATGACCTCAGTCATGGTCTTCCTTATTGAGAATTTTGTATGTTTGTTTTTATTTTAGTTGCCCGATATTAAATATTTGCCTTTATTTTAATAGCTTTTGGCATAGGATGCGGGCTTTTATAATCCTACGGCTTATTTTAACAACATGTTTTTTTGTTTTTTTTTTGTTTTTTTTTTTGCCTTTCTTTTAATAGCTTTTGGCATAAGATGCGGGCTTCTATAATCCTACGGCTTATTTTAACAACATGATTTTCTCATTAATCTATACCTTGCGAAAATCGGCTTCTCTTGTCCCCAACACAAATCCCTTTATCAACAGACAATTTTATTTTATTAACGTTCAATCTGTACAAAGTTGATTGGCAAAAGAACCAGTCTTCATTATTGTATAAATGGACAAAGGTATTCAACAATGAAAGGTCAAGACAATAGACTGGAATCTTGGGTGTATGAAAATCAGCGATTAACGTCATAACCAAATAATTTTCTTGATAAAAACTATATATATATATATATATATATATATATATATATTATACGTACCATTGACCCAGTTGTACTTTGAGTGTGAAATTCCTTGAACGTGATCAGTGAAGTTGTTGGTGGGTCAACAAAACATCTTTATGGTATGAATGTAGAGATTTTTCTGTTGATCTACAGATACAAATGTACTATTATGATAACTACATTTTGCTATGACCTCATTCATCAAGCCCAGATTTGACGTCACAATACAATGGCTATACATTCTACTGCTAACTCCTACTTAAATACAGATTTCCGACCCAGAATTTTGATTCAATTTCGCACTATTTACACTTTCTTTCTAACTTTAATTGATCTTAAGCGTATATATAATTTCTATGAGAACACTCCAGCTAAAAAAAAAAAATAAGCATATGCAAAACTACTATTTCCAACCAATTGAGCCTTTCATTATTATGACATATATGTACATGTGACATTGTTACAATTTGGCATCGTTTTGATATCAGGCAATTGTTTGGTTTGTGTGTTTTAGTGTGACAAGTGTAATGGTGTCGATTATTCGTGTGTATTATCAAGTTTCATGCATGCAATAGAATAAATTGTCATATATTATATAAGTTATGCCCATACAAAGAAGTAAAGAATCTCATCGTAGAGTATAAGGTATTCATTTTATGTGTAAAAAGGCCTTTCATTCAAGTGCTAGCATGTCTACAGTTCCAGAGAGACAAGCTGTTTACTCAGTCCAAAAATTAAAACTGAAAGAGTTAAGAAAATGAGTTTCAAGGGGTTGGTGGGTTTATTCCCTGATCGAGTGTATGGGAATATGCTATTTTGGCATTAAAATATATTTTGCGATCACAATTGTAGTGCGTTTGGTCACGTCACCTTTTGTGCAAATAGATGTGGGAATGCTTTGAACACACACACACACACACACACACACACACACACATATATATATATATATATATATATATATATATATACATACCGTTTTTCAATACCCTTTTTCATTTGTAGACATTTTGTCATTTGTCTTCCAGTAAACTCTCTGAAAACCAGTGCCACATGTCGAACACTTGTGTTAACTGTTGGTTATGTGGGCATCGGGTGCAATTGTGGCATTACCTCATTTTTTTTGGGGGGGGGGATATGTACTTAGTGTGTCTTTAAGTGTTACTCAGATGGGATTTTGGTTGTATCTAGCTTTTCTGATGTTCAGGATCTCCATTCCCTTTTTGGTAACTACGACTCACCATCATAAGGTGACCATTAAGACATAAAAAACACAGTCCTTATTTCAAGGCTCAGAAAAGGGTTAACAGTATTAGCAACAGCCGTCATTATAAGCAAGGCATTTTGAAAAACTGCAGGCTAAGGAGCAAAGAGGGCACAACCAAATTCTTGGACCAAAGCAAAAAAGTCGGAGGCAATCCTTTTATTAATTCTTGGCAAAACTATGCTACGACCTATTAGTTATGCAACGCATTACCTCTTTGAACACATGTGGGTTATCTACCACTAAACTTGGAAAGCATACTCGGAGAACTGTTTTTTGCTCAACCTCTGCAATTTGTATCTCGCCTCACAAAGGTACGAATTGCCCTATCACATTAAAATTAACGGACATCAACAGAAAAATACCGTATCCAGGAAGAGTTCCCGGGATTTTTTTTCTTACAACCCCTTCCGTGTATTTTGGAGCAATTTATAGAAAGATAATCAACAACCTGTCAGGACTAGATCAAAAATTTTATAACTTTTTATTTAAGCTATTTCAGGACTAACCATTGAATTTGATCCTGGACATGGATATATATTTCAAATTTCTTCTGATTTTAACTTGAAAAAAAAATTGTGCGACCTTTGCGCGAAAAATGTGAACATCCTACCAAGTCAGAAAGAATGCTATAAAATCTCAAAAAAATTCAATCCTGCAAAAAAAAAGGATACAAATATATGGATATGTAGTACTTAGATAATATATAGGTTTATTGTGCTTGTGAAAAAAATAAATGGAAAATATTGAATCCAAAGTTGCCAGTCTCACTGCGCACTAGCTTCACGGCTTCCACCATAAGAATAACTTGTGGTGCAAAATGGTACCTATCTTCTGCAAAAATACCAAAGTACGGCCCAATATTAGCACTTGGCTGATTGCATCCTGAAGAATATGTGGCATTTTATAATAAAATCCTTTTTACAAACGATTTGTCGATACTGCATATGCAGGCCTAAGACCAATTTCCAAGGTTATTTGGTTACTTTAGTAAGTTTGATGTTCAGCTGATAACTTAAGAACAGTTTGAACTAGAATGAAGCTATTTCAAGGTGTTCTACCGTAAGGGTCCTCATCGTCTTCATGTTTGCAGCCATTTATTTTGACAAAAGTTGATGTTCCTAATGAAAACTGATGTGTCCTTTTTAATGTGTTACAGTTGTTGTTTTGTTTGGGGGTTGTTTTTTTTTTTTTTTTTTTTTTTTGGTTTTTTGGGGGTTTTTTGGGGGTTTTTTTTTTGTTTTTTTTGTTTTTTTGTTTTGTTTTGTTTTTGTTTTTTTATTATTATTATTATTATTATTATTATTATTATTATTATTATTATTATTATTATTATTATTATTATTATTATTATTATTATTATTATTATTATTATTATTATTATTCCGGCATGCAACAACGTGTAAACCAATTGGATTGTACTCAATAACCTGCGAGGCATACAAAGTGTTCTTTATGAGGTCAGGTCAATGTTGTTACAGTACAACCATTTACTTGGAGACCTTTCAATTTCCTTTCACGCCCAAGAACTGTCAGTATAATTAACTGATGTATATTAAGGATCCCTCGTGTATAGAAGATGCATGTAGCTTGTACTGCTCTAAACAAATGATACAACATCATTAACAAATGCGTATTTTTGCATGTGACATAGTTTAGCAAGTCAAAATATATTATAGGTTAAATGAAATTTGTGAAAATCAATTTTTGGCGCACGCCGCTTCAGTCCAATGTAGAATGATTAACACAAATAAACTTGAGGACAATTTGCCCTTAGTCCATATACATTTGACATTAGAGTTAAATATGCAACAGGAGTTTTTGCAATGTATATCAAAATGACATGCAACATTTCAGGAAATTTCGACAGACGTTTTCAAATATTTCATGTTATGGACGGCAGAAAATGGTACAAACAATCTAGGGCAACATTAATAAACAGTGGTACATCTCAGATGACAAAAAGAACAACAAAGACAAATATAACCGATATACAAAACGATAGCAGTACGGAAAGGTAACCGACAGATCAAGGGCATTACACCTGCACTTTAAACACATTTCCAAGTATAACTTGTAAAAACCGCTGTAGTTCCAGAGTATGTTTTTCAAGAATGTGTTCGTGCCTGACGGGACGTCACATGGTTTCGATATTGTCAAAGTTTTCGGAAAGTATGTGTAAAAGATCGTTGGCATGTAATGTACTCTCAAAAATACATAGGGACAACAAATGGCAGAAATGGATTTTTCCGACAAATATGACATGCTTTTATTGCCAAAACATGATCTGCTATCACATGCATCTTACCTGGTAACGAAAGCTTCCATTTTTTAGCTCGGATTGTTTCACACATTAATGGTTTCTCTCTGACAAGTCGCAGAACAGAAACCAATTGAAGATGCAGTAAGTACAGAATTGTATTGTGTTCTGCCTCAAGAGACCCCGCCTTTTTCCAAGCAAGAGCTCTGGTACATTTAAAGTTACCTTATAATATGAGGATCCCAATGGTGTGTTTTTAACATTTATCCTGATCAGCAGAAATATGTGTATAAGCAGCCAAAGACAGATAGCTTACCAATGGAAGCCTCTTGCAAAATGGTACTGTGGGCCTCCCTGCGCATTTCTCTCGACCCTGAACTGATCAAGTCTGAGAATATGACAAATATTGGAAACTTATATCGGTATCAAAATAATTCTCATAAAAAATTTGCATAATTGTACTTTTTTATCAATATTATCAAACTGATAATTACAGCAAACCTTTCATACTTTCAGGCGGGCCTTAACCTATCTGATTTAAAAAATTATTATCTCATTGACCATTTTTGTCCCAAAAAGCAAAACGGAAATGCTAGGGGTCCATTCAGTGAACAAAGCGTTTCCCAGCGTTCTGTGCAGTTGTATCTTTTAATTTACTACTCTACAAAAAATTGAGCTCAAATCTGACTGAACAGACTGGAATTTTTCTTTGCCTAAAAGTGAGTGGTCATGAACCTTTCATCATACTAAGGCTGGCTTAGATTCTTTCTGATGTAGGTCTACACTCTGAGTATGTAAGTCTGAAGCAAATGTCATTTATGACCCTTTCTGCACACTATTTGCAAAATATCTTCCTCGGCGTAAACCACAGGAAACCAAAGTGAAGGAAACGTGTGGGAGAATTTAAAAAAATCACTAG
Organism: Hermodice carunculata; assembly: GCA_964020975.1. NCBI lineage: Eukaryota > Metazoa > Annelida > Polychaeta > Eunicida > Amphinomidae > Hermodice > Hermodice carunculata. Next base: position 684,984 of record CAXHWN010000809.1, on the reverse strand, counting down.
TAGTTCTTAGAATTTTTGTGGGGAGTGACTGGGCAGTATGACACCACTGGGCCACTTCCCAGTAAATTTTGAAGTTTTAAATTCCTATATGATTGTTTAACCCTTTTGGGAAACATCACAACAATAATGAAAGATATTGTATGCCGTGTTTGGAATACGCACCTGCATAACCATAGGTTTATCCTTATTTGTTGCAATGCCCGGATCATTCTGGAATTTTTCGAGTAAAATTCATATCAGCTGGTACAAACGTAAACAGATGTGTATTAATCTGCTAAACACAGCTTTGGGTTAATGTCATCTTATACTATGTCCGCAAGCGTCAGATATATAGCATAAAGTAAAGTTTACAAGCACACATGTTTTTCAAAATATTGATGTGGCTCGTTTTGTATTTTTCTACTTGATTTATCTGACGTTTAATTTAAACCATCTTCAGCATTCCCTATGTAAATATTTTCTACTTAGTATAATATCTATTACTGTAGGCTTTCCTATCCTTTTTTATTGATCATATTCTCAAATCCATTTTGAGCTTTTGTATTTTTTTTGAAGTAACATCGTTGAATATTTCCTGAATATATACATATAATGTCTGTGTTCACGGACACACATAATAATCGAAGCAATGCGAAACAAGGAAGTACATTTCAGCACAATATATGAAGAGACTTGGGGGTACATCGTCCCCTATTCACAGTCTGTACAAAAGATTGGCACTGTTAGGCCATTGCCAGAAAAAAGTTGCCAACATTTTATTTGCCAGTGCATGTGTCAGCATGTCCGTCTTAAAATGTTAACTTCGAAAAGTGACCAGGTCTGTTAGGTTTTGATTCACTAAGTACTAACTTTGTCTACCAGATGCCACCTCAGTGCAGAGTATAAAAACAACATAGAACAAAAGTTCTATTTTCTATGAATTCATCTAATTTTGCTGTTTGGGGTTATTCCTTTATTTCGCTGATACGCCAGAACTGTGGAATTATGAACACCGTGAAAATCTTTTGAACACGCAAATGATTGGAAACATAGCTAAAATCGTAAATTCAACTCTCAGTAAAAGGTCCGAAATGCAAATATCGTGACAATAAGTGCCTTTGAAAAATTAATATATTCCGTTGGTGTATTGATGGCAAAGCGCAATGAAGCATGTGCTAAAAATATCGCTGACTCATAATGTCGTACAAACTGGAGTGTGGTGCGATGCTGTGTGATTCGCTCTTGAAGAATTTTATAGAAGTCAGCAATGAAAATTATGAAAACTCATAGGATGTTAATCAAAATTATGAATATTCATGCACGGTTTACCTTAGTCTCTCGGTATGTCTTTCTGATACTCTTGCCTTGCAATTTTGTATATAAATATGTTGTCCACTGGTAGGCATCTCGGTAGAGAGCGATAAATACACACACTACAACGTAAATTCTATTTAGTTCTTTTCAGCACAGATTGCTATAAATCACATAAAGCATCAACTGAAGGGTTTGGTGCAAAGACCTGATAACTCGAGTTACAGATCTTTGCCTGAAATTAGGCGCATTGCCTTGTGCATGGCAGGATCTTCCTGCTGTGTAAATCTTGGAGGTTTCGGAGTAAAATTGTAGATAATTTTCAGTGCAAGCTCATGTAAACTCAATATACCCATCAAGACAAAAGTGTGCAGTACCATGTCGTTTATACCTAACATATTTTACCACAACATACTATTTCCCTCAAAATAACTGAGTTAGTGCAAACTTATGTTATCTTGACATACAAAATCAGTCCGCTGTGCTTAAAACATGCATATACACTTGCCCAATTCTTGCACAACTAAAGTTCTATAACTAGTACGAGGATTTGTTTGTTTGCTGCATCATACATGGGCCCAATATATATGCTATCGGAGTGCAAAAAAGAGGTAACTGTGCATATAATGTTTGAGGTTGCTGCTATGTTCTAGAAATGGTGTCTAGTTATGGTGCAATAATATGATAATTACTACTTTTTTATTTTATCTGTCATTTGGGATGTTTTCATGGTCAATCTTCGTGTAAAACTGAAGACTTACTTGTAAACTTTGGATTAAGAGTGAAGAAAAAGGGAATTTGATGCAAGAAATACAAAAAAACACAGTCATCATTTTCAGCACTTTAAAACCCCATTTTCTCGATTTCACAAAGGTGGGACTTAACAGGTCTTTGCACCAAGCCCTTCAACTGATTCATTATTTACGGTTACATATTCCGCACTGTGGCATGCAGCGTTATTGACTCTGGAATATATATTGAGTAACACAAGAAATTATACACATATGCTTCCCAGGAAATTAACAACAGAATCACTTATACCAAAAAACATGCATCATAACCTGACAGAAAAAGTATCTGTACACTTCACACGTGGAGGCAATGGACACGGGCGTCTTGGAACCACATCAGCAGGTAAACATCACAAGAAAGTAGATGAATTAAATAGTAACTACGAAGTGCTCAAAAAGTAAATCATATAAGTACAGTCCTTCTTGGTAAGACAGGATTCCCGTTGGCCATCTCCTATCTCACAGTCCTTTTATAAGTGAGGCCACTATCTCGGCATTGTCTGGTAGATTGGTGTAGTTGGTGAAAAAATAATCCTATCGATATGGGAAAATTCATGGCAGGAAATAAAGACATCAGGGATTTCCATGCTGTTGACTGCTGGCTTGCGTATACCATCTTAGCAAAAATACTAACTAGTTGATCGTTGCTATGGGGTGACTTGAGGAAACATTTAAGGAATTGTTTATGAAGTTAAGAGGCAATGCCGGCATCATTGCAAGTAGTGAAGCAAGTTATCGTGGCATGTGTAAGGAAGTTCCCAAAAACTCCCATAAAGGGGCATGCGGTATGTCTTGAACAGTTTATATCTGGTCGAACTGTACACGCAGTCGAACTGCTTCACCAGTAAGTTCACTTCACAGTTAAACCGTTGAACTGTATCTTGTAGATTTTCCTTCGTGGCATGATACCAATAATTTACCTAAATGTTTTCAGCTTGTAACTTACTAAACATTGACAACACCAAGATTGACACTAGGGGGTTCTCTTACTCTAAAGGCATGAGCTGAGTCTTGCTGGTGTTAATAAGAACATCATATTCGTCAACATACATGTACTTAGAACAGACAAGTAAAAAGTTGGACAAGGAAGTTAACGTGGGTGCTGGCAAAACCATGTCGTCGCATACGCAAAGATCCAAACAAAGTTATTTTGAGCTTTTGCATTTATCTTGACTGAACAGACTGTAATTTTTCTTTGCCTAAAAGTGAGTGGTCTTGGCATCCATCCCAAACTTGTGGCTTATAGTCTGGGAAGACGTTTGTAAATAGAAACACCAAAAAGGACAGGCGATAGAACACTCCCTTGCTTGACACCATTGAAAAAACGAAACACAGTGGATTTGGACTTTTCCACTTTACTTGAATATTTTGACTCACATACATATTAAATAGCGATCGACAAATAATTTGGCATGAACATTTTTTAGAACAAACCTGAATAATTTAGATGCTGGACTCCAAACACCTTCGTTGCATCCAGGAAGACTGAATACATGTAAATAAACTAGGCAACAAAAGTAACTTTCCAGCTTCTGTGGAATCCGTATTTTGTTTGTTTTTAGATATATCTGCAAAATTGTTGTTGATATGTGTGACATAACAGCTTGTTCTCATTCGCACTATGGTCAGGGTAAAATCCTATGTCACCATCATGTTTTCCCAATTTCACACACTTTATAGCTGATTTTACTTGTTCCTCTGCAACTCTGAAAACTGTGCAACTGTCTTTTGCATCGGGATTTATATTTGGAGGGTAATTTGACTCAATAAGATTGTGAATATCTAAATTCCCCTTGACCGTTTCAGCTTCATCATATAAAACACAATGATACAACATACCCAACATTTTGCAAAATTATTGGCACTATCATTGCTGTCAACAAGGCCATCTGCAACACTTGGAGTAATATTCGAATTTGGGGGTGGTGGTTTTGTTTAGTTTTGGTTTGGGGTTTTTTTTGGGGGGGGGTCGTGGGTTGTTTTGTTGTTTTTTTTTTTCTTGTGACTTTATTTTACTTTACTCCATAAATCGCTTGGGATTCATTATTGACGAGAGATACGGGAGCCTGTTTCTGGGTCTGTGTGACAAGGCTGCAGGTTTAAGGTCGGAATCACTGCAGAGTGCTCAGACAGCTTAACACTATCGTGCTTCACAGTATAATTAATCACACAATCACGTGGTTATCAGACACAACAAATATGATCAATGACAGACCTTTCAACGTTACTCTCACTCTTCTGAGTAAAGTCAATTTTATAAGTGGGATAGGAAATCAACGAAGTAACACTTTCATGGTGTATGAATGGTGATAACAAGGTCGTGTTCAATGCCCCTCACCAAATGAAACTGGGGATAAAGTCACCACCAATGATAATGCAGTTGCTAGTAGTACCCAGACATTTAAATAAAATTTTCTTTCAGTACTTTTTGAAATCCGTTTGATTTTTCATGTCCGGAAGAGTCCCATGGCATGTATACACATTGCAAATGAGAAGTTTGAAGTTTGCAATGTTGTAATTCCAGCATGAGACTTTAAACGCGATTAGATACAAATGACACAAGAGAACACTTACAAAATAACTCTCCAAATAATTCCACAAGCACCAAAAGGCCTGCCGTAGAGACGTTCACCATCATCCGTACCAGACGCTAGCATAACAATTAGGTATTTGTCGTTCAAGGAGACTCGGTTTATCATAACATAACCAGTGGTCCTGGATAAGAATATCATATTCACTGCGTGGTTATCTAATGTACTGATATTTCCCAAGAGCCATGGCCATGGGAGTTCAAACTAAGAATAGCAAGATTCTGCATCAAAAAAAAATGTGCAGCCACATCTAAATAACTCATCCAGGAAGTCAGATCTGGGGAATATATTTGCATATTGGAACACCACAAGGCCACGAGGATTCGTCAAAAACTTCAACGAAGTGGGAAGATGTTACCGTCAACCTAATGAATTAAACTTTGAGTTTGGATTTGCGATACATTCTGACACACGTATGTCAAACCGGGCATCAAGCACATGAACTTGTAAAAGTAAATCACAGATTGACCTACTTGGGTTTATTCTGAAGACAGAGTATTTGCAATAATGAAAAATCCAAACTGAAGTCGCTGAAAGTGACCAAATTGTGTGATAGGAAATCATATATACAGTTTGTCTATGTCTGGAAAGATGATTGTATTTTGTCCAGACATTTTTGCTGTAGAACAAACATTAAACGGTTCTTGATTTTTATAACTTAGAAAAGGCAAAAAGGGGATGGAGGAAACATTTATATTTTGGCACTCGTGGTGCAAAGGTGCTGCCCCCTGAAACATCCAACCAGAGACTATTACATAGATGCGATATTGTATCATTTTGTAACACTAGTTTGCATACATGAGAGAAAAAGCATCTAGAGTACTAGAAACATTAGCATCATTGCACTTGGGAATTGCCAAGCCAGGTTTTATTAGCGGCATATGGCAATTACATTTAAGAAAGTGGGAAAAGAGAAGGGCGAAAGCTCCATTAATTGCCTGACAAGCCATTTGAAAAGATATGTAGATCGTGAAAGACCGCTTCCACGATCAGGTGCAGGTAACAAGTATACTATTAATAAGTCCCTGTCTCCAAACTTCTTTTTGATGAGCTAATCTGCAGGTACACAGGGGCGACAACTTTCTTTAATTCTGTGAGAACTTCAGAGCCCGTCTAAAACCACCAGTTCCCTTTTATCGGTGACTTCCTGTCTCAAGTCAGGAGTGAAATTTGTTTTTTCACATTGGTGTTGGAAGATGAATGCTGACGTTTTGGTTACTCTCGAATCTCTTTGCTATCGTTGTTGGCTTTGAAATTTTATGAATATGGGTTATGTTTTGCTGAACTATTTCATAAATAGTTCATTGGCTATGTTGTGCTGTAGGATGTGTTCTCCGACTCATAGTTATACTGCAGGTAGAGTGTGTTTATAATGTTCCAGATTCTAAGATTAATATATATGAGAAAATCGATGTTGACCTTCTTTCTTCTTTTGATGTAAACTCAGCTGACTGACAAATCAGGTGAACCAAAAAGTGATATGCCTACCACGTCTGTTTTCATCTTGGCAGAAGAGACAAAATGTGGATTTTGAGTGGTTATCATATGTGTTTAAATACGTGTTCTTTCGATAATTGATGGCCTTCTCTGACAGTGTTAATAAGCTAATTATCATGCTGGTAACACAGAGTATACGTCAAACTTAACAGTCAGGCCCCCTACAGGTTCAAATCGCTCGTTCTTTCACTACACGCAGTACCCAGCATGCACCACTGTATTTATTCAGCGATATCACTGAATCATTCAGGGGGGGGGGGGGGAATCATTTAGGAGATTTAGTGGTATTGCCAAATAGTTTCATTTACTGATATCCAACTAAATCCTGTTTGACTAAAGCATCGCTGAATCATTTGGTGATATCGCCAATCATTTACCAAAATCGTTAAATATTTTAGTGATATCGCAAATAGTCTTCCCAAAGTTGTCTGTTGAGAAATGTTTTAATTACTTGTCATTATCACTGTTGATTATCATGCTCTATGCAAACTTTTGATTGTGTCCAGGCATACCCATAATTCTTTTGGTGTAATTGTTAACTATTATTGCTTAAGGGCATTGATTTGTTTTTCTGAAGAAGAATAGTTGGATCGCCCAGCATTCACTGATATCGACAGCAATAGCGATATTAACAGCTATCACTATCGCTATACCTATCGACACACATGATAAAATTTGGTGATATTGCTTAATAAATTGGCAATATCGCTGAATGATTTGAAGATGCCTCTTAACTATATATAGATATCGCCAAATCATTTGGTGATGAAATCTCTAAATGTGCCTGATTAAGCGATATCTCTGAATGAGTTAATCGTGCCCACAAACAAAAGTTCATGGACAGAATTACAGACCCTTGCCTGCGTGGGCAGACCTTTCTCACCGCGGTCCAACTAAAGGCAAAAAACATAACCCGGCAAATCTGCCGTCAATAGAAATCCACAATGTGAATAGCGCGGCGGTATTGGTCTGTCTACGAAGGCAACGGACAGACATATGGAGGGACAGACATGAATGATCACATAAGCTCTGCGACCTATGGTCAGCAGAGCGAAAAACACATAAAAGGTAGTTAAAAAAACAAACAAACAAAAATAAAGGATAAAAATTGCAGCATCACTTGTTGAACAAATTAAGGTTTGGGGCTCCCCAAAAGTGTCCACATGCAATTGCAGATCAACTTGCTGAGTAGTTTCGGAGATTTTGAAAAAATTGAACAGGAAAGTCATTGTGAAAAATGAAAAAGCAATGGAGCGTGACCATTGGAACAAACTTGATAGAGGCCCATGCATGGTACACTCCCTCCAAGGTTGAAATGAATCTGCTTGACGGTTTTGGAGAAGTCAAAAATGTGAATCTCCATTGCAATCCCCATTAACTGACTTGGTAATCAATAGAAATGCATGCATTAACTGAAAGATACCGAAATTGAAAAAGTCTTTAAAAATCAGGGATCCAGAGTGTCACCCCCTGGTGCATAATTTTGATAAATCCTCCCAAGCTACCTTTCCAATAGGCTTCAGAACAATATAAGTGACAGTCTTGTAGAAGTCAAAAATGGCCACAACGTGCCCTTGTGCCGTATGCCCCGCTGACATATAATCTGAATACCATCACCGAAAATCATTTCCTGTGATGACATTGAGAAATTAATTAAGGTCATCCATATGCAATATCAAACTCCCACATAACACCCATGTGTGACATCATTCGACTTTTTCTTTATCAAGATACTGAGATGTGTACAGCATTTTCAAAACAAGATATTGAACTAAATGCCCTTTTCTTAGGTGCTTAATGACATTGAAAAATAGGTCAAGGTCACACAATCATTGGATCACAGTGACCCAAACATAGGTCACCAAATGGAGTTTTATGTACAATATACTAATTTGCAAGTTTTAACTAAAAGCTTAATTTTCTTTGTTAATGATGTCCAAGCTGCTGCCTGCTATTACAAAATCACCTCTTCCAACTTTACAGGCGTGGTGAGCTACATTTAGGTCAGAGTCACTGATATTACATCACACAGAGGCATCTGTGGTAAAAATTTCCACAAAGGGTAAATACCATTGTAAATCCTTTGATAACAGCTACGATTCAGAATCTTCAATTAGTTGAAAGCAGGCATTTAATGGAAGAAGCAGCAAGGTTACAATTTATATTAAAAATTGCATTATAAAATACAACTCAATGGTAATACAGAGCTCCAGTAGCCCTCCATTTTTGTAGTGTATTCGGCTGTGTATATTCGACTGAAGACACACGCTGCTGCTAATTGCGATATCTCCCCTAATATGTATATATATCATGCATTCACAGTGTGGCATTCCACAGTTCGCATAGTAACCTGTGGATAGGTTACGATCAGAGAAAAAAAATGGAAAATGTTACACGTTATATCATGGAACACCTCCCTGGTTTTATTTTCCACGCAGTACGAGGTGTTGTCTGGCTGGTTGTATGTGACAAAAACTCGAAGCAAATCAAACAGAAGTGTGTGACTACTATCGTCACAAAAATTGTTTTGTTTTGCATTTTGGTGACTTTAAATATTTTTATTTTTGTATGCAGGTACAAATCTAAAACATGTGTACAGCTTCTTTGTAAATTGTGTAACTTTGTTCATGTTTTGTCCTGTGTGTTTTGTAATATACATTTTGTATGTCACTCCATGTTCTGGAGAACCCCCTGATTAGTGACATCTCGATGTACTGCAGGGCGATCCAGTTGAAATAAATGTGTTTAAAAAAAATCGAATCTTTCAATCCTGAATTTTGGACTGACTCGACAGCTTTCCTCCGCATCAGTGGCCTGAAAACACATCCACACAATATATATATATATATATATATATATATATATATATATATATATATATATATATATATATATATATATATATACATACATACATACATATATATATATATACACACATACATACATATATATATATATATATATATATATATATATATATATATATATATATATAAACGAAATGTATTTTCAAACAGAATTCAATAAGATATTACGATTTAGATAATAGACACTACATTAGTTTGTATTATACGGAGATATATATCCGTACTTTTTTACATGAAGTTCATCGCTGATCTGCGCTGCTTTCCCGTTTAACCCCCAAATTTGATATGTTTAAACAAGAAGCCCTATTTCTTACGAGTCATGAATTCAAACTCTAATTTTTCTTTTCTCTCTCTCTCTCTCTCTCTCTCTCTCTCTCTCTCTCTCTCTCTCTCTCTCTCTCTCTCAACAGTGGGTAGCTTATAGGCTATAAGTGAAGAGAAGAGAATTAAGATGACATGATGTCTTTCCTTGGTTGACGAGAACAACGATTAGAAGTTTTAAAGAAGAGAAGAGGAGAGGAAAAAACAGAAGAGCTTTTCAAATCTTGGTTTATGAGAAGAACCTTTGAGTTTTATACTTCAAAGCTAGAATGTGCACTTCTACAAGCTTTGTGATCATTCTTGTAAATAGAAAAACATGCAAGTTAATCTGTGATAAAAAAAAAATGCTGTGGCTGCATATTTAAGCTGCAGCGAAAGCACCTTTGGGACGTGGCAGAGTTAAATGCCACGTGCCAGCATGCCAGGAAGTGTTTGAGTGATCGCAGCTCTTGCTCAAAGGTCCCAAACGCCAAAAGATTTATTTTTTGTTCAAAGTGAAGGACTTAAGAGTATCATAGCACTTTTCTGAAGAAAATTTCCCATGTTCGCACAGGAAAATAACTTTCTTTGCAAAAGAATTTTGTTGCCCATGACGTGCCCGAAGTTGACAAATTTGCGCCTTTTTGGCCATCAAGCGGGCACTAGGTCATGGTCAACTAATTTTGTTTGATAGGCAACACATAGGGCCATATAAAAACGCGGCAAGATTAAAAAAAAAACAACAAACAAAAACAAAAACAAAACAAAACAAAACAAAAAAGAAAAAAAACTGTAAAAATTGGGAAATTTGGGGTCAAAGGTTAAAAATGCAGAAAAATATTATACGTACCATATTTTACTAAATTTGTTGTAATTGTGACATATTTTTACAAAATACAGAGCTCGAATTTTTAATACATTCAAAAAAGTAAAGGAAGTCAAGGATACATTAATGGAAAGTCATTCTGTTGCAGGTCAAGGTCGTCATAATTGACCTTAAAAGCTGAAAACGTGAAAAATTAGCCGAATGACTTATTTTCGATTCATCCTGAAATTTTGTGTGGGTCGTCCAAAGGATAAAGTTGTATTTTTTGATAGACAATATCCTTACATTAATGGAAAGTCATTCTGTTGCAGGTCAAGGTCGTCATAATTGACCTTAAAAGCTGAAAACGTGAAAAATTAGCCGAATGACTTATTTTTAATTCATCCTGAAATTTTGTGGGGGTCGTCCAAAGGATAAAGTTGTATTTTTTTATGGACAATATCCTTACATTAATGGAAAGTCATTCTGTTGCAGGTCAGGGTCGTCATAATTGACCTTAAAAGCTTAAAACGTGAAAAAGTAGCCGAATGACTTATTTTTAATTCATCCTGAAATTTTGTGGGGGTCGTCCAAAGGATAAACTTGTACTTTTTGACAGACAATATCCTTATGCACAAAACCATTGTAGCTGCATTCTAAATTGGAATAACGAAACTTCAAAAAAAAAATAAGGTCATAGGTCAAAACAGCAGCACAGTTATATTCCAAGTATGTCAGTCCAAACCTGTTATAACAATCGTATTTTACACAATAGGAAGAAAAATACTTAATGAAAGACACACATATTTGTATATCATCATTAATAATTACGTAATGTATGTTCTGCCACAAGGTCAAGGTCAAGGTCACTGATACTGAATTTTGCACACAAAAAAGGTAATATGTAAGGGAAGACCTAGTTTTATTCCCTTTCAAAGACTACCTTGTTAACTAGGAAAAAGTGGAAACTACAAAACCTAAGATTGGAACAGTTTAGTTTCATGACTTTTAACCACGCGTACTTGTATCATTTTAGTAATTTGGGTCTCTGAAGCATTAGTTATGATCCCTTAATCTGATCACCAGATGTTGACAATTTAAAGACCACTGGTTGCAGCAGTTTCAATTTGTGTTGTCTAGCGCCTTTGCTCCTCGCTTTGCGACTAGATTGAAGATGGAAGAGAGTAGTCCATTTCGAAAGTGCAAACATGTGATATTCTGTATAATAATATTCAGCACAATTTATTCTATATTTCTTTTCGTCAAAATATAAAATCTACCTGATTTTTAAGAAGCTGGACATGCAAGCTTTCACCTTCTATTGCAACATATTTCTCTTTAAACTAGAGGATCAATTTTTTTTAATTGTTCATTTTACCTGAAAGTATTAAAACACTTTACCTTAGCAGTTCATGTCATCATTTATTCAGCGCATTCCTATTGTGAAACCGTATACTATGCATTGAAACTTGCACGTTAAGCCTGATCTAACACGACTGTAAAACTAAGTAGATAAATGTTTAATATATTGTGGGTATAAACTAACAACAAACTGGTGACATTCCTGTTCTAGAGATGCACAGCTAATCAAAATTATTTTCTGCAATAATTCTTGTGATGTGGGGCATCAGTGAAAATGACAGCACAGTGAAACCAAGTCAATTTACATCGTACAAACACTCTTGTCTTGCACTCGTGGAACAGTACTGAAAAAAAATGGATGATAGTAAAATAACGAAAACCTGACTGCGTGGTCACAGTACAGTATTATCATGTGAAATAAGTGAAATATCATTGCAATACATAAGAACTTTACTTCATGGTATATACACTAAGTGTTATGTTCTTCAAAACTGTTAAATACAATGTCTGGAAGAAATAATATTTTTATTAAAAAATTGTTAAAAACCATGGATATTTAAAATTTTCCAATGGCAGCTTTGTCTTTTAATTGAAGAAGTGGGGCCATTGATCGGGATAGCATATTTCTAGGCCTTTTGATGTACATTATAAAGGTAATCCATTCATCCAAAATTTGTTTTCCCTTTTTTTAGAACTTGATATTTTCTCAAGTAGAATCCTAAACTTTTTCAGATTTGAATCACAGGTATTCCAGGTCTTTACAGTTTTACAGTGATTAGCAATTTAAATTGCTGTCTTTGAATTGCTAAAAACGAAACGGTGTTACATTTATTTCCTCCATTTGTCAAATTGTGGCTATCTGTAGCTGATCTTCACCTCCAAGCCTCGGTACTCTGCAACAAGATACATTGAGAAATAAGACATTGTAAAGTATATATTACAAGTTATGGTGGTGAAAACATGAACACATCACATCCCACCCACTCCCTTTGACGCATGAAATAAAAATTTTTAAAATTAAAAATGTGCACGGGGGAACGTTAAAGCAAGTTGGACAGTATGACGACTGTACCATGCAAGACAGCACCATTACTACACCATACTTGCCCGTTTTTTCCGGTATATTTTCCCACGTTATTTTCTCGGTTTTCATCAAGTAAAACATTTTTACAAAATTTTCTCGTTTGTTCTTGGTACCACAGAACACCATGTGTAAATATATAACAACTGAGATACTAATGAGCTTCAAAACAAAAATCTTACACGTAATATTTTGGATGAGCACTGGCCTGTCTGGTATACTGGTGACGGTAGATTTAAGAATAACAAGACTTTCCAGTTTCAAGAACTATTGTTACGGTACTGACACGCAATATTTTTCTTTTAAACAGCACTGACGAACTCATCAGTTTTGCAAACATTTAGAAGTTACACTTTCTTTGCCTGTTTAAATCTGGCGTCCGGAACATTCACACACTTTACAGTCTGATGAGCTTAGGCCCTACCTGTAATGTTCCTTTTACTGTCACTAATGTAAATACGGAGCATTCAAATGACAAATACTTCAAAACAAGCATCATTTATCATCCAAAAACCATTACTCGGGATGTAAAAATTAATATATGAAGTTGATATCAAAATTGTTATAACTTTCTTACTGCTACAACCACATTTAATTTGCCTCGCAGGTAAGATTTCAAATGTTCCTGCATTTTAAGACAAACATTGAAATTGTGGAACGACACATTTTGTCATATGTTAACTGCTGACGTTTTTTTTTTTTTCAAATTTAGTCTCATAATTGTGTTTTTATATTGAAGTAATATGGTTTGTCTTTTTCTGAACTGCACCATCGTACTCAGGTGCCCCATAGACTTTTAAAACCATTATTGAATTGTAGTGTATACTGTGATTTGACCCAAAAATAAGCATTAAAGCATGAATTGGCCTACGTGACTAAAAAAATGGCAATTTTGTACACTGAAGTTTTCTCTAAGAAACAAACTTACTTACCATTATGATCGCTTCCGACTAAACGTGACGCAGAATTTTGCATGATTTTATGATCATGGTGACGGAACCCAATGCATGCTTGCACGCCTCTGAGACTTTAACGCTAAACTGATGACATCATTGCCGAAGCTTTCTCCTGCTATACAGAGTTCCTAATTTTACCAGCTAACCTCAGTTACTAATTATGGTACATGCAAGTAATGTCACACATTTACATTTGATTTTACGTTATTTATCTTAAAAGCGAATAGGGAGCGGGATGAGCACATATATGATCTCCGATGAGTCTCTTTTCCGTTTCTATCTCAACTTGCGAATGTGTACAAACCCTAATGTGCCCATAGATTGATCCTACCTTTTTTTTCAATACCCAAATCTGGAATATATTCTAACTAATCACATCAACATTATTCCCAATGAAGTGACAAAGTCCCTTGCTGTAGGCTAGGGAAGTTCCTTGACACCAAGAACTAGTAAGTTCAAAACTCACACACACAAACTATATCCTGCAACACAGAAGCAATTTATGAACTGGAAGGAAATTATCCGTTGCTTTTGTGTTCAGGCCTATATAATTTGTGCGGAATTGCAGAGTTGTCCTTACCACCTACTTTGTGTTACTTCTCCCAGGTACAAAAAGCCACCTGGTCATCATAAAGTAATATGAAACGCATATTGTAGCTGACGAAAAACATGGTTTGCGATATCTATTGTCAATGGCCTGACATCCCCCAAACTGTAGAATACTTCCGTACACATTGCCTCCTAATTTGAACAATCAAAGGGCCAGATGCCCACCTGCAATTAGTGGTCATGCGTTCTCATTTCTGGTTCTTGTATTTACACTCCAAAAATAACGGTTTCTGTTATTGCTGTTCGTGTGTGCAGATTTTTTTTTTTTTTCAAAATACTTTCATGCACTCTTCTACATGTTACTGGAAAGATCGATTCAAACAGGAGAAAATTAATCTGAATTTTAAAAGCATGTCACAAAATTGCAGTCATGAATTGTGTCTCGACGATAGTCGGACTTTCACTCTGTAAGATTTGGAATAAAAACAAATACCGTTCAAAGTACGCAGTACCCTTCGGCCGCCTCCAACCTCTTTTGCTGTAAGTGAATAGGAATAGGGTCCCATAGTATCAGGTATAGTTACCTACACAAATACTACAATTGTACACTTGACCTTTGACCTCAAAAACATTAGGTCAAATATAGAGGTATAACCTTGACTTTCAATAGCCTTCTAGATCACCCTATGTTGCTTCTTTTGTTTTAAGATTTAGATTTCTAGATGCACAATGTCACTCAGCAAACTTGTGACCCGTGTGAGACCTTGAAAATTAGGTCAAGGTCAATTATGCTTGCAGTGGTGTACTATCATATGCAATTTGAAAGTCTGGTCTCAAAAGCTTCTGAAGTTATAGTGAATATATATATATAAACAAAATTTCAATGAATAGGTCACTGTGACCCAGATACTTGACCTAGTGACCTGCTTTTGATTCATAACACATTTTTGGTTATGATACAAGTTTTTTAGAACTTTTCTCCAATACATGTATTAATATGGCTGGGTGTGAACCCAAGCATTATGTTTTCCAAGAAATTATGTTTTTTGTTTTTTTTTTTCTTAAATGCCTGGGTGCCAACCTAGACATATTGCTTTTCCTCAGGTTCTTTATTTCTTTCTTTCCATGGCAGCCAAATTTGTCCGGAGTTTTTCTCGGACACTACTATTCCAAAAACAAACCAAACTTGCCGGGGTGACTGACCTACCTATGAAATTGTGCATATCGTTTGCAATGGTCATTATGTTTAAATTATGAAAATGAGGGGCAATTAAAATTTTAAGAGTTCCATATATTTCAAACTATTGCAGATAAACACTAAATTTCAATGTGCATGTATCGGTTTGTGACACCTGCCAATACAGTGGACAACAAATGAAAGTTGTGGACTTTCAAATTATGCTAATTAGTAGTATTGAAAAAATTTTAAGTTGAAATTCATTGATAGAGATGCCGTTCCAACTTAAAATTATAGGTTTGTGCAAAGCCGCATCCAATGAACCATGAACCAAAGTTGTAGGATTTTAATTTATGCAAATTATGTGAATATGCAAAATTTTAATGTTGAGTAGCTTGAACTATATAAGGTTTGTAACATAGCCACATGCAATGAACCATAAACCAAAGTTGTACAGTTCTAATATACAATGATAAGATGATTACACAAAAATTGTAACCTTTTTGATTAACTTCTAAACTATTATAGATAGAGGTGCCATCCTTGCTCCAATTTAAACGTTTGTAACATAGACGCATCGAATGGAACAAAACCGTAAAATTATAATTTATGCAAATTAGGTAAATACACAAAATTTAAATCTTAAACAACTTCAAAACTATTATACATGGAAGTGCCATTCCAACTTCAATTTGTATGTTTCTGAAATAGCCGCATCTAATGAACTATGAACCAAAGTTGTAGAATTTTAATTTATGCAAATTAGGGGAATACACAAATTTTAATCTTGAATAGTTTCAAAACTATCATAGATAGAGGTGCCATTTCAACTTCACTCTATATGCTTGTGAAATAGGTGCATCCAATGAACCATGAACCATAGTTGTAGGATTTTACTTTATGCGAAAAAGGTGAATACACAAAATCTAAATCTTGATTCACTTTGAAACTATTTATACATAGAGGTACCATTGCAACTTCAATTTGTAGGTTTGTGACATAACCACATCCAATGAGCCATGAACCAAAGTTGTAGGCTTTTAATTTATGCAAATTAGGCAAATACACAAAATTTAAGTCTTGAATAGCTTCAAAACTACTGCAGATAGCGGTGTCATTCAAACTTCAGTTTAAAAGTTTGTGACATAGTCACATCAAATAAACCAAGAACCAAAGTTGTAGCATTTTAATTTATACAAATTAGGCTAATACATAAAATTTAGAATATGTTGAACAATGGCAAAGTGTAGCACTTCAAATAGTTCTCTTTTTGAAGGCACCCAGACAGATTTGCTGTGAAGCAAATTTTCTTTTCTAGTTATGTCTGGGTGCCAACCCAGACATATTGCTTTTCCTCGTGTTCTTTATTTCTTTCTTTCTTTCCCTGGCACCCAAATTTGTCCAGAGCTTTACTATGACACTATGACACTATTATTCATAAAACCACCAAACTTGCCATGTTGACTGACCTACCAATGAAATTGTGCATCTCGTTTGGAATTGTTATGATGTTTAAAATTATGCAAATGAGGGGCAATTAAAATTTCATGAGCTCCATATCTTCCAAACTATTGAAGATAGGACACGAAATTTCAATGTGCATGTATAGGTTTGTGACACCTGCCAATACAATGGACAGTAAATGAAAATTATAAAATTTCAAATTATGCTTATTAGAGGCACTGAAAAAGTTAAAAGTTGAATATCTCCAAAACTATCATAGATTGAGATGCTGTTCAAACTTCAAATTGTAGCTTTGTGGCTAAGCCGCATCCAATGAACCATGACCCAAAGTTGTAGGATTTCAATTTATGCAAATTAGGTGAATATCAAATTTAAAGTCTTGAACAGCTTGGAAACTATTATAGATAGAGGTGTCATGCCAACTTCAATTGAAAGGTTTGTAACATAGCCAGATCCAATGAACCATAAACCAAAGGTGTACAATTTCAATTTATGCACATAAGGCGAATACACAAAATTTAAATCTTTTTTAATAACTTCAAAACTGTTAAAGAGGTGCCATTCCAACTTCAATTTAATTAACATAAATGCATTGAATGAATAAAAACTGTAAAATTGTAATATATGCAAATTAGGTAAATACACAAAAGTTAAATTTTAAACAACTTCAAAACTACTATACATAGAGGTGCCATTCCAACTCTAATTTGCAAGTTTGTGAAATAGCCGCATCTAATGACCCATGAACCAAAGTTGTAGAATTTTAATTTATGCAAATTAGGTGAATGCACAACCTTTAAATCTTGAATAGTTTTAAAACTAGCATAGATAGAGGTGCCATTTCAACTTCGCTCTATATGTTTGTGAAATAGGTGCATCCAATGAACCATAAACCATAATTGTAGGATTTTACTTTATGCAAAAAAGGCGTATAGACAAAATCTAAATCTTGAATAACTTTGAAACTATTTATACATAGAAGTACCATTGCAACTTCAATTTGTAGGTTTGTGACATAACCAAATCCAATGAACCATGAACCAAAGTCGTAGCCTTTTAATTAATGCAAATTAGGCAAACGCACAAAATTAAAATCTTGAATAGCTTCAAAACTACTGCAGATAGTGCAGCCATTCAAACATCAGTTTATAAGTTTGTGACATAGCCACATTCAATAAACCAAGGTCACATCCAATGAACCAAGAACCAAAGTTGTAGCATTTTAATTTCTATAAATTAGGCTAAAGCACACAATTCATATTATGTTGAGCAATGGCAAAGTATAGCATATCAAACTGTTCTCTTTTTAAGGCACCCAGACAGATTTGCTGTAAAACAAATTTTCTTTTCCAGTCTTTTTTTTTTTTAAGCCAAAATTTGTCCAGAGCTTTTCCCGGACACTATAATTCCCAAAACCACCAAACTTGCCATGGTGACTGACCTAAATTGTGCATATTGTTCGGAATAGTCATATTGTTTAAAATTATGCAAATTAGGGGCAATTAAAGATTTAAAAGCTCTATAATTTAAAAAAAATATTAAGAATAGACACAAAGTTGTAACTTACAAATGTAGGTTTGAGACATCTGTCAGTCAAATGGACAATGAACAAAAGTTGTAGAATTTCAAATTATATGCTTTTTAGGGGCACTTGAACAATTTCAAAGTTTTATACCTCCAAATTTGTTATAAATAGAGGTACCGTTCCAACTTCAGTTTGGGTTTGTGACATAGCCACATCCAATGAATCAAGACCCAGGGTTATACCGTTATAATGGTGCAAATTAGGTGAATACACAAAACGTAATTCTTGAATATCTCCAAAACTATTGTAGATAGAGGTGCCATTTAATAGTGATTCATAGTTTTGTGATATAGTTGCATCCAATGAACCATGAATCAAGGTTGTAGCATTTTAATTTGTGCAAATTAGGTAAATACATACAATTTAAATTTTTTGAATAGCTTCAAAACTTCTCGTTTTGAAGGCACCCAAACAGATTTGCTGTGAAGCAAATTTTCTTTTCTACCTCTGTTTGTATTTGTAATGATTCAGCGCTCAGGAGCCCTGCATATGTCACATGTACCGTTTGTACGCCCTTCGTAAATGCCCACCCATATGTAGCTGATGATCACTGGCGTGAAACAATGCACACATGTTGGGGTGAATTTTCTACTGTGACAGCTGCTACTTGATACCTTTCTGTAACGACATCTGGTGGATGCCATACAAGTCGCCAAAACACACAAACGGAGAAAATGGCGACATGGGCCGTCGACGATTGCGATGGAGTGTTCACAGAAACTGGCGCCTCTTTGGACGAAGTAGACTCAAGCAGGGTTATCCAAGTCACCAAAGAATTGGAGATTCCTGACAAATACTTTTTGAGGAA
This sequence comes from Hermodice carunculata, assembly GCA_964020975.1. Lineage (NCBI taxonomy): Eukaryota > Metazoa > Annelida > Polychaeta > Eunicida > Amphinomidae > Hermodice > Hermodice carunculata. The sequence goes on along the minus strand of CAXHWN010000809.1, from coordinate 665,858 downwards.
GATTTTCTCTCCAGCTGCCGACTCACTGCAAAGTTTCCAGCGCGCCTCGGAGCGTCCTGTCAGCTACAGAATGGTGAGTCTGTATTTTGCCGCAATATCGTCCTCTAAACGAAACATCAGATCTTACACAGGTCTGGTCAGCCTCTCGCAAAGATTTGTTTTAAAAAAAGCAGACAGTAGAAGTTTTATTATACCCTACCATCCAGTTGCTGGTAGGAGCAAACGTAGCGCTTACATATAGGTCAGATGATTGCAGACTTGGGTTCAGTCTTCAAGGATGCGATCCACAAAATCTTGCATTGGCCGCGAAGCAGGGCTTGTGTAGGATGGACCATGTCCATGGCTGAAGCTAATATCTGCTATGTCCTTTATGAATAAGTATCTTCATGCTCAGTTAAATTCAGAGACATACTTCTTTTGACAATATTGTTTCCCCGGGATTGGTCCTTGATGATTTGTTTGGGAAAAAAACTGGGGGGGCGAAAATAAATGTGAACAGACTCAATAGTTCAAAGAAAAAATGCAATAATGCCAATGTCCATGTAGGGCCTTGAAGCAAGATGGGGTGCAAGCTTCAGCTCAAGACGGACCAAAACAAGACGACTATTATATAATGTCTGGTAGTGTGGAATACTAGACATTCTCAGTATCTTACTCTCTTGGCTGGCGGTATGAGGTATCTTCATTGCTAGTTGCAACACAAAAAATGCACAAATTTTAGTATTTTAACCCTTCCCCCCACCGCAAGCCAGGTGAATTTGTGTGTTTTGTCAACTGTTTCAACTTAATAGATTAGTACTAAAGAAACAGCATTTTACACGAACGATGTTGGACATAAGATTGTTGAGGATAGAAATTTAAAATGCCCCAGGCCTAGGTCAGCAGCTTTCCCTGGTGCGGAGCGACTGCTTATGCCTAACCCCAGCCCAGGGATGCTTAACCAGTGGCATAAAGGTTATGTCAGTCCAGAGGGGAAATGGGTTAAAAGCAGGAACCAAACCATGTGTGACAGTGTTCAGACCCACATTGGATTAATTTGATCCAGGTTGGAATATTCCAACATGGGCCAGGCCCATACTGGAATTCCAACATGGTATGGCCATGTGGGAATCATGAGGTTATACAATTATTTGCAGATAACAGCCCTTAATTTAACTTATCTCAGGCAAAGTAGCATATGGTGTGTTAATTAAATTCACTTGGGAGTCTTCCATTTGTTTTTTAAATGGGGGGGGGAGGGTGTGATAGTGTGATTGAAAATTATTCTAATTATTTATAGAGTTAAATAATTTTGTTTTTTCTTATTCTTGAAACTGTTTTTAAAATTTGGAGATATTAGTAAATGGGCAGACAAGAGAGACCAATGCAGTGATATATCAGCAGATGAAATAACAAGCATGTCAGAATTATGAACTGTGACTTCATTGTTTACAGTAGCAGTGCAAATAAAAGGACTGTTTGGCAATAAAACAGTTCTCTGCAGTCATTTAAAAATCAGTAGAAGGTTATAGTTGATCAGTAATTAGTTCAGTGATTTAAGACATTTGTAGGACATCAGTGCATTTTTCCTACATAAATTTATCAGGCCCTGGACAGATCTAGGTATTTGAGATTTGTAGCCAGAGTGAGAAATAAAACAGTAATCATGACAGGTCTAATTCATGTTAAATAAATTAGCCATTTGCAAATTTCATTGGCCAAATGGATGAAATATTAGCATTTGGCTAATGGCACCAACTGTCCCTAAATTATGTGAAAACTATAAACAACAGTGCTGGAAGATGAAAGCGGGACAAGTACAGCCTTAGTCAGCCAGCATGTGGAAGGAGCTTGTTAGTTACTGAAGTTGAAAATGGGTTCTTTAGTATATATCAGGCAGGCACAAAGAGAGGTATCCATTAGACTAGGAATATTCATGTTTTAATTCACAGAGTTCTGATTTTGGATTCTTACCAGCTTTACACTGCAGATAGTCATAGTGAAAGAAGACTTCAACTAATTTGGAAATTGAGTAGGTAAAAACATTTTGATGTACACTCTCAGTCTGTATATATGTTCATGGGAATTGAATTGTAAACTTGCTATTGATCATGATAGATTCAGCTACATAATTCAAAAGTAAATGTTTCAACAAGAATGTCAAGTGAATTTGGTCATTCTTCAGTAAATTTCACATCACACAGATTGGACCTTTTCCATGCAAAAAATTCTACACAGTAACATATTTCTAAAAAATAAACCAGCCAACCATGGGTTTCATAATGTACAATCAGATTTATTATTATTTTATATATTCAATGTGGAAAAACAAACCTTAGCACAGTGTGTCTCAAAAATGGGCTTGGTTTCCTGGGGCACATATCTGTGCCCCTGGGTAGAGTCTACAGCTTTATTGATTAAATTTTGGATAGCAGATCTTTGATATGATTGGTTTAATGCTATCATGTGACCAGCCTTTAGAAATGGACTATTGCCTGCTACAAATCAATGTGCCAGGCAAAAGTCTAAAGACTATTGCCACTCAAAAGTCTGCAGGCTGTTGCCCTGCTTCGTGGTCCCCGGTCATGTATGTGCAGCAATGTACTTTGCTTTTTTTAAATTAGAATAGTGTAGCCGAACTTAAGTGGTGGCAACACCACTCTGACTGCTATTGTTACTTTTGCAAGCCACATGTTCACTGGATACTGTTATTTAAAGTGTGTCTTCAAAACACTGAAATGTCTGTTTCCATTTGCATGTATGTTGAATTTCATTGAAAATTTCATTAAAACAAATATAGCCTGCATTGCTGGACAATACTCCAAATCCATGTACCCATGGTGGTGGTGTCCCAGCTTGACTATTGCCCTCAACCTTTGGTCAACCAATCAACAATCAAGCATCAGATAAATGTACAGTTTTTATTTTCATTGAAGGAAGACTAAATCTGACTTAAACTCATCATGAACATTTAATGTTGTAGTAAATTTACATATTATATTGGCATTAGGCAACCTCACTGATTCATCTTCTCTTCAGCATTTGAATTCATATCTTGTGTATCCTCGATAAAATTTACAACTCATGTTTCATTCTTTTTGTCTCATTGTTTCTGAAGCAGGTCATCAGAGCACGAGGGCCATGGGTCAGCATGGCACTAGGGCCATGGGTCAGCATGGCACTAGGGCCATGGGTCAGCATGGCACTATGGGGCAAGGGTTAGCATGGCACTGGGGCCATGGGTCTCTTGCTATTTTTAATGAGGGATGGGAGTGGGTTGTGAAATGTTGTGTGAACAAATGTAAGCCCATGGAATCATAATTCCAGAAACACTAACAATTTACTTGAGAGACATGTTAGTCCAGTTTAAAATTACCAGGACTTAGGTTGATGGCATTGTATTAACAGAAACAGCTGGCAGTTACTTCCATGTGTACATGGAAGGTTGGTGCAGATAAAAGCCTGGTCACGTAGATATCAAGTACATGGTTACCGGGGGCCTAGCAGCTTCATTTAATGCCAGTTGAAGAGGTATAAAGATGTCAAGATTGGCCAAGTTAAATCAACTCATTCAATACAAGGGTGCGAAATGCCTTAATTGGTGTTTTTTTCCTTATAAGTCTTTCTGCAGAGCTCTGCTTCATGGACATTTGCAGCATGACTTGCTTGCAATTGTGAAAATCACTGACTGTAGTCGGCAGGTTAGGCTTAGTTGAACTTGAAAGCTTCAATCTCTGTCATGAATCGAGACATAGATTTATTAAAGACCAGCACTGGAACCAAATGAGTTAATAGGTGCCCTGAAGGCCAGGCAGAGTTTATCAATGGGTACCCATGTGTACAATTGAGGCGTATTGATTTCCCAGGAAATGAATCACTAATCTTAATGCAGTGTCACTGATGGTTATATTATCATTATTATTGCCATGTTCAGGTGACTTTGCCCTAATTTTCACTGAGTTTTTTTTTTCTCCATTGCTGTTATCATGGAATCAATACAATTAATTTTTCTCAATTATTTTCAGGTAACAAAGACTCTGAATGTAACAGCTGGAGGGGTTTTACTCAATATTGCTGTGGCGGTTGCTGCACATTAGAAAAGTTGCAACATCAGACAGTATAATATTTAACAGGCTTTCATTCAGATGTTGTTTTCCTTCAATGAAAATAGAAACTGTATTAATCTGAGACTTCACTGTTTTAATTAAATAGGTTACAATGTCAGTGATCCCAAGGATTTAAAAAGCCTTTTACAAAAGGTGCATGGGCCTAGTGCTCCCCTGACCAGTTTGGGAAACAATGAGGCAAAAAGGAAATTTTCCTTACCAGTTAATATAGATAGGAACATGAATTTAAACGTCATCTATAGTAGGGCCAATGATTTTCCGTTTTCTCCAAAGCCGAAGCGGATTTGTGCAGTTTTTGCATCCTTGAAACGGAATTTGATGTTTTTTCTTATATGAATTATATATAGATATATAGCAGTGAAAGGGAATTTGACAAATTTTTGCAGATGAAGCAGAATTCCTCTTTTTTTTTTTTTTTTTTTTTTTGAAACTGAAAATCATTGGCCCTACTATAGTTCCAACTTAAATTCCCATGTATAGACAGGTCATTTATAAGTAGTTGCCAGCGAGGTATGTGACATGAAGAAATGCTGCACCATTTCAATTTTTTGTTATTTTGAAGGCATCCTGACAAATTTACTGTCCATTCCTACTTCGGATCTTTACATCGTCAACAGTCCCACTACATTTCATGAAAATCCACCACAAATTTAAGATGCTATGTAGACTCCACACAATTTTCACATTTCAACTCGTATATGACATAATAGTGTAGTGTGGGTAGCGCCACCAACATTGAACTTGACTAACACTTTCATACCCTTGGGTAAGTCCGAAAAGGTATGTCAGGCTAACTTGAAAACTGTGGACATCATTGGCATGTGACCTCTCCTAGGGACATCACTGGCAAATTACCAGGGTTTATGATCTGCCAGTTGAAAAATGGGTAAAATTCTGTACCTGTATTATCTGATGGTATACCTGTCTGCCCTGAAGATGTTGCTTCAGATCTCCCAAACTTTAAAATTTGCATTGTAACTTGGTCAATGATCTCCCTCTTCATAAGTTCTATGTCATTTGGGTTTTATTTCTTGAACTTTTGCATACCCTGAAATCTATGTCTGGCAGAAACCCTGAGGCAATCTCTTAAATTTACAGTGCCAGTGACCTTGGTTTCTTTTTAGCTCTGATGACCAAAAGCTTGCAGAGCTAATGCCATCACTCATGTCTGTCCCTGTTTGCGTCCATCCATCGTTCCTTGCGTATGTTAACTTTTTACTTGTGAGCGCGATACAGTCCGCAGTTTTAAGATAGCTTGGTATAACTTTCAGACATGATCAGGTGCATGAAAATCAAGGTTGAGCTTGGTATTGGTGGTGCCACATGCAGTATTATGTACATGTGGGTCAGAATGTGAAAATTTTGGGACCACTCAAGCATCCTGAATGTTTCATAGATCTGCATAAAACTTTGTGGGATTGTGGAGGAGTTCAGACTAAGTTGCGCATGATGCTAGTGGCACCTCCTATAACAGAAATTATGAGCGAAAGTGTGTTTAAAGATATAAAATTCCCTATCTCTAAACATAATTGAATTAGACTTGCCAAATTTATAGGGTATATGGATGGTTTATTTAGCTAGAGTGTTGTGTAATGTCAGTGACCTTGACCTTTTAAGCTCTGCTGACCCTCAGAGCTTATGGGACCACTCATGTCTGCCCATCCGTCTGTAAACTTTTGCTTGTAAGCGCAATACCGTCCACAGTTTTCAAGTTAGCCCAATATAACTTTCAAAACTTAAAGTCTGTATAAGAATCTAGACCTGTTTGTTTCAATATTTGTGGTGCCACCCACAATATTATGTAATATAGGTGTGAAAATATGAAAATCTTGTGAACCCTCAAGCATCTTCAATTTTTGACAGATCTTCACCAAATCTGATGGGATTGTGAGGGCGGTCAAAGTCTAAGTTGCTAATGATACTATAACTATGGTGCCACCTACAATTTTAAAAAAATTATGAGCCAAAATGTGCCTGATGATATAAAATTAAATATTTGGAAAAGTAATTGGATTAGACTTGCCGAATGTATGGACAATGTCCAAAGCTAGAATTTCATATTATATCAGTGACCTTGACTATTTTGTGAGGTTAGCATGCCTGAAAAGTTGAAAGAGGTGATTTTGTAATGGCAGGGTGTAGCTTGGACTTCAATGGCAATGTCAGCACAGCACCAGGCCTATGGGTCTCTTGTATTACATAATCTGGGTGACCTTGATCTTCTATTCCAAGGTCACTGAGGACATAAAGTTAAGGACTCACTCATTGCTCTCTTGGTACATGCAACAATATTCATCACAGGAATTGCACAAATAAGCAATGATTATATGTGGAGCAAAGTGCCATCTGGTGGACATTTTATATACTAAATTTACATAAGCTTGAAATATTCAGAAGCCACTTGAGGACTCGCAACTTTGAAATGAAGAGGTGCAGTATTGCCACTGTGCCAGCAGAGTATTAGGCCCATGGGCCTCTTGTTTTGTGAGGTCCCCAGTGCTGTAAAGTTGAAAGACGTGATTTTTTTAATGGTGGAGTGTAGCTTGGACCTCATTGGCAAGGAGAATTGAGCCTCAAGTTCAAAATTGCACTTGGGTACATTGTATATTAAACTCTGCTTGGTGACCTACTTTTGGGTCACCGTGACCCAATGGTCGTGCGACCTTGACCTATTGGGACATTAGTTGCGGTAGGGTATTGTCGTCCCTTTGTCATCTGTCGGTCCATCTTGTCTACGTTACCACGATACCTCAAAAAATATTTGCTGTAGGTGTACCAAATTTTTATCAGAGATGCACCTTATAACGGAGCAGGTTCCTATTGAGAACCAGTTCCCTCTTGATATTTTTTAACTTTTTGTGAAACTATTGAACTTGAAGTATTTATTTCAAGACCATCTGAGTGGTACACAAGGAGAAGTCGTTACTGTATTTCAAAAAAGTATTAACCGTACCTTTACCAAATTTGTTGCACAGAAAAACCTTATGATGGACCAGGTTGCTTTTGAAAACCAGCATTCTCTGAATGTTTAAAACTGTTTATGAAACTTTCAATGTGTTCATTTGAAGGCCGTCTGAGTGGCGTCAACCCTGACGACGTTACTGCGATACCTCAAAAAATCGTGGCAGCAGCTTTGCCAAATTTTTGTCAGATATGCATCTTCTGATGGACCAGGTTCCTATTTAAACCAGCATACTCTTTGTATTTATCAATAAACTTCCTATTTCAAGGATGTCTGAATGGTGATGACATTACCATAATATCTCAACAAGGATCCATAGCAGCTTCACCAAAATTGTCAGAGATGCACATTATAATAGAGCTTGTTCCTATTGAATACCAGCTGCCTGTTAGTATGCCCTCCTCCTACCGAAGGAGGGGCATATGGTAATCGCTTTTGTTCCTGTGTCCAGGCTATAATTCACTTGTTCGTCAACTTCGATTAATGAAACTTTACACAGAGGTGCATCTGGACATGAGGGTGTGTAATGTACCAAAAGGTCACTAGCTGAAGTATCGCGGTCACAGTGACATATTCTTGTAAAATCGTATCCGGGCTATAATATTCCTTTACTATTTAAGTTAGATCAATGAAACTCTACACACAGATGCATCTATATATAAGGCTGTATCATGTAAAACAATATTACACTTCATGTCTGGGCTGTAATTCTCTTGTCCTTTAAGTTAGATTAATGAAACTTTACACACAGGTGCATCTAAACATAAGGATGTGTCATGAACAAAAAGTAGGTCACTAGGTCAAGAGTCTGGGTTACAGTGACATATTGTAAAATCATCCAGGCTATAATTCTTTTACTTTTTTTGACTTAGTTTCATGAAACGTGACATACACACATCAGGGTTTCCCCAGTTGTGGAGAGCAGAAAGGTGGTGAACCTGATGGCAATCTAGAATTCTTGTTCCAGAACAGATATTGACCAAATGTTGCATAAATATTACTAAAATAACCTACTTTTTAATGAAAAAGGAGAAAGGTGGTAAAAAGGTGAAAGGTGGGGAAGAAAAGATGAAAGGTGGGCCACCTTTGAGCTTATAATGTAGGGGAAACGCTGCATATATCAGAACCTAAAGGTGTGTCATGAAACAAATATAGGTTGCTGGGTCAAGAATCTGGGTCTGCTATTCATGTCCAGGCTATAATTCACTTGTCCTTCAACTTGGATTAATGAAACTTTTCACGCAGGCGCATCTTAAACTTTATACATAAGGGTGTGTAATGTACTAAAAGTAGGTCACAAGGTCAAGTATCTGGGTCACAGTGACATATCCTTGAGAAGATTGATTTTGTTTTTTTAATTATAATTTTATAATCTTTGTGAATAATTTTTGTTACATCTTCCCCATATAGTGCAGCAGAAATCAAGGTGTGGCAGCACATACACATTGAAGTAGATTTTCCTGACGTGATATGGAACAAAATGTTTCATCTTGCTGAAACTACTTAATTTACTGGCAGTTTTTGACACATTGAAGATACTTGTTTCTCCCAAGGTATAAGTGATATCAGGATAGAAGACAACAAATATAGGACTAAAATTTATGATAAGGGGGATAACTCTAGTATCAATATCCTTTCATTTCCTGATAAACAGGAAACACTCCTGAAGGCTCCACATATGGTTTTTGCATCAGGCAGATTTTCACAGTAACATGGACAAAATGTGACGTTTTGAAGTAACTACTGAAATGTACAGTACCTATATCTTCTAAGTATACGACAGCAGCTTTCAGAAACTATATAGGTTTTGGCAATACCCTCCAGATTTATATTTGCTCATGTGCAAACTTTGTGTTTTGAGTTACTGTTTTGGTGACATTAATCCTTAGAGGAAGAGTTGCAAACAACAATATGAAGAACAAATAAAAATGTCATTATCAGTCAGTATTTTTACTCTTGCACCAGCTATTAGAATGTGGTGTAAGTCTATGATTCTTAATCATGTCACAAAAATAAATGTTTTATTGAGTTTTTCTTTCATGTATAGTCCTTTTTCGCCATTTATCTTGGTATTTTTCTAGTTTTCAATGAGGGAGAAACACAACATATTACAGCCACCAAATACTAATTACAAAATCTTTTGTATGTCCACCTTGTCTGCATGGTGCTTGTATTACTGTATGGTGGGATTGGAGTTTCATTGACATTATTCCAAGCAAAGAGATGTCTATAAGAGGTCTCAGACATGGAACATTTGACGTGCCACACACACACACACACATAAATGCACAAAATTCTGACTTGATATAGCGTATTCGGGAAATACGTCTGTTTGATAGAACTGTGTGGTCATGGAAAATTTGAAGTAGCGCCCATGTGTCTGCCTTCTCAATGTCAACATGCATTTATCATTTTCAGTTACAAAAAAAATGTGAATTTTGTGGGTTTTCAGGGTGGAAACTTTGTTAACCCTTAAAGTGCTAATCACTGGTATAGTTGCTTTCTCATTAATTTCAAACATATAATGGTTAAAAGATTCAAATTCCCCATGAAGATACCTTTCATTTAAGTACCAGCAAGCCTAGTCTAAAGCAAAAAGTCGTCTTAGTGGACAGCTTTCCTCGGGACAGGAATGCGTGGCGAGAAAAGCTGTTGAGTCAATCTTAAATCAGTACTTTAAGGGTTAATGTTTGTGCAGGACCTATGTTTTTGAGTCTGTTTTCAGTTGGCGCCTGCCGATGTGAGAGTAAAATACTTGAAGTACAGAAATTCAGTGTTACAGCAGACATGCCATGCCACATCCACAGGCCTGTCACATGTATCTCTGTTGCTAGGTACTGCAAATGTAACAAATGAGACACCCACAGACAAACTCAGTCTGAACAAAATGATGCAGCTTGTGCCATTTCGTCTCTGATGACTGAATAGCCAGCCAACCATTGCGGCAAGACTGTTGGGGCAAAACCATCTGATGCTTGGCCCCAAATTGCGGAACCACTGAGGCTTTTTCCAAATTTACCCTTTCAGTGCCAAATTTTGGAATGAGTGAACAACTTTTCTCGATGCGCATTGGGGGCTTGCGCCCGAAACGCGCCGAGAAAAGCTGTTGACCTGGGGTATTATCTCTGGAACTATAGGCATACTGGTACTTGAATGAAAGGTCGTTTTGTGAGGAATATGAATCTGTGATCCTAATGATAATTCAAACTAGTTTGACGTAAGCAGATCGACTTAAAATGTGGTTGGCACTGAAAGAGTTAAGAGATGAAGAGGAATGACAAATGTTTTGTGTGGGTTGCTCTCTCTCTCCACCTGTCTGAAACATTTGAAAAAAAGTTAGGTGGCCCCAAACTTTGCATGCACAGGATGTCAGCACATGATTAGACCTAATGGTGCGTTTGTTTGCTACTAAAACAGGTTCACAAAGATTGGGGATCCCAAATGAGCCACTTGTCAGAGGGTGGTGGGGTTTTGGGCCTTGTAACCCTGGAGAATGGCACCCTGAACCCTGCCCTGGTGAGACACGTAGCAGACAATCTTTGTAGCAAGTCCCAGCCTCACAAGTGTGAACCATACAGGTGAGTACAGCCAGTAAGAAGGTTTAGTTGAACATGACACGATAATCACATGGAAAGAAATTTCACATATATATGATTAACATGCAAATTTTGCATTCTTTTTTAATTTTTAGCTCAGCTGACTTGCCAGTTAGCTGAGCTTATATAGGATGGTGCATCTTCCTTCACTGTCATTTACCCACAGTTCACATTTTCGACTTGTCCAAAACTGTCCGGCGGATCCACTTCAAAAGTGGTGGGGATCTACCTTGGGTGTGTCTCTATGGAGTTAATTCCAATGGTCATGCTCCAGTGATTTTTGTATTTCTTATGAATTTTTACCTCAGCTGACTTGTCCGTCAGAAAGTTTGTTCAAATGGTCAAGTGATTTCATAAATTTTTGTGGCAGCTGATATGTCAGTCCAACCTTAATTTGTTCAACAGATGGCGCTGTGAATATATTGGCTTTTAAAGAGTTTTTGTGCCTTTTTCTCTCAAATGAAAATGGTGGGGCTGTCATTTTTTTATATTTTTTCAACTAATTCCGGAAAATCAGTAAGGGAATATATGTTCATGTTAGCAACCATGATGATGGTGACCTTGATATCATTCTAAAGTGTACAGGACTTTCATCTTTTTTCTTTTTCCTGCATTCATGGATGAGGTTGCATGTCCACATTTGCATCTGCACAAGACATCTTTTATGAACAGCCTTTGAGGGTAAAACGGGCACCAGATGCCAACCCGGCTTCACTTATTCCAGCAATAGGAGAATGAGCAAAAACCTGCGAGGGATTTATCATTGTATGACAAATCTGGGCTGCAGTAGTGGATTTTTTGCACAGATATCATTTATTTCTGGATTTGTTTGTCATTTTTGCAATATTCATGAGACTTTGAGTGGCGTGAATAGCACAAGAAAGCTGACCTGATTTCAGCTCCTGGACTGCAAATTATTAATACAGTAACATTGTCAAATAGCTTCTTCTGAACCAACAAACAAAAGCTGGAAATGTGTCTCTGTCATGGCACATGCTGGGCAGTGTTGACAGAGACTGTTCGGTTCCTTTGCAGTCATGCAATGGAACGTATAATCCCAGGCAGACTGAAACTGTGTGTGCACATGGTGCAGCCCAGGATCAAACCTGCTGTCTGAGGAAAAGTTGCCTAGCACAGATCCTCTGGTACCTGGGCTAGCACTAAGCATTAGCCAGTTAGCCATCAGCTAAAAAAGGGTGAACTGGCTAATAGTTTTTGTCACTAATCAGCCAAACTAGCTAAAGGATGTTGCACATGTAAATTAAGATTGTACACACGTAAAATGTGGCTACAAGTTCACAATTGATTAGAAAATGATCATAATACCTAAATCTGATTGTTTGTGGCAAATAAAACATTCTTGATTTTTTAGCAAAAATTGGATCATGCAATAAAATTGCTAGCCCCAAGTAGTGTCTCCAAAATTTAATTTGGCTCAGTCTGGCTAATATGTTTTATTGAAAACAAAATCGAAAAAAATCAGCGCCGCCTGTAGAACAAGTAAGGTCTGGGGGTCCAGAGAAGTGCTCCTAAGCAGTTTTCAAACAATTGCTTTAGCGGTTTTGGATAAGATTTTGCCAAAATGAACCCCTAAAAAACATAAAATCACTGGAGCATGATCATTTAAACAAGCTTGTTAGAGAGCCACATAAGGTACATTCCCACCAATTTTGAAGTGAATCTGACTGATGGTTTTGGAGTAGAAGTGAAAAATGTGAATTTCCATTGCAATCCCCATTGACTTACATGATAATTCAACTAGTCAATAGCAGTGCATGCATTAACTGAGAGGTGCCCGAATTAAAAATTTGTTAAAAATCTGCAATCCACGGTATCACCACCTAGTGAACAACTTTGTTTGCCTGTACCAGAAGCTGCATTTCCACCAAGTTTCAACACATTCTAAGTGACAGTTTTGGAGAAGTCCAGAATAGCTTTAACACACAAAAATTCATTAAAAAAATGGAAAGAAAAAAATGTAGCACCTCCTTGAACAAATTTAGGTCTGGGGTTTCCAGAAGTGTTCTGCAATTTTGAAACAATTGGCTAAGCATTGTTGGAGACGATTTTTTAAGGTTTGGTCAAAAATTAACAAAAAAATCACGTTATTGTCACCATTGGAACAAACTTGGCAGAGACCCACCCAATGTAAGATCCCACCAAGTTTGAAGTGGATCTGGCTGCCTTTTTTTGAGAATTCAAAACTGTGAATTGTTTGATGGAGGACGAGCAGACTGGAGGTTGACCATTTGAACAAACCTATTAGAAACCCACCCAAGGTACATGTAGTTTGAAGTGAATCAGGACAGTGGTTTTGGAAAAGAAGTCGAAAATGCGAATTGTTTACAGATGGACTCCGATGCTGACGTTGGACGAAGGACCATAAGATAAGCTCAGCTGACTGACAAATCAGCTGGGCTAAAAAGGGCACCACTGTTGACCATGTTTGGCAGGAACATTCCAAAGTTTGTAGTTTATTTCTTAATTGTGGAAGTGCAATTATGGCAAAAGTGGCAGGGGAAAAAAGTGGACTGGTCCGAAAGATAAGGGCTGGAAATACCTGCAACATTCATTTTGATAGGTGGGTGGGTGGGTGAGAGTGTTCATTAGAGCATGGGTGCTCTTCAGAAGGACTACCATGTACAGCTATGCATAAAGCAAGGCGTGGATATAGAACATGTAAATTGGGTCAAAGAATTTTTGTTCAGTAATGGCATATGTCCAGGCGCAGGAAGTGGCAGACGATGACACTGGTCAAGAGGTATCACATGACCTACTGTGACTATAGTATTGGTCAGAACAGGTCAGGTGACCCCTTTTTTAACCAGTGCTGCCCTCTGTCCCTTGTCTCTTGGCTTATGCCATTGAAAAGATGGAAATGACTGCTGCATGCTATGTGGTACAAATTTCTCCTATGAGGGGAAAGATGAATGCATAGTCCCATTTCATATCCTGATCATACTGCCTGGGGCAAGAGGCAATGAACACCAACTATGCCAACATTGTGTACGCGCCAGTGCCTGATGGGGACATGAGGTGTAATAGTACATGGGTCATGCTATTCAATAGTATGCCAGATTAACAGAAGATGTGACATGCTGCACACATACATCTGAGTAGAGATAGAAAGCCAAGCTTGATAAGAGGGTATTAACATATGTGTATGGTTTTAATTTAAATAGGCATATTTTGCAGTTATTTTGTATGTGTAGCAGTATTTCTGTTAGGAATATTTTCAGGGGGTTGCAAGAAGGAAAATATGGGGGGGGGGAAACAAATTTTCACCAATTTTACATGTAAATACATATAAACAAGACTTGTGAGGCTTTAGAATTTTCTCAGAGGGTATTTCAGGCTTTGAAAGGGAAATATACCCCCATTTGCGGGTTAACGGAAACACTGATTACGGCTAGAGACTTTACAAGTGGAAAACGGTGTCCATGCCCAAGATATGCTTAGAACATACAAAAATAGTGCATGCAAATTGTCAATGAAACAGTCTTGAAAAAAGTAAAATAAATCATATCTCATTTCAGCCCTGTTACACATTTTAATGACTAGATTAGCGCTAACAGTAGTCAAAATAGCCAATTGCTACTAAAACTTCAAAATGGCTAGTAAAAGTAGCAAATGGCTAATAACATTTCCCCAAAATTCTTTATTTTCATGCAGAAATTTAACAGATTTCAAGTCTGTGTATGTCTTTTCTAGAAAATTGAAATTTTGGCTACTAATTTTAAAATCCTAGTGCTAAGCTATTTAGTGCCACATAGGTATTAAACAGAAGAGCATCAGCTGTATTAAAAAGGGAAGGTCACTTCATGATGTTTGACTTTTCTAGTGTGAAAAAAAGTATGATTTGCTGAATACAGGTGGGGACTGAACCACTTACTGCTCTACTTTACATCAACTGCGGGCTACGAGAGTCTTGGAAAACAGTTCTTAGAGGGGAAGCTGGATGACTGCGAAGGATTCAAAGTGACCCTGATTGAGCGTAAGTACCCAGCATGCACCTTAATGTGGTCAGAGGTGCATGGTGAAAATTTTCAAGAAGGGAAGATTTCGTTTGTTACATGTATCATGTGAAGTAATAGAGATGTATACAATATTGAAGTTATCAGCAGCCGTTGATGTAAATTTTGAAAATTTTCCAAATTTCCCATCAAATTTGGAAATGAAATGAAAAATACTGGTTTCATTTGGTACATGTATCATGCAAATTAATAGAGATGTATACAATATTGAAGTTATCACTCAATATCAGCAGCCGTTGATGTGAATTTTGAAAATTTTCCAAATTTCTCATCAAATTTGGAAATGAAATGAAAAAATACTGACATGCAAGGCTTCAAATAATTAAGAATAAATTGACGAAAAAATTACTAATTTTCTGACCCAAACTGAAGTTCTAGCATCAGCATTTGGCTAATGGTGAAGGTCTCCCAAGATATGCAGGAAATTTATAGTTTTGTGAGATTAAATTTTGTGAATCAAGTGGTGTAGCTTGTGTGAATCTGAATACAGTGTACACATGTATTGTTGCACTTGTAGTGTATGTTAACCCTTAAAGCCCTAATTTAAGACTAATCAACAGCTCACCTCAGAGCACTTTTTGCGTAGTGCGAGCAAAGTGCTCCAAGGAAAGTTGTTGACTAAGACTACTTTTTGCTTTAGACTAGGCTTGCTGGTATTTGAATGAAAGGTATCTTCATGAGGAATTGGAATCTTTCAACCATTATATGTTTAAGGGTAATGTAAAAATGACTATAGCAGTGATTAGCTCTTGAAGGGTTAACATGCTACAAGTATTGTATCCGTGGTCAGTACATGTACAGCACACAGTTATTACCAAGCAAAAACTAGCTAAACAATCCTATCACGGCTTATGTGTATGAAGAACACACTATTACCCTAATAGGACATCTTAAGGTCGGTCCCTGAACTTTACATTTCAACCTATCAGAGTTTCTGGCTGGGTGTTGCGGCTAGTAGATTGCTTGCTATATATTAGAGTGACAGTTAGCTGGTAAATCTACTGTTTTGTATAAAAAAACAAACAAACAAAAGAGATGGTCTCTGACTTCGTCTTTGGTGTGCAGTTTTTTCATGACTACATTTTAGCTCTGCTGACCATAGGTCGCAGAGCTCGTGATCACTCATTTCTGTGTGTCCATCCTTAAACTTTTGCTTGTGAGTGAGATGTAGTCCACAGTTTTCAAGACAGCCCTATATAACTTTCAGGACTCAACAAGTTTGTGAAAATCTAGGTCGTTCGATATTGGTGGTGCCATCTACAGCATTATGTAATATATGGACCAAAATGTGAAAATCTTGTGACCGCTCTGAGCATCCTTAATGTTCGATAGATGCTCGTGAAATTTGGTGGAATTATGGAGCAAGTAAAAAATCTCAGTTGTACATGATATTAGTGGCACCACCTATACTCTGATGGAAATTGTGAATTAAAATGTGATGAAAGATATAAAATTCCATATCTCCAAAACTAATAGAATTAGACATGCCAAATTTATAGGATACATGTATATACACCATGTCCAGTACTTATATTTTATGTAATAGCAGGTATGTAAAGTTGGAAGAGGTGATTATGTAATGGCGGGGTGTAGCTTGGACATCAGTGGCGAAGGGAATAGTCTCCAAGTCAAAAGTGCACTTGATTACATTGTACATGTACATAAAACTACTTGGTGACCCACGTTTTGGGTCACTGTGACCCAATAATCGTGATTTTTGACCTATTTTCAAGGTCAGTAAGCACTTAGAAGAGAACATTTAATTCAGTATGTTGATAAAGAATAAGGTGGATGATACCAAATGTATCACAAATGTGTTTTGTGTGAAAGTTTGATATTGCATTATGGATGATCTTGATTAATTTCTCAAGGTTTTTGAGGGAATGCTTTTGTGGAAATGATTTTTTGGTGATGGCCATCAGGTCATATGTCAGCAGAGCATTAGGTCCATGGGCCTCTCTTGTCGTATGTTTCAGCTGCTGTGGTGTGCAACCCACCCAAGTGCTTCGTGCAGATCTGTAGCAAAGACGGGGAACAGCTTCGAGACTTGCTGACCAAGATAGTGTTACCGTTCTCGAGCGCGTTCACTTACATGGCCATTAAGGACTCCAGTGTAGCACCAGCAATGAACAAAGCTTTCTCACAAAACTCTGCAGAGGTAGAAAACAGCCTGGTGCCTTTTGCTGGGGTGTTGATGCTCTTCGATGGTGCTAACCAGTCCTACGCTTTAAGAACTTTGGAAACCTTGTCTCACTGGCCCTGGCATCGGGTGACTTTGTCCAGAGAGGCCACCACGGTCCTGGGATCAGATGTGAAGTTGTACAAACTACCAAATGCAGCGGGCCCCATGTGGGGGTTCAAGACAGGGTGTCCCTTTGCCGGGGTACAGCTACTGCTGCTGGTTCAGGATGCACAGAAGTACGAACAGATGGAAAAGTTCTACCAGTCATTGATCAAAACTGAACCCAGCAGACGTCCCAGTGGGGACGGCCAGCAGAAGGAGACTGTTATTCCCTTATCGGAGAGAGCGGAACTGGTCTTGACCTTGATTTCAGGGATAAAGGTTGCACACTTGCACAATGTAAGCTTTCACATCCAAGTGGATGAGGTCCCTAAAATTGCAGGGCTGGAAAGTACAGGATCTAGTCAATGGAAAACTAGAGATCCAGAGGGGAATACTGTCGTTCTGTTCACTCCTCTCAAATAAATAAATATATAAATAAATGTGAAATGCAACTTAGTCTTACAGTTTTGGACCCAAAAGTACCCAAGGGCACACGTAAGCTGTAGCTGGCAACTTCTTATCTGGGCAGCAGCTTATGTTTCAGACTTCATGTACGAGGATTACAACGTCAGGAGTGATGAACTTGCTGGCCATCAACTGCAAAACATTTTAGTTATGAGCCTTGACACCATGTGGCAGCACAGTATGATTTGACCAAACCAACCAGCCAGCCCTGCTTTGAAACAAATGGCTTTAGCTGCAAAAGACTTAGCTATAAAGAAACTGTTTAACAATTGACGGTCAACTCAGATTATAAAACTGTCAAACTCTGTGATCAATGTACAGATATTCCACACCTTAACACATGGAGAATATTGCATCAGAGTCTAGTATTTTGGTTTTATCTGCATCAATTTTTTGTACGTATACATCTTTGTATTGGTTAATTAGCATATCGTTTATATAAAATAATGATCCTACAGCTGACCTTTCAGTTATCATTTTGTAAATATTTATTATCACATAAAAATCCCCATAGCTTTTCAAAAGCTGAAAAATTCTCAATTTGAAAGAAAAATACAGAGTTGTGCAATATATTCTATTTTAAACATGGTCCCAAGTGTTCAAAATCATGCACTGTTAAGCAAAAAGTGCTTATCTTGAGGGAAAACTCAGTTGTTCCAGAATTCTGTGGTATTTGAAAAATTGTTCATGTGATTTAGATAAGCAACATGTGAAAATAATACCATGATGATACAGCAATATGCTGTTCATGTTCTATAAGACCCTTTATCAGTGGTTGGTGCATTATGCCTGATATGTTAAGCTCTAGCTGCAAGTATTGCCAGGCACTGCAAAAACCACTGACATCAGACAGGCCAAAAGCTGATAGGGAGAAGAACAAAGGGGGAGGGATCATTCATTGGATGATTTAACAGAAATGATACAGTTACAAGATCAGTGTGGATCGCACTGTTTGACTGAAAATTCACAGATATATAACAATTTTCGAGGAAAAAAACTGGGAGCAGACAAAGGCTTTACATTGGATGTATTTTGGGTGACACATGTATGAAGCAGTTACGGAACATTGTACACATGACAAAGATCAATCCGTTTATGGCAGCTCATTCAGTCCATAAAAATTATGCAATGTTCCATGCAAACTTGTTGCCTTTTGAGCAGACTAAACTTGTAGCAAAAGGCAAAGAAGTTTTCCTGCTTTGGAGAGAGTTCAACATTTAATGTACAGAAAAGATGAAAAATAATCAAGACATCACCAATGAATTTTAACACAACTCAGCGATAGGCCTTCGGTGATCCTATTGTTTCCATGGCTGAATATCAAAACCATCTCTTAAGTATGTCGTGTCCTAGGTATATGACAGACTGCATCCCAGCAAGCAAGACAGGAAATTTCTCATCATTATTTCTGGTGAGCCTATCTAACGTTAATTTCTATAAGTGAAAGAAGTATGTATGCTTTTTATATATGTGACCATGGGGTGAAAGGTTTTACTACTTGACCAAAATATAATGCCATGTGTGGCAGGTGGATTGGTGTTGACTTTTTCTTTGCACACACTTTCTGACACAGAATTTTTGTGTCAAATTTGGTTGGCAAGCAGAATTACTTCTTTCATTTGTGCGCTTGACAGGTCTCCTTTATGAGCATTATGGTCCTTCAGGCCATTCTCTGAGGATATCTTGACTTTGTTAATCTCCCCCACCCCGTTCAAAAAAAAAATCAGAAAAAGATTCTAACTGAGGTCCTCCTTTTGCTGTTTTCAATCCAAAACCCTCTTCTTTTTTTTTTTTTTTTTTTTTTTTTTTTTTTTTTTTTTTTTTTTTTTTTTTTTTTTTTTTGCTGTTGTTGTTGTTGTTGTTGCATTTGTCTGACCAGATACTAATGCTGGAAAATTTCCTAGTACTGTGATTATGTATTGTTAGAAACAGCAAAAAGCTAAAAAAAAAGTGACACATGAAGTCAAAAACAAGAGAACTGTGATAGTCCTGTGCTTAGCTGACCTTGAATGCACAGACTGCAGTGGTGGTGTGACTTTCGGAGTAATCAAGGTCACCTTTGTTTTCAACCGTCGTCACTTTTTGCAATATCAGCCTTCACCTATACAGTTAAGGAGTCCTAGTCTTTAAGTTAAAGATCAGGTATAGTGTATCCTGTCGCTTTTCATGGGATCCATTATGCCAAGATTAAAGGCTCCACCTCAAAATAACAATATCAAAAGAACCCCCATAGGTACCTTCATATTAGTGTTTAATAGTGACCATGGGCATAAGATAATAGATCACTATAACAGAGGTATGAACTAATATGTCAGTTTGACCTTTCAATGTCCTTCAAGGTCAAAATTAAAAACAACAAAAGAAACCCCACAAATACTTTCCTATTACTGCTTAATAGTAATCATGGGCCCAGAATAGATAGATTTTTTTGTTTTATCAGAACCTCACACAAGTTAAAGATGTGACCCTGTTGCTGCTGTTTGTATAATTAGCCAAGATGTCTATCCCTATTAAAACAGTGCAAACATATACATGTACATATACCCTTATTGATTTTTACCTCAGCTGACTTGTCAGTCAGCTGAGGTTTTGTGAGGGTTTGTCGTCCGTCCGTCTGTCCACAATTCACATTTTCGACTTCTTCTCGAAAACCGTCAGCCAGATCCACTTCAAACTTGGTGGATATGTGCCTTGGGTGGGTCTTTACCAAGTTTGTTCAAATGGTCACGGTCCAGTGATTTTTGGATTTTTTTATGAATTTTTTTGTTCTTTTTGGGGCAAACCTTAAAAATTCTTCTCCTCTGAAACCGCTCACCCAATTGCTTTGATATCGTACATAGACACTCCCGGGGACACCTAGTTCCCTATTTGTTCACCAGGTGGCGCTGCAATTTTTTTATGAATTTTTTGTATGGTTTTGCTATTTTTCACTTGTTCTCAGAACCGTCCCTCAGATTAAGCTGAAATGTGGTGGATATGTTCTTGTGGAAGGGTCAAACAGTTGTTTAATAGGTAGCACTGCTCTGGATTCCTGATTTTTAAGGATTTACAATTTGGGTACTTATCGTTCAATGCAGCTTTCCTATTGATTACTATGTAAGTCAATGGGCATTCTAATGCTAATTCACAGGACAACTGACACAAAATTTACTGTTTACTTGATAACTTGACATCTGTTTTGAGTTAGCTATACATGTTAATTATTCTGTATGAAGGTCATGCTTAGACAGTACATGAATGACCTTGACCTTGTTTGCGGGGTCACAGTGCAACATACATGAATTTTACTCTTCATTATAACTTGAGAACTACTTGAACTTTGATGTTGCACATGTAAGTGTTCTTCTATATAGGACAGACTTACTCAGAACATGGTGTCCTTGATTCTTGCCCAAGTTCAGAGAGCTGCATGTGTGATGAATGTCAAGATCAGCTGAGGCATGGGCTGTTCACACAGCCTTCTTGTTCCTGATTTTGATAATTTGTTAAAAAACAGAAAATGAGAGCAGTATCATGTAGTGAAAAAAAAATCAGTGGAGATCAAGCCTGACTGCTTCCTGATAAGTTTGAAGACAACCCAATGTACAGTTTGGGAAAACAAGTTTTTTTTTTTTTTTTTTTTTTAACAACAAAACTTGCAACAATTTGTGGAAATTTTTTTTTTAAAGAATTGTAGTGCCACTTGGTGAACAAATTAAGGTCCAAGGGGGCTCAG
This sequence comes from Hermodice carunculata, assembly GCA_964020975.1. Lineage (NCBI taxonomy): Eukaryota > Metazoa > Annelida > Polychaeta > Eunicida > Amphinomidae > Hermodice > Hermodice carunculata. Next base: position 644,696 of record CAXHWN010000809.1, on the reverse strand, counting down.
AAATATCCTTATGCATTTTCAAAGTGATTATGCGTTTTTAGAGACGAGCTCTTTGATTTTACCAAAAAAAATAAATAAAAATGTAAATAATTTAAAAATTACCAGAGCATTACCATTCTAACAAAATTTGGAAGAGATCCACCCAAGGTTCATCTTCCACCAAGTTTGAAGTGCATCTGGCCGACATATTAAAGAAGTGGAGAATTGTGGAAAGAGGGAATGGTTAACAACCCTTGTAAACTTACTTCCTATATGGACCAAACTCCGAACATTTTGAGAGTGATGTTAATTGAAAAGTTTTGCTTGAATCCTCACAAAACTGGGTCTGAATGTTGATCAGACAGAAAAACATTGTACATTTACATAGAAGATAGGGACCAAAATGTGTTGAAAACAGATAAAATTCAATATTTTGGAAAGAATCCGGCTAATGATACCAGATGTAGCACAAAATATGTATCACATGGAAAAGTTTGATATCACATAATATGAAGACATGCCAGTGCTATCTGGTAGTATTAATTGGAACTAACATCATAGGTATCAAAAACACATTAAATTATTAGTGTGATGGTAAATTGATATGGAACTACAAAATTGGCACAAAATATGCTTTAGACCAATGGTCAAATTTTCAAGGAATTAAGCACTTTATTTCAGGACACTAAGTTCAGTATATTGAGAAACAATATGGCTAAAGGTAGGACAAACTTGTATCATGTGGATGTTGATATTGCACAATGTAGATGACCTTGACCTACTTTTCCAAGGTCACAGGGATTGCATTTTATTAAATGATTTTTTTTTTTAGGTGATACTCATCTGATTATATGTCAGCAGAGCATTAGGCCCATAGACATATTGTTTTGTTCATTGTGTGGCAAAAGTTAAAAAGAAAAAAATGTCTGCAAGTGCTGGACCAAATGCTTTGAAATTGCAATGGGACACTTTTGGTGAACACAAGACCCTAATTTTAGAAAAGAGTGTGCTGCAATTTATTGTTTTTCTGTTTTTAACAAAATTCTCTATGTTTTCGCTATTTTTTAATTTTTAAACTGTCAGTCAGATCATGCTGTTATTTGATGGAAATATACGTTGTGGAGGGGTCGTACAAAGCTTTTTCTAGGTGGTGATGCTCTGGATCCCTCATTTTAAGGGTATATAATACATTATGGTACAGGTTCATAAATCACCCAACCATACGAATAATCTCAAAAAAAGGTGTTGCAAAGTGTATATTTCTAAAAGCTAACAAGCTGAGGACACTGTATTTTGTATTGACAGTGATGTGCGGGCGACCTCCTTTTACAGGTCAATAATGCAAAATTGTCTTTCCAATTTCACACAAAGATCACATCTGCTTTTTACCTCAGCTGACAAGTCAGCTGAGGTTATTATATGGACCAGCGTCAGTTGTCCATCAGTCTCAACAATTCACATTTTCAACTTCTATGAAACTGTCTGCCAGATTCACTTCAAAGTTGGTGGGAATGTACCATGGGTGGGTCTCTGCCAAGTTGTTCAAGTGGTCCTTCTTCTTTGATTTTTGGATTATTTATAAATGTATTGTGTATTTTTTGGCAAAATCTTTCAAAAAAGTTCTTCTGCAGAACTGCTCAGCCAATTGCTTTGTAATTGCATAGGGACATTCCTGGGGATCTCCAGACCTTAATTTTTCAAGAGGTGACACTGCGAGTTTTTTCGTCCTGAAAACAGCTACCTCGAAGCACGGTCCAGCAAGGGAAGGCTCCTTTTGTGAACCTGTTACCTCATATTAATATTACAGTAAAACCTGTCCTTGTGGACACCTCTATAATGCGGACACCTGTATAATGTGGACAGTTATATCCATGACCAAATGGTCAATTTTCTTGTTACAAACACCTGTCAACTGTGGACACTTTTTGTCAGTCCCAGAGGTGTCCACAATAGACAGGTTTCACTGTAATTGTAAACACTGATTAATTTAAGTCCCTCCGGCAGTAATAACAAAGGAAACTACTTTCTCTTCAAGATAAAATCAAAGTACCAGCAAGCACACCGGGGATGGGGGGCTAATTGCTCACTTTATCAGATAAATTATCATAAACAAACACTTAGGGGTACATTATACCCAACCCTGGATTATTCCCTCAAATCCCAGGTTGGAGCCCAGTCAACGTTTCAAGCATATAAAATTTGTCATGTTTTCTACTTTATCCAAATCTTTGTGTGCTAAGGCATTTTCGATTTCACTAAAATCGCCACTGAGGTTGTGCTGAAACTTGGTAGAAGTGTAGCTCGTGGGAAGGGTAAAGAAAGTTGTTCACTAAGTGACACCATGAATCCCTGATTTTTAACATATTTTTTAATCTGGGTACTTGACTTGATGCATGCTTAAATTTCCGATTGATTACTGTGCAAATCAATGGGGATCACAATGGAAATTCATGTTTTCAACCTCTTCTCCAAAACCATTAACCAGATTCATTTCAAACTTGGGCTTATTACTCACTTTATCAGATAAATTATCATAAACAAACACTTAGGGGTACATTATACCCAACCCTGGATTATTCCCTCAAATCCCAGGTTGGAGCCCAGTCAATGTTTCAAGCATATAAAATTTGTCATGTTTTCTACTTTATCCAAATCTTTGTGTGCTAAGGCATTTTCGATTTCACTAAAATCGCCACTGAGGTTGTGCTGAAACTTGGTGGAAGTGTAGCTCGTGGGAAGGGTAAAGAAAGTTGTTCACTAAGTGACACCATGAATCCCTGATTTTTAACATATTTTTTAATCTGGGTACTTGACTTGATGCATGCTTAAATTTCCGATTGATTACTGTGCAAATCAATGGGGATCACAATGGAAATTCATGTTTTCAACCTCTTCTCCAAAACCATTAACCAGATTCATTTCAAACTTGGTGGGAATGGATCTAAGGTGGGTTTCTACCAAGTTTATTCAAATGGTCATCAGTGGTTTTTAAACTTTTTATGTTAAAAAATCTTATCAGAAACTGCACAGCCAATTGATTGGGAATTTCATTCGCACACTTCTGGGAACCCTCAAGTTTAATGGGGGGGGGGGGGGCTAGCTGCACTTTTTTTTCTATTTTTAACAATTTTTGACTTGTACAAAATCAAAACTCAGATTATTCTGAAAGTTGGTGGAAGTGTAGCTTGTGGGAGGATTAATCAGAATTGTCCACCCATTAAAATCCTAGTTGTAAAAGCAGAAATGTTGGTTGCCCCCAGGACAAGTGCCTTGAACTATTTACATGCCCTTACTGGGATTTTACTTGTCTCCGACAATAGGACATGCAATTATGTGAGCCCTGGTTGAGGACAGACTGTTCACAGCCTTCCGTTTATTTATGCCTTGATTTGAAAAATGGGGCTACTTTTATCTTTCTCTTTTTTTTTTTTTTGGTGACCTTTTTGAGTAATGAGCGTGTGATGAAGATAACACCCCATTCAGACATCACAAGTCCTGACAGATCTGAAAAATAATAAAAAGCTGAGACCTGTATTGTTTTGTTGACTTTATAACAATGAGATTGTAACAAATTTCAAGTCTTTATGAGCATAATGAGAAAGTAGTTGTGATTTTAAGTTTATATGTGGTCCCGGCATTGATGTGAAGAATTGCGCCTTCGAGGGAAATGCCACCTTCAGTGGAATGTGTCTTTGTGTCATGTGACTTCAGTAATCCAGAGTGTCCCTTGCTGGTCCAGTGGTCTGATTGGTCCTTCATTTTAAACTTCAAATATTTTTGTGTTTGTAGAGGTATTTGTGGCAAAAAATGATGTACCACAAGCCTGTCTTGGCTTACTGTCACAAGCATTTGGGTGTGGCTTCCCCACTGTGCTGTGATTGGTCAAAAGGAATTGTGACTGGCAGCTTGTTGCTTATGGCACTTGAAAAAAGCACAAACTGCCAATCACACTGGTAGCTCACTTTCTGAGGTAAAACTGAGACCTTTGTGGGTGGGGCTGAGAAGATTAAGTGATGCAAACAAGAAGCCATGCAAACCACCAGTGACAGAGAATCTTATCTTTCCCTTCCCCCAGTCAAGATCAACTGGTTCATGTGGGTTCTCAGTAGAGGGCTCTGTAGGCAGGCAGGTTAGGTATGTATATTTCTATAAGTTTCCATTATAATCTGTACCAATGTGATTTTAAAAGCGCTCCACCTAGAAACACCAAATTTCTTGATAACTTTTACTGCAAAACTATTCAACATATTGAATGTTACTTTAACATAGAATCTTATAGGAATACACACCTCTAGCCCACAAGATTTTTGTGTATTCAGCCAAATATGCATACAATTGCTAATTGCGACCTCTCGTAGCTATTTGTGTTCATACTTTTGAAAATTTGATGTTGCAAATAGAATGCAGAAATATGTTAGAAAAGGAAATTTGTTACCTGTAAATGTATCAAATAGCCTTAAAGGAATTTTTTCTATTCAGATGCTTAACCCTTAATGCACACATTCCTATTGATTACTGTGTAATTTTATGAGAATTGCAATTGTAATAACATTTTCGACTTCTTCCCAAAAACCATCGGCCAAATTCTCTTCAATCCTGATGGAGACATAGCTTGGAATGGTCATGCTCTTGTAAATTTTTGAATTTTTTTCTTTTTATTTATCAGTCTGTCTGTCTGATAAAAAGTGCTTGGCCAATTGCTTCAAAATTGAATATGAACACACCTGGGTACCCCTAGACCAGGGTGGGACTGATCAGTTGAATGTAAAGGTAGGCTGAAGTCGGGTTGTTAATGCAGTCGGCTTGTTTTCAAAGCCTCCCTCATAAGAATTATTTCAACATTGCCGGAGAAACTTTAAAAATTTAGGCAGACTGCATGAAAATTTATTGAGGTTACTGAACATTTGGACCCAACCATTGCAGAATCTGTGTTGGTCCAGATGACTTAGTCGGACATTTCTATTCCATAAACAACTTGATTAAACTTCTGTTTTCTTGGTCGTTTGGACCATTTAGTGAACACAAAATGTCAATCCAGACAACAGGGCAGCGTCCCACAGACCACCACTGTCTATACAGTGTGTGTATGAGGCCTAATCTGCCACCATTTTTAGCTCTGCTGACCTTAGGTCACAGAGCTTATGCGATCACGTGTTCGTTTGTCCTTCAGGTAGTCTGTCTCTTGGTCTGCAGACTTTTGCTTGTGAAAGCAATACATTCAACAGTTTTCATGTTAATCCCTGGAAACTTTCAGGATTTTTCAAGGGTATGAAAATCTAGGTAGAGTTTGATATTGGGGGCACCACCTTGGTATTATGTAATATTTTGGCCAAAATACTAAAATTTTGAGAATGTGTTTTAAAAATTTTTTCTCACAAATCTTCTCAAAACTTAACGGTTATGTTGATCAGTCCAAAAGGCAAAAACGTGCTGAAATTTAGTGACACCACCTACAGTACCAAACAGTGTTGAAAACACGGTAAAAATCTGTTTTGCTGAGAAAGAACGAGGCTGATGATATCAAATGTACTTCAAATGGGTATCATGTTTTGTGACCTTGACATATTTTTCAAGGGCATAAGCACTAATTTCTCAGGATCATAGAGGGAATGTGTTTTAGCAAATGAATCTTTGGTCATGGTCATCAGATTATATGTCGGCTGAGAATTAGGCTCAAGGGCCTCTTGTTTAATATATATATATATATATATATATATATATACCATGTAGTTATCATTTGTCATTTTCCAGCTCAAACTGTCTTGTTACTTTTGATGACTTGATGGTCACCATTTGAAATGTTTTGAAACAAGAGGTCGCGTAAAAGAAGAAAAAAAGGAAAGAAAAATATAATACTCCAGAAAAACGTTGGATGGAAATGAACTCCTTTCCCTACCCCTACACCCATCCAATATCACCATTTTCCAGTAACAGGTTCTGGCCTTAAAGAGGAGTGATCTCTTTTGAAGGGGAATAGAGATTGTAATGCTACATTTGCTGCATGGAGATGGTCGGGGGGGGGGGGGGGGGGGGGAGGATGCTTATAAGAGGAAGACCACTGTGTGCTTATGTCATAAAAGATAGGAATGACACTACAATATTGGCATGAAAATATTTTATTGTGCCTTCGTATACTGCAAACCATACTTGATTCAAAAATAGATCAGAACACAATAGAGTATAATTTAAGGAACATGAGCCTAAACCTGTCCTCGTATTTCATCTACATTTTTAACACAGAGATCGAGCACTGAACTTTAAAAAAGTCTGAGCTGCTAGGGGTAGAAGGAGCATAAAAAAGAATGGACTTCTGTACCACTCGCACACCAGCATACCAAAAGGTAAAGAGTTTTCAAAAGAGGTGGTGAAAGTCAGATTTTTTGCACAAAGTCCCCTCTCCTCCCGTTACCTTCCCCCTCCCCCTCCCTCCATCTGAGGTTTTCTCATATTTTGGAAATAAATTTTGGTGCTGCTGTTAAAACAGCCATAACAAATAATCTTCACCAAACACCTTTTGGAGGTCCACTGTACATGCATACGCACTTTTTATCTCCTTTCCCCACCCACCCACCCACCCCCGAGCACCAGCTCAACATACTTAAGTACCCCGTACTGGCCACTGACTGCATTAACCTGGCACATGCAACAGCCACAACCCCATAGGTGTCAACCCCAAGGCTCTGTGACCAGGAGACTTTCATGAAAAGTGCATGAAAACCAAGAAAGTAGCCAATGTTGCCAAAAATGCTGTCATTTAATTTTGAAGTTTTTTTCAAAATAGGAGGCTCCTGACAGAATTGACAGCTATGCAACCCTTAAGTATGGTCCACGATCATGTGGTGCAGACAGCAGACTATGCCTGCCTTCACAGACAGCTGCTGCATCAGAAATCACTTTGTTATTTTGCACATTTATAGTGAATAGTGAGAAGGTAAAAAAAAAGCACATTAGCCTATTAAGATGAAACTTTTGTATGTTTAGCTAGCAATGTTTGTTCATCTCCTAGCAGGAACTTTTTTTTTTTTTTTTTTTAGCTGCCTCTGATTTCTGTGACAAGGATGTGATACAAGCTCAAAACAAAGCTTCAATAATTACTGGTTTGGACCTTGCATGGCAAGCCATGTTAAAATCACAGATAACCTGCTCACACCTCCTGGGTAGGACCTCGTGTGGGAGCAGCATCTACAAGCTTAATGCAAAATCTGTGGTGCAGCCCCTTATTCAGCAGCTTTACTGGCATGTAAGATTTGTGGGGAGAGCATCACTTTAACTCATTCCATACCAGTCCCTGATATTTCCGTATATTTGCCTAGATTTAAGAGGACAATTACATGTTTCAATTCTTCGTGAAAAGAGCTTTCATTCAGGTACCAATATGCCTATAGTCTAAAGTCAGTGCCAGAACCACTGACCAAGACCTGTGACCATAGTATGGAATGAGTTAAGTTGTATGTGGTTTTTGTTTACTACATGTTTATTTGTTGGCAAGTCTTGATGTTCAATTTTACATGTTCACAAATAGCCTTGGTGCTAAACATGGGGTGTCGGCACCTGTGCTTTTTAATACATGTATATACCTAGGCCCTGTGTACATACACTGTGTACTGGCATTTTAATATATGTATGCATGTAGGCCAAGGATGTGTACTGTATACTGGCAGTTTGATATATATGTAAGTCCTGTGTATTGTGTACAGGCATCTGACTGGTAAAGTTAACTGCTTTTTATTTTAGATGCTAATATTCAGCAAACTCGCTGATGTCACAAAGGGAAACAAGAGGTTGGAACTGGTGACGACTGACCTATAATTGGAAACCAAATGTTCAGGATTCAAAAGGCTCTTTAAATTTGCATGTTTGTTACTTTGCCAAAGTGATCAGTGATTGTTATATATATAGTCATTTGTATGATATGACAAAATGATGGAAGGCACAAAAACAAGGATTTGTGGCATTTCCTATGTTAGAAAATAAGCGATCATTTTGTTTTTGGTAATAGTAGATTTCAGTGCATTCTGAAGAGGAACGTCAATGTTACCAACTGTAGAAAGCTTCGAAGGGGAGGTTCTGCTTGACGAGAAAGGGAACACTGAAGGGAACACTTGGTTCTTTACTTAAAAAGAAAAGTTTTATCTGTATATTATATGTGATGGTATGCAATTTTTAAAAAATAACCTGTGCTACATTTTGTACACCATGCCTATAAATTATATATATGTTTTTTTCTTACATTTTTGTACCTGGATCTAAATTATTGTGTCAGTATACCTATATGTAGTGATTAAATAATAGGAATGAGTACATGTAGGTCCTGCAAATGCCTATTCTGCTGGAAGAATTTTCAAATTTGAAGCCTGTGTAAGAGACCCAAACCCTTGATTGTTTTATGGGCATACCATGAAACAGCTTATATTGCTGGTGTAATTTCCCAATAAAAACCTGCCGAACCCTTAATTTTCTTTTTAAACTGGAACCGGTAATTTAATGAAAGAAGCTGCAGTAAGCAGGAATAGCGAAAACATTCAATGATGTTTATAATCATATACCCTTGTTAAAGTATATATCGATCTATGTGTATATATATATATATATATATATATATATATATATATATATATTATACATTTAAGTTTTTTGGTATTACGGTGTCAGCAGTGGGATTGAGTTGCACTGTACTTTGAGAACACCTCATTTAAGCATTGGGATCCTGGTACTCAAAACATTTGTTTTAACATTTGGCCTATATCACTAACTCCTCCAGTGCCACATTTTGTACTGAGTCAACAGCTTTCCTCAGCACATTTTGGGTACAATTTTGCCCAAAGTGTGCCGAGCAAAGCTGTCCACATGGACTATTATATTCAATGTAATTAAAGGAATGCTGGTACTTGAATCAAAGGCCTTTTTACAAGGAACGTCAATCTGATACCCGTATTATAAGTCTGAGCAGCTCATGGGAAGTATGTATACTTCAGTCGCGTTGGTACTGAAGGAGCTAAGGCCCATTGTCATCAACAGGATTGCACTATTCACAGTTGTGGTGTCAGCAGTGGGATCATGTCCCTGGAATAACTTGATGTCAGTAGAGTATCATACCTCTGAGAATTGGGATTGCAATATACCATAAGTACTTTTGATGAAAAATAATGTAATTTGCCATGATAAAATATTTGGGCTGCACTAACAGTCAGCTTTTTGGATTAAACCACCTGATGATACATAATTGGGCAATTCATGTAAAATATACAAAATCGGTGGACACAGTCGTAACAAACACCAGATGTGTTATTTTGTGTAATGTTTTCATGAAGCGTCCTAACAATGTGCACACTAGTAAAGTGTAAAAATAAAATACTTAAGGTTTAAATGACTGCATCATGTTGTAAGAGAAATTATGTACCAATGTGAACCTTTTCATGGGTGCAACCATGACTTTTAATAGTGTTCTGAGACTTGACGTATTTGGTACGAATCTTGAAATAGTTGATGACATTAACAACTGCCATGTGGGATTTTTCAAGAGAAACACATTGGGCTTTTTGCAGTGCAGTTTTGATTATTAGCTTCATGCTGCTTATTACTGGTTATGTGCTATTTTAAGTGTTATTCATATATCACCAAGTTCAAATTTTATTGCTCTTTACCAAATGTGATGGGCACTTTATAGTTTGTAATGCAATGAGGAAACCTCTTTACTTGGTTATTGTAGCTTCATGCTCTGGGCTCAAAGGGTCACAGTAGTCTTGTGTGATAGGGAATTTGAGACATTGTCCACTTCTGCAGAGAAACACAGAGACATGGACCCTCCCAATCTGGGTTGGAGATCTGTTGCATTATTCTCATGAAAAGCAATCAAATTTTATAACCTCCTGCTGAGAGCCACGGTTTTCATAATTTTCTGTTTGCTGGGCTCTACAGTCCTGCAGTGCTAGTGTTGCTTTGTCTTGTGTATTTAACTGGAATTGGGAGAGGTACACAGTAGGTGGCAACACCAGGTAATTATACCTGGTATCTAACTGTTACAGATGCTGCCATCTGGGAGATAAACAAAATCAGCATGTCCTATTGGTCGGCAGTTTCCAATAGGAGGTGGTGTGTCATGACATTGTTCCCTGTGTGGTTGGATTGCATTGCCAGACAAATGATGCTGCACCAGCTGCCTCAGGAGACAAGCTGTGCAGGCGTTGCCAGGTGATGCAGGGGCAGCTGAAGCCCAACTTGGCTGATCAGGAAATTCATATACACTGGGCCAGACCTCTCCCCGGTTAACACAGAGACAGGTAACCTTCATGGAACCAGTATCCATTTATCCACATGCAGCTTTGTTCCATTGGAAATTCCCAGAAATAGTCCTGTGTGCTGAAGTCTGCTTTTCTCAGCAAGAACAAGAAAGACAATAGGAGAGGTCACAATTACCAATTAACTGTGTATTCAGCTGAATACATAATCCAATATATAGAATTGTTCAGGGCCAGAGATGTGTATTCCCATTGGATTGCATTTTAAATTAACCTCAATTCAAAAAACTTCTTTTAAACCTGCCAGAATAAAATTTACGTGAACATTTCAGCCATGTACATAATCTTATGACACAAATTTTGCTGTTTCTGTAACAAGTAGTTTTAAATTCATTAAGCTGTAAATTACAATGAAAAGTAACGCAAATAGACAACTCAAACCCAGTATGACTGAAATGCCCTCTACAGGAGAGCAGTATAAGCTTCTGTTGTTACTCTCCCCACTAGGCGAGCAGCTGTCCTTAGTCTACTCTGGGCACATTATACGGGGCAAAGCAGTCCACCAGGCACCCAGAGGGTTCACAACAAGTTATATTCCAAGGCAGTGTTATGGGGAAATTTTTGCACATGGAGTCTTTAAGGGTACATTTAGGGAAAAGTCAAAAGTGAGTACTACATGATTGTATAAAAGTACATGTGCTAATAAAATTTCTGCTGTTTGTAGCCCATCATTAAAGAAAAAAAAATGGGGGGGGGGGTAGAAAACCATTTATGATACCTAATGTAACATCACTGAGTTTGATAATAATTTAACATGCATTTCAAAATACTAAAATACCAAATCTCCAGTGGAACTTCCAACAGAGCCCGTCATTGTATCACCAAAACTTGTACTCTACAAAGAATAATGTTATTTTAACTGAAGATCACTTGTAGCATGATACCTCATTGAGTGGTTTTTGTGTTGAAAGTGATTCTCAGCACTGTGATCACTTGTGAGTTATACCTCAGTGCACCGATGGACTGGTAATGGGGTGTAGCTTCAGAACTACTGTAGGAAGAGAGTTTTTCACCTGGAGTCATAGATTCAATTGCTGAACCTTCAACAACTGTGGCAATAGTCAGTGTTGATTGGTTTGATATAGATAATGGATATATTTGTTTTCTGTTGGTAGCTCCATTTAGCTCTTTCCCCCTTAAACTGGCCAAAACCAGCTGGTGGTCAAATGTCGTCTGCTTCAGTGACTTCAACTGATTGTAACAGTAATGAAAAACAATTTGACTGAGAATTGTAGATAAAGTTTATCAAGGTCACATATCCAAGGAAAGCTGTTGACTCAGTCTTACTTCAAGGGGGAATGGGTTAGCCACCTGATGGTAGTACCACTACTCATTAAGCACCTTACATGTATGTTGACAAACCCTCTCACTCAAAAGTGGAGTAAATTAGGCTGGATGTCACCATTTGGTTCACTGCCATGTTCAGTGTGTTTAATGAGTGCTACTACCACCAGGTGGCTGAGTATGTGTTGACCATTATGCCAGACTACAGGACGTTGGATCAGCTCAGCAGAAAAGCACCCCATCACTTAACTCTTTCAGTGCTCAGCACAACTGAAGTAGATGAGTGCAACTGAAGTTGATCTACTTATTAAAATCAAACAAGTCTTAATTATCACAAGGATCCCATATTCTTATTCCTTATAAAAAGACCTTTCATTCAAATACCAGTATGCCTATAGTTCCAGAGAGAATATCCCAGGTCAACAGCTTTTCTCAGCACATTGCTCCCAATGTGTGCAGAGAAAAGCTGTTGACTCGGTCCAAAATTTGGCACTGAAAGAGTTAACCATCAGACATTGTAGAATAAGATGATAGCCGTCAAAAGACCACACTTCCTGCTTGCTGCTCCGGGCTTTATTTTCTCATGGATGAAAAACGCTTTGAATGAGAACATGAAGAGTTTTAGATGAGACTGGTGAAGAATATTCATTTGTGTCCATGGTGTGGGTTGAGTACAAGGGAGGCTGTTGACTCAAGAGGCAAAAAGTTTGTACATATATGAAAAAGACATGTTGTGCTAATGCCGCCATTGTTTTGTGGTGCTGCTTTGGTGTAGGAGTACAAATATAGCTGCAGTTATTGGAAGAGTACTTTTAATTAAGATCAAGATCTGGATCAAGATTGCAGTGTGAGGCTCCACTGTGATTCCATATGAACTTCAAGGATGATTCCAATATGTGTACCAATCATGATACCTGTGTGTATACCAAACGTGATTCAAGTTCAGATATGTATACCAATCATGATTCCCATATGTATACCAGTCATGATTCCAATACGGATACTAATCGCAACTGCCTGTTTCTCAATCATTTTTTGTTTGTTTCTTTGTTTGTTTGTTTTTTTTTTTTTCTTTTTTTTTTTTTTTTTTTTTGTCCATATGTTTAAACTGTACCAATCATGATTCCAGGAAGTATACTGATCAGGATTCAATTTAATAATATACCACTCATGGTCCAACATGTACACTGGTATTGATTCCAGTATGTATACCAATTATTTAAATATATATATATATATATATATATATATATATATATATATATATATATATATATATATATATATATATATATATATATACAGTGGTCCCCCTCAAAAGAGGCTCCCTCTCTTATAAGACCACTTTTGAATGCATTTGGGGTGGCCTTATAAGGTGTGTAATATATATATATATATATATATATATATATATATATATATATATATATTATATATATATATATGGCAATTACATTTCCAGAAACACTGTAAGACAAAAGCCCAAGTAAAAACATTCTGTTCTGATTGTTTATAATAAAATTGCTGTTCCTAATCAGTCAAATAAAATTGAATGGTATTTAGTTTTGAAATTTGTATGCAGTGTGGTTTATACTGTTACCATGATGGAATGTTGTTATTGTACTGGCATAGTATATGGTATAATGGGAATATACATTTTCTTTTGAAATTAAACTCAGACTTACAAAGTCTGGAATTCAGAGATATATATTCCAGCCATATTTTGTGTTGTTTGTATGAGTTGTATTTGTCCCCACCAGGGTCTCTAGGGTGTAGTAGTATTAGTAGTTGTAGCAGTAGTTGTAGTGGTAGTAGTAGTAGTAGTAGTAGTAGTAGTAGAAGTAGTAGTAGTAGTAGTAGTAGTAGTAGTAGTAGTAGTATCGGAATCATGATTAAAAACGATGATGATGATTATGACGACAGACATATGTGCTTCTCGTTTCATTTTTACCCCTCGGCATTCAAGGCCAGAGGGGTATTGTCGTCATCTATGCATCTATCCATGCCTTGTTAATGCCATATCTTAAAAGATACTCTTTTTACAGAGACCAAATTTTTATCACAGGTGGCCATTAAGGTGCTTCAGGTGCATATTGAAAAAATAGGTCATTAAGCCAAATATTTAGGTCACACTATTACATTAAAGAAAAAAAAACACGTTAACACAATATCTGAAAAATATTGAATGTAGCTTCATCAATTATTTATGACAGTTGGTCCTAAGGATTCCTCAGAAGCCTATCGAAAACAAGGTCACTGGGTCATATATTTAGGTCACAGTGCTGCATTGAAGATAAATGGTGGTACCATGATATCCTCAAATCTTAATTGTTCATTATAGCTGCACCAATTATTTATGACGGTCCTAAGGATGCCTGAGACACCTAGTGAAAACTAGGTCATTGGGTCACATATTTTGGTCACAGTGCTGCATTGAAGAAAAATGGCCTTGCCATGATATCTCTGCTCATTGCATTTGCATCAAAGTTTTGTCATTAGGTCAAACAGAAGTAACCTTGACCTACCCAAGGGTTTTCATCACCTTTGCGTCTATCCCTCCTGGCCGAGGGGTTTTCGGTCACTGAGCGGCTTCTAGTTTAGTTCTTGTTTATGCCTTCAGATAGCAGTACAGTTTTTCCAAAGACTTTGATTAACAGTTTCCCTTATTCCACTTGACTTGGCTTGTAATAATGGATATGTACACAAATTAAACCAAGACAAGCTTTATAATTCAGTGGACCTTTTGTAAAATGCAGTGCTAACAAATATGTAATTCTCTGTTTGATTTGGATGTCATCTAGTAGCCGGAAGGAGGTGAAGAACTACCATGGAAAATTCTTTGAAAAGTATGAATTTTCGTTTCAAATTTCCAGCTTTGTGAAGGCCACTGCTAGACTTAAGGCAGGGTGTTCCGTAGATAACCGCACTGGACTTAGTGACATCAATTACATGTAGACTTTAAATTCTTAAGTTTCAAGAAGTTTCATATTCACAAACAGAAAAGCACAGCTCCAAAAATTATTCCAAGATCATCATAAGTGTTGGCCAGGAACTGTATGCCTCCTTTACAGTGGTGAATAGTCTGAAGAAGTGGTTGCCTGCTTAGCTACCCTTACAAGGAAAATTGCTTTTTGCTAAAAAGTGCAAAGAAACAAAATATAAAATTTGAATCGTGTCAGTTCCGTGTAAACAAGTTTGTCTGCATATTTTGCGACATATAATATATATATATATATATATATATATATATATATATATATATATATATATATATATACATACACACACACACATTATATTGTGCATACACCAGGTGGATTTCAGCTTTTTGGTTCAACTTGGGATGCCTCGTTCATAAGTTACTTGGAAATTTTGAGACCCGTAATCTTCCTTTAATGTGAATCATGGCAGAATCACAGGTGATCCTTGTGAACAACACATTTTGGTGTTTATTCTATGTTTGAGGGTGAATTATCATTTTCTAGAGAGAAATTCAAAAGTAAGGTAGTAACCCACTGTAGATCACATGACCAAACATTGTTACAAGTAGATTGTGACACGCCTGCATCAGTGATGTGATATATTGATGTTTAGACACAATCAAATGTCCGTGAACGATGTTTGATTATACATCACACGTGATGTGGAGTAACGGCAATGAATGTAGCCAAACCAGTCATACCAGAGGTTGGTGTTGAAACTAGGCCTAGGGCATATTTTTTACAGTGAATACCCAGTTAAACATAGAACAAACAAAATCTTACATGGCTGGAGAGTGAGCTATTATTTCCCCCACCAACAACGATCCCCAGTGAGAGCAAAATTATAGTAACTCACTCTCGCTGGTCACTCTTGATTTTCCCCACCAACAAGGAGCCCCAGTGAGAGAAAAATAGCAACTCGCTTTCAGCCATGTTAGATTCTCTATTTACATGACCGGTAACTGCTTTTCAAAACTGCCAGCAAATTGTGCAAAAGGTGACAGAAAGCCTCCCTGCCTGTCCATGCCCTGAGAAATACATCCATCAGCTCTTAAACGTGATGTTATGAGAAAGGTTCCTGAATGGCCCAACCATACAAAGAATACTTGTGAAAAGTGCTTCAAGGTGCATGTATATATTTTTTGAAAGGGAAAAATTTGAAGATCCTGTTTTTAGCTGGGCCGAGCTTATCTTGTCCTTAATTTGTCCATTGATGTCTGTAGACCATTGTTCAAACAATTCATATTATCGACTTCTAAAACCGGTGGTCAGATTCACTTCAAACTTGTGGTGATGTTCCTCTAGGGGGTTTCTACACACAATTTTTCTATTTGTTTTTTTAATGAAATTTTAGCCCTGCTGATTTGGCAGTCAGCATAAAATCTGTTTTGTTCCATTGTCCATTTGCCTTTTTACATTTTCAACTTCTCAAAACCATTGCATGGAGTGTTTTTTGCACATGGATGCTCCCCAGCTCGACCAAGTTTGCAAAGGAGATGACGATACAATAATTTTCCTATTTAATGAATTTTTAGCATAGCACTCTCGCCAGTCTGCTAATCTTACTGCATGGGTCTTTGTCCGTCTGTACAGCTGTCAGTCCTTTGTATGTTGTCCGTCCACAATTACTTTTTAGCTGTGCTGACAGTAGGTTGCAGAGCTCATGCAATCACTCGTGCCTGTCCATCCATCCGTAAACTTAATTTTGTTTGGGAGCAGTATACAGTACACAGTTTTCCAAATAATCCCATGGAAGTTTCAAGACTTATCAAGTATATGATTATCTAGGTCGAGTTTAATATTGGCCACCAATAGTATTATGTAATATATGGATCAAAATGTGAAAATGTTGTGAATACTCTCGCATCCTTACTGTTTGATAGATCTTCATGAAATTATTGGGATTGTAGAGGTCAAAATCTCAGTTGCATATGATACCGAGTGGTGCCACTTATAATTTGACAGAAATTATGAGCCAAAATGTGTTGAAAAGATACAAAAAAAAAATGAATTTGATATGACAAATGTACAGGAGACATAGATCATATGTCCAGTGCTAATATGTTATGTCATATCAGTGACCTTGACCTGAATTGTGTAATAGCAGAGTGTAGCTTGGACAACAATGGTAAAGAGAATTTCAGAGCCTCCAGATCAAAACTGCACCTGAGCACATTACACATATACATAAAACTGTACTTGTTGACATACTTTGGGGGTCACCATGACCCAATGATCATGGAGTTTGGCACTTGTCCATTGTCTTTCCTTGATAACTCGAAAAGTTATTACCGGATTTGAACATAACCATTTTATAATCCAAGTTGAAAGACATAGTCAGATGGCCAGTTGAAATATATAGGGGCCATCTTGTGAGTGCTCTGCACCCCACAGTTTTTTTAGTTAGGCCCATATTACTCTCAGGACAAATAAAGTGTATGAAAATCTGATGATGCTACTGGTACCACCAATACTCTGATGGAAATTATGAGTTAAAATGTCTTGAAAGATAAAAAAAAAATCCATATCTACAAAAATGAAAGAAGTAGACATGTCATATATAACAGGAGGTCGGGTTACATTATCACCAAATGATTTGGCGATATCGCTTAATGTTTTAGTAATATTGCCAAATAGGACTAAATAACTTGCCAGATAGGTATATTGGGACCAGAAAGAGAGCTCTTTATATGAGATATTAGGGTATGCCATGCTTACCTGGAACCATTTGACTGATTACATGCAAGAACAAATAAAAAAGACTGCCAAACTGAAATTAATTTAATTTACTGGTAGAGATCACACGATTTAATCAACATTGGTCTTTGGAAGCAGCTGCACAGTAATCTGTACAAAATAAAACAGATATAGACAGAACAAGAAGCATTTAATAAATGTAAGGTCTGTATAAAAAAACAGGAAGATAAAAAGTAACTTGCTCCAGTAAAAATTGTGCAAGACCGTCGGAGTGATGAATTCAGGCTACCCCCATTGGCCTGTACATCACATGATAGATACGGTCCAACTAGGCATGACAGCAACATTTCGTATTAAAAGCGTCAAGCATGTCAACATAATGCAGGCGGTGCCAAAAGCCTTCGTCTGCTAAATTCCATCATTCTACTTGTACTTCTAAGCATTGGCTGAGTCTTCTTACACGTAGATACAGTAATCTGGATTGAAGTTTAGGACTTCTAGGCCCAAATCTGATGCTAAACATGTAAACTAATATATGCCTCTCCTGGATCTAATGTTTGTGATAGGCCCACAATGCTATCAACGCATTTAATTCCCAAGTGTCAAAAGAAAACTGAAATTACATGAGGCTTGAAACATTTTGTATGTGTAATGGCAAATTCTCAAAATGAAGAACAAATTGGGAAAGTGTGAAAGGACAAATTTTGTGTGTGGGGTCTAAAGATTCTCTTCTTGTATGAATATATGAAAACAAGGTATAGTTAGGCACCTACACTGCAACCCCTACTTTGATCCAAGTGGTCTTTCAGAAAAATCCACAGTAACATATTTTCCAATAAATTTGCAAACGAAACAGTACAACAGAACACATAAGTCATTTGCTTGTAGAACTTCACAAAAACTTAGCCAGACTCAAGATTCTTTGCTTTAGTACAGAGTGCTACCATTACTATTACAATGAATACAGTATTATACTAACACACACATAATGTGCATGTATATGTATAATATATATATATACAAATTATTTGTTTGTATTTTCACTCCCCACTAGCCCACAAGCACATACATTTATTCACATAGCTTACATCTGAAACCCATGCTCTGGGGTGCTTTGACAGGCAGCTAGCAGTGGGCGGCCATGGGTGGTGATGCATGGTGCCACTGGTGGTAGCCGTTGGTGATGGTGCCCACTGTCACCCGTTCCTGCAAAGGCTGCGTTGCAGGTGAAAGTAGGCAGCGTTCTGTGGCAATTGCTTCTGAGCACTTCTGGTGGCCACAGACCCCCATAGAAAGCTGCCCTCCCCCACCAGTTGCCGCCATCCCCGGCCAGTTGCCCCCATCCCCCGCCCGTTGCCACCAACTCCTGCCAATCGCAGCCATCCCCTACCATTGCTGGCAAAATGTCCAAATACACCCAATGGTGTTCCTATTGAACCCAACATGTGTCCCTCCTACTATTAAACTCACATCTGTTACACTTATATACATAAGAACCAAGTCTTGAAGGCTTCATCCATCTCATACTCCCTTGATTTCTTACAGTCTGTATACGATGTCTTGTAAACGGACAGTCACCCTAAATCTTCAGGTAATTTTTAGACCATGCCAGCATTACATACAGGTATTTGTATAAATCTCAGACTATATTGATTTATAAGCCTACAATAGTTCTTCGTCTTATGGCAATTTCAAGACCATACCAGCATTACATCCCTGTATTTTCATAAATCTAAGACTGCATCTAAAAGCTTACATTGATCCTGCCCTGTTTAGACTGAAACTGGGACTAAGTCAACAACTTTCCTTGGCAGGGTTGGGCGCAATGTGCCCAACTCTGCCAAGGAAAGATGTTGACCTGGGCTATGCTATCAAGAAAACGTTTTAAATTGTCAAGAAATTTCATGAAGATACTGAAGCAGATATCACTTCACAAGAAGCACTAGAGGGCGCTTAGGACAGGAGAAAATCTATTAATAGGCAGCACAGTTTTTTATTAGTGATCCCAGAATATATTCCACAGCAGCAGCCAGGAGCCATCACTTGATACAGCTCCTTCATCAGTCCATTTTACCCTGTCTTTCTTAAATCAACAACTTTCCTTGCATGCAAGACACATTTCCCCAGTTGTTTGGCACATTTAAGTGCCTAATCCATGCCAGGGAAAACTGTTCACCTGTGTCATATTCTTGATTGGTCTCATGCATCTGCAATTTTCATTCAAATTGTTTTTGTTTTTGTTTTTTTTTTTTTACTTTCTGCTGGAAGGATTTGAAAACATTGAAGCTGTGATACATGTGTTTACATGACCCCTCAGACTTCTAGCCACTCGAAGGTGAGTTGATCAATATGTCCGTTCGGTGTTCCACTAGTACTGCAGCCCCAAGCAATAACAAATGACGCAACGCTTACATTTTCCATCCACACAATTACGATCTGGAAGAGCACCAACTTGGATTGCTCTTTGGGCAGTTGATCAAACTGGTAACTGGCCGAGGTCCAGTTTACTCATGGCCTTTGTTCCTGGAAACTTTGCTAAGCAAGCTTCAGCTGGTTCAATAATTAAGTCTGTTGTTTCTTTATGATATTCAGGTGGGGTAAAAAAAAAGTCCCAAGATTTTTTTCTTTTTAAGCCAAAATTTGATGGGTGATAACAACAAACGAGACGTCTCAGCCCTCTTTCTGGACACCTGTCCCAGTACAGGTTTGTTTTATGCAGTTGTATTTCTCCTCTGCGAGACACATTTCCCGGTTGATGATTGGTTATTTAGAACTCACATCTATGAGTATCATTCTTTTTTGTCGCCATTGTCTTGGAGCAGTTTTGTTGCCAGCTCCGACACCACTTTCCAGGCAAACGCGATGTCTTCCTTCTCAGTTCTTGCGGCACACACAGCCAACCGCAGGAAGTATTGACCTTTGGACTTGGATGGAACCATATGAATACGCCCATCTTCATTAATCATTCTAAGCAAGTTTTCATTCAACTCATTGGAGCCCTGGAAGTAAAGGAATGACAACAACAGTGCGGCAAGACTGCATCTCACTGTGCAAGAATTTAATTAACGAAAAAAATTGACAATTTAAGTTTAAGATTTGAAGCAGAGGGTCATAGTTAGGCATCAACTGCACTGCGTCCATGCACAGGATGCAATGAAAGAGGCATGTTGGTTGAATGGTTGAAAATAAAACCTTTTGTCACCTAATTACTCTGCCTGCATGCAGGCCAAATGTGAAGAGATCATATAACTACAGCGAAACCTGGTTATAATGACACCATCTATTCCTTGGAAAATGTGTCAGATATCTGAATACCACATTCATCTTAATAAGGGCACAGAGCGCTATAAAAAAAATTCATCCACAGAAGCTAAAAAATTATGGATAAGTGTAATATTAAATTCTACCACTCTTTTGAAAACACTATGGGATATTTCGGGGGTACTTTGTTTGAAAAAAAATGGGGGGGGGGTGCTTATTAGGGCGTGTGTGCTTATTAAGATAAATAGGGCATGTCATATAAATGAGTCCTATAGCAAAGGAATTGGACTTTTTGCGTCTCCAAACTTGTATCATTAGGTGAATATGTCAGATACCTGAGTGTTGTTATAATGAGATTTCACTGTAGTATGAGACTCAGCATGTCAATCATTTCTGTACATCAACTATACCAAAGACTGTATATATCGAAAAAGACTGAGCACTGAATTGCTGTCAATGCTGCCACACACCAGCAACGTACCTCTTTCATTTCAATTGCGGGTTTCCATTCAAGAAAAATATAATTAAACTTTAGAATGTAAACCCAGCCGATATGACTTCTGGATGGAGGGAGCACTTTTTTGCATTATTTTTATTCCCACTCCCAGCTTGTATAAATTTGACTTATTTCAGACCTATGTAATTTTCATGTCGCTTTATGCCAGCTGCGAAAAAGTTATCATGATTTTTTTTTTTTTTAAATCTCAGAATAGCAAAGCAATTTGTCTTTTTCTTTTTTCTGATCACTGCACCATAATATAAATGCTATTGGAAGCCCGGTAAAAAGGCAAAATGACACCTGATTATTCAAGAGAGTAGTAGTAGGCGAGTGAGTACTTTTGAAGCATTTTTAAACTTGAACATATGCAGTAGTCCCTCTTTTGAGAGACCACCCCAAGGCCAGGTGTAAAAGTGGTCACATAAAGCAAGTCAGGTGTCTCATCGGAGGTAATATAACATGGAAAAGACAAGTTTAAAGACCTTGTGAATGTGGTCTTAAAAAGGCAGGTGGTCTCCCAAAAGAGGGACTATAGTACTTTCTTTGTACAGACTAGCCAGTCCACAAACTGCTTTCACAGAATTCCCTTGTGCGATGCTGTTAATTTACAAACAACGTATCCAGTCGCTGTTAGGGGAGATTTTAACACTGTATTCATGGCTGGTACTATATAGGTTGCACTAAAAACCACAAAATTTATCAACACGACACCTGCAGACCACATTGACCACAGCTAAATCCAGGCGTGCTATCTTCTGTTGGTTCAAGACTCCTTGACCATACCAAAGTTCATGTCTGGCATGTTCACACACGATATCAAAATTTCTTTTGTCTTTTTGTTTATTTTCCTACAAACAGGGCCACAAGTACATGTTTGCAAATCAAAGCAATTTCACCTCACCACAATGGCACAGAAATGATAATGAGTATTGCTTCAAACAAAAGCAGACAAAACATCTTTCAAAACTGAAATGACTGACCTTGACCTTGAAGCAGACGAGTCCCATGTTGACATCATGGGTAATCTCGAACCTGTCGTCAGCTCTACATAGATCTGCAAAGTGTCGTGCAATTTTGACTTGCTGAAAATATACAAACAGGAATTCACTCAGTCCCATAGTATACTTCCAGTGCTGCTTTTGTTACAACAAAGTTGTGTTCATATGAACTATTATTATAGTTGTAATTCTAGGATCATATTCCTTATAATCATGAACAGACCTTTCATTTCAGTACTGCTATAGGTTTATATGAATACTTTTCACTCTATTTAACCCAAAAGGGGATAGCAGCCTTAGTTTGCCCAGACATAGCAGAACCACCTTAAATATTTTGTGATGTTGCCAAATATTTACCGATATCTCTGAGTATTTAGTAATATCACTAAATATTTTGTAATACATGTATTGCTACATATTTGGCTGTACACGTATATCTCTATTATCATCAAGCAATATTGCTAAATCATTTATCATAGAAAAGCACATCTTCTTTTGACAAATCATTCTTCCATTCTAAGAATATATAGAGCTAATATCTAGCTGATGTCAGCTGCCAAAAGCCCTCCTTTTCCCAACCCGGATTTCTCTCCCTCTAAAATCAGAATACCTGTTTTGCCTGGGAGAAGGCACTGTCCAAAGAGAGACAAAATGTTACCCCCATTTTTTAGCAATATATCTCTTTTAACTCCTCTTGTTTAAAAGTCTCCATTTTGTCTTTGTCCCCCATCTACCCCTATTGTAGACGGCATAGCTAGGGGATATGGAAATAGTAAGGGTAGGGGCTGCACATTAATTTGTCCATCCAATCTTGCATCTGTCTAGGAAGGTCTCAGATCTGCTTAACCCTTTCCCCCTTGAATTCAGACTGAGTCAACAGCTTTCCTTGGCATGGGTTGGGCACTAAGTGCCCAACCCATGCCAAGGAAAGCTGTTGACCTGGGGCATGTGATCTTGATAAGTCTCAAGTACATTTCTCAGTCAAACTGTTTTTCATAACTGTTGAAATTAGTTGAAAACACTAAAGCAGACGACATTTGACCACCAGCCGGTTTTGGCCAGTTTGAGGGGGGAAGGGTTAATCTGATAATAGCAAAGCACGTCCATGGGACAAGTGAACTTATGTTGTGGTGGGGATGTTGATGTGCCTAGTATAGCCCAGGAGAGACAATATATGTCTTGGTTAGTGCCAGGTGCACTAATCTACACCAGAACCCTCAATAAAATCAGCACATGACATAGAATTATAATACTTACAAAGATACAAGATTACACTACACTACACTACCCTACGCCATTAACAATCAGCAAGCAGTGTTGCATTCAACATAATACTGCCAAAATAAATTACTTTCTTACACCTGAAATATACTTAATTGGCACATGACCTTTTAAATCCAGGCATTTCTGGCTCCCCTAGTTTCATTTGGCAAATTATTTCACATGATAAATCCAGAGTAATAGTTATGTGACACAGGATATGGTTTATTCTCCAGGCAAAGACAGTTATTGGTGTCAGCTCTCAAATTGATTTCATGTACATCGATGTAAAGGTTGGCCTCCTGTAAGCTCTGCTGACTCCCAGGTCTGCTGAGCTCAAAGTATACATGGTTAAGCCTGACTGATAAAATACTGCTGGGTGTCTTAACTTGCATGATATCACTGCATCCAGGTGGCGCCACATGCCAGTACCAAGCCAACACTGTAATTAACTCATTCCCTACTATGGTGACAGGCATTAGTCAGTGGTTCTGGCACTGCCTGGCAAGTCATGCTGTAGCTGCAGTATGACTTGCCAGGCAGTGCCAGAACCACTGACTTAAGACTATAGACATGTTGGTGCTTGAATGAAAGCTCTTTTCATGAAGAATTTAAATATGCAATTGTCGTCTTAAATCTAGGTGACTATAAGGGAAACCAGGGACCAATATGGAATGAGTTAAAATAAAAATTTTCCATCATATACCCAGGTGTGGGCCACAAGCTGGCAACAACAGCCCGCAGTACAATTAAATTTTAATTTTCTCTGGGGACCTGCAGCCTGTAAGTCTCCCAGGCACACGCAAGTTACCGCCAGGAGATCGCTCCTAGTGGGGCCACCTGGTGACCACTTGAGAATGGGTGCAAGACTTTCTGGTGGTACTGTATACTTGCCTTTCTGACACACTCCTGGAGTCCCTTCACTCCAAACAATCTCATCACAAACCACAGCTTGAGAGAGCGGAATCGTCTGCCAAGTGGAATCTGCCAGTGCTGTAAAGGTGTGTTTCACATTACATGCTGCTGTAAATTGACTTCATTTGTAATTTCATTTTTGCTCATTTTGAAAATGTTATAGCGTTTTAAAAAAAAGTTAAATAAGAATTATGTTCAAAATGGTGGAATTAGAACTTCAGTCAGAATGAAATGTGGAAAAAAATATTGTATAAATTTATGCACTTGAAAACAAGAACATTTTGATAAAATACCTTTATGCTACAAACATGTCTTTTTATTTTGGCTTTTGTAGTACATGTACAAATGTTTCAATTTCAAGAATTGTGCATGTATCTGACAAGCATGTAAATTTTGCCGTAAAAAGTGTGCATAGATTTTAAAGGGATTGCTGTCATAACTGTACCATTAGGAGAAAAATCTTGCCACTCTCACCGTTCATTCAGTGAAAATAAAGGGACCACTGTTATAAAATCACTCTAACTGGGCCAGAAATGTCATGCAGTTCTGTGCCTTCTAACTGGTCAAATCACATGGTGACAGTGGTGATGATTTTATTTGGACCTTACAATGATATTAGCTGTCATGATATCCTGACTGTGTGGAGAAATCGGTATCTTTAATATTTGAAACTTTGAAATACAATTAACAGGATTAGAATTTTGTTAGGACACCACAGTTATCCTTGAACAAATAATCTCAAACTATACAGATGGTTCCCCTTTATGAGGCCTAGCTGGTTCCCCAATTATTGTAGAGCCACTCAGGTCAGTTATTGTTGTAGCAATACACAAGTTACAACAGGTCAATACACACTAACCCTGTAGTCTGGTACCTTGCCCTGATGATCGTGTTTGAGGTAGAGGGGATCCACATTGAAAGCATCAACCACATGTGCCGTGTCAGTGAACCTAAAATAATCAAAGGCAACATATGCACATATGCATATTGTAAATTGCTTCCATTTTTGCATTCATTGTCATATTTTTCATTTTTCTCACTTGAATTAAATCTCCTGAATTTAAAAGTACCGCAAAATTCTGGAATGAGTGGGTTCCTTTTTTATTTCTGTCTCAAAACAAACAATTTTGTATGATTTCAATATGATGGGCTCTGTTTAATAGAACATTTATATTTTTTCAATCAAATTTAAGATTGCTGTACTTGTCACCTTTTGGAAAACTGTGAAAATAAAAAAAGCATCTGTACGTGTCCACATAAATTGTCTTGACATACAGTAAACTTTAACTCCCACCCCAGAAACTGCATGACCAAACAGACTGTGGGTCTCTTTCTCAAGTATTCTTGCTTAATTTTCTAATAAAGGAATTGCAGAACACCCTAAATGGGAATTGTATCAAGGTACATGCCCCAAGCTTACAATTTGCCTGGGTTCCATTCTAAACAGCCTGCCTGAGTGCAGCATGGAAAGCTGCTATAACCTGGGCAAAGAATGGGTCCATATGTCACTTTTTTATTATTCACTGTTTTAAACAGGTTTTTAGATTTTGGAGAACATTAATTCAGAAAATTATTGGCATATGGAAAAGGTATAAGAATATACATGCAATTATTGATTTCTGTTTTGTTTCAAATTGGCAACAGTTTGGAATTGCTCAGTGGTATTAAGTTCATTACTCAAAGGAAGGAAGGAAGGAAGGAAGGAAGGAAGGAAGGAAGGAAGGAAGGAAGGAAGGAAGGAAGGAAGGAAGGAAGGAAGGAAGGAAGGAAGGAGGGAGGGAGGGAGGGAGGGAGGGCGGAAGGAAGGAAGGAAGGAACAACAGACAGAAAGAAAGAAAGAAAGAAAGAAAGAAAGAAAGAAAGAAAGAAAGAATGTCACCACAAGTCTAGCTGCTATCCCAATTGCAATATTCTTGGAGACCAACGGGAAAGCATGACTTTTAAAACACAATATTAGAGAACTATATCAAACATGTCCTTTACGGTAATGATATGTGAAATTGTCATTTCTCTTATGTCCTAACGCCGGACACAAGAAACTTACAGTTTGAAGCATGTTTTATTTCCCAGGACCTGGTCTTTCAGCTATATAAGTCTACAGTGATTATAAATATCCCGCACGTAACTGAGCAAATTTCCATAAGCTGTGTTGACTAAATTTCATTTCAAGGGGAATGGGTAATACCAAAGTGTCAGCTCTTTTAGCACCAATCATGACAATAGTAGAGCTCAGCTGAATTCTCATAGTGATTCCAGCTCAAATTCCTTGTTGAAGGACCTTTCATTACAGGTTCAGTGTGTCTACGTATGGTTTAACAATTGAAGGACCAGTCCAGGACAACAACTTTTCTCATCAGCCCGCTTTGGCCAATTTTGACAATTCCAGATATAACACGGCTGCATGACTTGTCAGGCAATGTAAAAACCACTGACTTAAAAATAGGTAGGCAGCCAGTTGCATGGAAACAAATTCTATGGACAATATGAAGAGGACGTGTTCAGTGTAGATAAGAGTACAGGTGCCATAACCCATTATGCGGATGCCAACATTGATGAGTTTGCCCGTATCCCAGAGAGGAAGGGGTGAACTGGTACAGACACCATGGGGTCAGGGACCACATTCCCTATTTATTCCATGCTAAATGCACTAAAGTTGGGAAAGTTGCATCACTATTTTTTCCACTTCAAAGCTACACAATCGGTCAGAAAGATACCTTAGAGAGCATATATATTAAAATCATTTAATATTATATTTTTATGATATTTGTATGCTCTCATTTGAGCTACAGTCCATTTCCAAATCCTAGCAATACAGCGTTTTTAGATAGGCAACTCGACAGCCTGTGCCTCATCCAATCCCAGCATCCTGTGCGGTGTAAGTCACTTTCGCACCAAATACACGTACAAGGCTATCCGCCAAAGGGATTATGGACTGGGTTTCAGTGGGTTACCAGACTCACCACATAGCAGAGCAGTCAAAGTTCACCTGCATCCATTTGTGTGGGTTGAAGTTAAATGACTGG
The DNA here is from genome assembly GCA_964020975.1 of Hermodice carunculata. NCBI lineage: Eukaryota > Metazoa > Annelida > Polychaeta > Eunicida > Amphinomidae > Hermodice > Hermodice carunculata. The sequence continues at coordinate 617,501 of CAXHWN010000809.1, read as the reverse complement.
GCAAACTGAAAAAAAAAAAAGATTGAGTTCTTATGGTTACGTCTAAATAAGCAACAGTAGTTACTCAATTTTAACAAAAATGTATATAAGCAAACTGAAAAAAAAAATAAAGTTCCCATGGCAAAGTCAAAAAAAGCAACAATACTAACTTGATTAAAAAAAATGAATACATATATATATATATATATATATATATATATATATATATATATATATATATATATATATATATATATATATATAATTATGTATATACATATATATATATATACACATGTGTATATACACGTACATGTACTGTATTCATCTTAATAAGCACACACTCCCTAATAAGCGCATCCCCCATTTTTTTTTCAAAGAAAGGACCCCCAAAATATCCCATAGTTTTCAAGCAAGTGGTACAATTTATTGTTACACTTGGATTATGTTATGCATTTGAGGCTGATGGCCTTGTTGATAGTGTGCATGTGCTTATTATGATCCAGTTTACCTGCAGAGTGGTGCACTAGTGCAATGAAACACAGCTTCATATTCAGGTGTTGATGCAATATATACTCCACAATATACTGGTCAATCTGAACTTTTTTTTATTTTCAATCACTTGATAATATAAATATGCACAAATTAACCCTTTCCTGCCCTGAAGTATCATGGATATCATATGCTTCAATAATATTATAATTTCACTTAATTCTTCTACACATGTAAACAGAAAATATTTTGAGTGAGAACTGCTTACGAGACCAATTAGAATACAGAAGTCCCTCCTTTGACAGACCGCCCCTAGTGCCATCCAAGAGGCGGTCACATAAAGGAGGTATACATAACATGAAAAGTACTACAGAGAGACCTGACAATTGTGGTCTCTCAAAGGAGGTGGTCTTTCAAAGGAGGGACTTTGTCTACTGTATCAGAATATGTAGCTAACGGCTTAACTTTCCACGAGTTTGGCAATAGACCTGTTCATACCCAGCTGTACTTAACTTTTCCGGACTGTAATTAATTATGCATTTCATTGTTGGCCTAATTGTCCAATCCGCAAGCGGCCAAGTCAGGCCCACACCTTCATATGTTTAAACAGGACGCCAGGGCTAACGCTAGTGACTACAGCATGGAATGTCCTGAACAGTGCAAATCTATTACCTAAAATGTCACATCAGTGGCAAAATGTGCATTTATAGTTTGTTGACAGTTTGATTTTTCGTTAAATCCATGCACATCCTGTGTTTTACTTTCTTACCCTTCCACTTGAATTCAGCTAGCATGGTCGAGCACAAAATGTAAACAAAGCAGGGTGCGCTTCCCGAAGTGAACAAATAAACCCGAATCCTATGAACTGGTCTAACATTGGCCAAACCAATGATAAATGACGAGGACAGTATTTGGCTTGGCCTCATTCTCATGTTCCTCACCTCGACACCATCAAGGAGATGCCTGAACTCCGGACAAATAAAAGCCGTTCCAGCATATGCCGCATCAATATGGAGCCATATGTCATCTTTCTGACCTGAAACAGAGATAGGGTTCTCCACGTTATTATGAAAAAAAAAAATCCATTTTTTCACTGACTGTGCCCCAAAAAGCTTGATTACATGGATTGTTTCGTTTAACTGTATTGATAATTACATTTAATTTAAGTGGTTCCGTTGTGGCGGAGTCCATTCACATCTCCAGACAGATGCCCTGCCTCAACAGACACCGGAGCCAGCACGTGCTCCCTGCCATCTACCGGGAGATTGTTAACCCTTGTGACCCCATGACATCAGGGTCACAGGGTGATGCAACAATTCAGTTAAGCTGAAGAAAAGATTGGGATAGGTCTTGAAAGCTCATTACTCATGCAGGGACTTTCCTTTCTGTTGTTTTGTGTTAACTAGTTCAATTCCAAATCTCCACCACATTTAGTTTTATTTAATATTATAAAAAGGGGAATTTTTCAGAGATGCCACGGTAAGATTTATTCCCTGAGATGACAAGTATATTTCAATGCTTTCAGTGCCAAGGTTTGGGATGATTCAACAGCTTTCCTTGGCATGCTTTGGGTGTAATGCTCTTCAAGGCCACTGAGGACAGCTGTTGACCTGCTCTTGTTTCTCTCTGGAAATGTAGCCATCTGGAGCTTGAAGAAAAGGTCTTTTTATGAAGAATTTGAACCTGGTATCACTAACGTGAACATCAACGTCACTTCAACTGGCTTGAGGACGTCCAGGATTTGTCAACATGGTGCACATCATATGTTGTTGACTAGCTTAGTGCTAGCAGTAGCCAAAATAGCCAATTGCTATTAAAACTTCAAAATGGCAAGTAAAAGTAGCAAGTGGCTATTTAAATTTCCCCCAAATTCTTTATTTTCATGCAGAAATTTAACAGAATTCAAGTCTGTGTAGGTTTTTCCTAGAAAAATTTAAATTTTGGCTGCTAATTTTAAAATCCTAGCGCTAACCTAGCGTTGATTATGAGAGGCAACAGCAAAGTTGTTGACACAGGCAATATTACGATGACCGCTCAACTGCATATTATGGTGGTTTTTTCTACACATGTGGAGATGATAAAATTAGCAGCATTAAACAGTTCCGGATCAGAGTATGGAAATTCTCAGTGTCATTTGCCATATAATGTTTGATGACCTGGGTCATGTGATATATAACGAAACAATAACAATGCAAGGATCGAATACAGCTCAAAAGAAACGACAGTTGGACATTGGCTCTGTAGTGCAGGTCATGCTAGTGCAAACTTGGGATAAATCGTATACTCACATAGAGGTCCTATCTCTTTAATCTGGTCAAAGGCACATGATGGTGTGGTGCCCAAGGTAGCGACCACCTGTAGGTAGAATGCGTCAAGAAAGTCAAATGAACAAATCTGAACATTGTGTAAAAGGCACACACATGAAATTAAAATTACCTAATTAACTTTGGCTCTGATTGATTCTTCCAGGCCCCTGGATTAAGACTGAGCCAACAGCTGAGGAAAGTTTATTGACCCGGGGCAAGAATTCTCATTGAAAATACTTTTCTTTAATTGTGAATATTTTTAACTTTAAAATTAAGTGAAAAATAATTAAAGCAGACAACATTGGCCTCCTTTTAGATTTTTTTTTCGCAAATTTTTTTTGGGGACCAAACACATGATGCATGATGCTATGCAGCAAATAGCAATGGCATGTTCTAAAATGCTTGCACGTCAGGCAACAAGAATTTTGTGCAGACTGCGCAAACATTATGGTCGCACACATCATCATTTGAGCCGGTAGCACAGTTTTCTTTTTCATGCTAGCTTGGCTTTCTTGCATGATATTGCTGGCACACCACGAGAGCTATGAATGCGAGATCAGTATACTGTAAGCTGACAGTTTCGCTCCTAGATTGCTTAAATTGAAACAGCAACCTGTTCACTTGGTATGTCTTATTGTAACTGACAAAGGGTGGAGCATATAAAGACATGCATGTACTTACAGCAAAGGGTATCAGTCCTTTCTGTTTGTCCTCAGCTATCATGGCTGCCAGTGTCTCTCCACGCATGCGTTCCTTACTGTCGCTCTCCACCTTAGATATCTTCACTGTAGCCAGGAGGCCTGCGCGTTCTACGGATGAATGGGCCTACAAGTAGCATGGACAGCTAATAATTAGGATATATGCAAATCACTCTCTACTTTACGACCCAGACCTTGGTTCTGGGCTTGATGAGTTGCCAAGCAAACCAGCCCCTGGCAGTAGATGCATGGAGACCAATTTGGCAAACAGTACAAGCAAGAGGATCATGATGGTCCCATGCTCTGCCCAATAGTATCTGCGGCTTCAGCAAGAGTAGAGTCTACTGCTCCACACATGTATTGTATTACTGGTTACCAATAGTTGACCAAAAGTTTAATACTATCAAGATGCAAGCCAGTATGTCAGTTTAATCTTTCAAGGTCACTCATGATCAAAATCAACAACATGAAAAGGAACCCCACAGGTACTTGAGTATTAATGCTTATTAGTAACCATGGGACCAGGTTTCACCATTACAAGCCAGTATATCATGTTTGCTAAGTCAGAAAAAAGCTTAATTCCAAACATGTTTAATCACCCATGCTAAAATGAAGTCAAAAATAGCTTGAACCCACAAAAAGTTGATTAAAAGAATAGGAAAAAATGCCCCATCACATGTTAGCCATAATAAAAACTATGGGATCCAGGTGGCCTTTTTGTGTAATATCAAAGCAATTGGCCAGGCAGTTCCTGAGAAGAATTTTCTTTATTAAAAACAAAATTACATACAAACACACACATATATATATATATATATATATATATATATATATATATATATATATATATTGGAATGCCGTTTCTTGTTTTATTCAGTATTTGATCAGATAATTAAATGTTTGATCAGAAGAAAAAATTGATTTCATGAGATGAACAAATGCATTTGTTCATGTGGTTAAATAGTCTATTTGTTCCTCTGAATAAATTGATTTGATCTTCTGATTAAATTGATTTGTTCTTCTGATCAAATTGATTTAATCAGAGGAACAAATATACTCTTATTTGATAACATGAATAAATATATTTGTTCAGCCAATTAGATCGATTTGGCCAGATGAATAATTAGATGTTATCTGATCATCTCAATAAATTGAATTGCTTTTCTGATCAAATCGATTTGATCACATCATCAAATATCCCAACTAAATTGACGCTCCCTGTCTAATTTGTTCAGCAGATCAAATATTTATACTTTGGAACAAATCACTTCCTCCAGTATTTGATCTGCACAACAAATAGTAAAACATGCAAAAGGTACAATCTCCAAATGTCTGCGATGTCTGCGATATCCTCAACACAGACATCCCGAACATTTACAATGCGAACATTTTATGGCTTTGTTTAGAGATTAAAGCGGGTGAAGCCTGACGTGTACAATGCATCATTATTATTTATCATTAGAATATGACTCTATGATTCAAGCAGGATTAAATGTAAATTTGGACGGTGGTTCCATGATCTTTTGCTCTTGCTTTCAGTATGGATATGAGGATTTTTTTTCTCTCTCACTCTTTCTTTTTGGTGAGGTACTGCTTTTTGCCATGCCTTTCATGCTCATGGATGTGAGCCTTTTGCTTTCACTTTTTTTTAAGTTTGTTGGTAGGCACTGCTTTTGGGAAGGATGTGAGCATTTTTCTTTCTTTCTTTCTTTCTTTCTTTCTTTCTTTCTTTCTTTCTTTCTTTCTTTCTTTCTTTCTTTCTTTCTTTCTTTCTTTCTTTCTTTCTTTCTTTCTTTCTTTCTTTCTTTCTTTCTTTCTTTCTTTCTTTCTTTCTTTCTTTCTTTCTTTCATTCTTTCTTCCTTCTTTCATTCGTCCTTCTTTCTTTCTTTCTTTCTTTCTTTCTTTCTTTCTTTCTTTCTTTCTTTCTTTCTTTCTTTCTTTCTTGCTTTTTTTTATTTGTAGATAGACTTTCAGGATAGCATGTACTGCTGTGCTGCAATGCCACACATACCTGTCTGGTTTAGCATTGCCCCATTTGGTGGCTTTTTAGCCTGATTTTTTTTTTTTTAATTTTGTCCATCTTGGACAATCTCCTTCATGAAAATTGATGGATTTCTTCTACATTCATTGTTAAACACAAAATATGCCCCCACAGAAACAAGACATTTCTGATGTCTCCTTAAATGGTTTTGACAGAACTCTGAGCTATAAAAAGATAGTTCTAGCGGTCCTAGGTTTGTATAGCTGGTGTGTTTGGGGTGAAAAAATACCTGGTCTGAGCAGTATGCCACCAGTTTAGACATGATCTCAGCATCAGTCATCTTCGGGTTGTTTTCCTTGACCTTGGCCATGACCTTGTTCTTTGCCGCTAAGATGGCCACCAGAGTGGCTTCACTGGCAGTACCCTGGTGACAAACAGGAGCATGTAAAGGTATACTGTAAAGTCACGCAATTTTGCTCTATTTTGGTCATCATGTATTTTGCTCATAACACAAACCAGTGAAAATAAAGGCAATGTCAAGAATTATGTGACACAAGTTTAACCCTTTAAGCACTGATTTAAGACTGAGTCAACAGCTTTCCTCAGGACACTTTGCACGCTGCGCAGTGTCCTGAGGAAAGCTGTTGACTAGGACTACTTTTTGCTTTAGACTAGGCTTGCTGGTATTTGAATGAAATGTATCTTCATGATGAATTAAAATCTTTTAACCATTATATGTTTAATGGAAATAAGAAAAAAACTATAACCACGGTTAGCACTTTAAGGGTTTATAGGAACTCTGTCCAATGAATTGATATTAAAACTTTAGTTAAATGTCTGAAATGAAAAAGCTATGAAAATTTATACATCTGAAAATAAATACATTTAAGTGTCTGATATGCAACTGGTAAGAAAATTAATACAGCTGAACATAAGTAAGTATTGATGTGATTTAAATGTATTTATTTATACTGGATAGCCCTATAGTACAATGATAGACTAATACAATGGACTCTCCAGACATGGAGAAACACACAAAATTTATGTACAACATGCACTGGAGAGTGCAAATTACATTACCAAAAATTACACTTACAGTTAGAGAAATACAGTTCATTTTGTAACATTAAAACACATAAAGACAAAACTGGAAAGTAATTACCGACAAATGAAATGGAAAAAGAAAATAAGTGAAATTGAATACAATGCTACATAATATATATCTGATTCCCGAAGAAAAAAAAAAAAAAGAAGATTGGGCAGAAGAAAAAAAGGAACACAAGGAAAATCTTCTAGTTTACAGTGATGTAATTTTGCACAACTTCAACAATTTCAGTATTTAATGCATCAATTAGATCATCAGTGCCTTACAAAAAATATGGACTAATCTGTCACTTGCAACCTGGATTATACAACTGGAGTGAACTCTAGGGGCATTACAGATAGGGCTGCATCTAAATTTTTCCTCAGCTGGAAAGGCTTTGTGGAAAAGAGTTTATGATAATGGTCTTCAGAAGGAGAGTAGCATGCGCATCTAGGACTATGAATAATGTGGACCTTAAAAGATCGTAGTTGAGCCTAGAGAGCCCCAGTCGCATCCGAGTGTAGTGTTATTAGAGGAGCAACCACCAATCAAGTAGAAGCCAGGGACATTGTCTACAGCAAGTAAGGTGGCTTTCAGCTTAGATTTGAAGACTGAAGAGAGAGTGTTTCTAATGTCAGATGGCAGATTATTCCATTGTCGGATAGTACCTGGGAGAACCGATTTACTACAGCAACCTAAAACAGACTTGGAGAGGCTCCACCACCATTTAGGTTGACCTTATTTTTCCAGTTGCTGTCGTAATTTAAAGAAGTTTTGTTGGATTGAGAGGTGAACAAGGTTGAGTGCTTTGTTGCGGGATCTTTAGTACAATTGGTAGAGCTTTTCAATCTCAGTATAAACATCATAACTGTAAGGGCATGGTTACTTTGACACACGCTTAAAGCGTTTCCAAGCATGATTCCAGAATTGGGGGGGGGGGGTTATTATGTGCGATCATAGTCCAGGGCTTTTCTCTGGGCTGGATGGTAACTTCCTTGAATGGGATGAAATCACTGGCTGTGGTGAGGAACAAATTAGACCAATAATATAATACAATGTCATCAACTGCATCAAAGATTTCATGGGCAGAATTCCAGGGCGCTTGGGAAAGGGCTTCATTAAAATCATGAAAATTAGCCCTTTTCAAGTCTCAAATGGGTCTTTTGAATGGGTTTTCTTCAAAAACATATAGAGAAAGGGAGAAGAAAGCAACAGTCATCAGAGTTTGTAATTGGAGTTAATAAGACCAAAATCTAAAAAAGTCCTCGTGAGTCTGTGATCAGAAGATCAAGTAAACTGTTAGGGTATCTGGTCACTCTAGTAAGTTCATCTATGCGCTGGGAGAGGTTGTGCTGCGATAAAAGGTTGACAAGAGACAGTTCACTTTCTGAATGAGGGGAATTCCAATTGCAACACCTATCATGAAGGTTTCCTAGATGTTACAATTAAAATGTATGGGTTGCTTTCTATGGCTGCACATAGTGTTGTTGCCAGAGAGTCCATGAAATTGTTACAGAGCTCTGCCAACTGCCCAGGTAAAGAACAAAACAGTGGCTTATCAATTCAGCTGGACATAGAATTTTAAAATCATTGGAGCATGATCACTGGAACAAAATTGATAGTGACCCACCCAAGGTACATCCTCACTTAAAGTTTGAAGTGAATCTGCTAGATGGTTTTGGAGAAGTCCAAAATTTAAATTTACATTGCAATTACCATTGGGTGCATGGATGGCAGTGCTACAACACACTCGCCTTTTACCTCTGCGGCCCGGGCTCGATTCACAGCCGGGGAAGCAAGTGGACAGAGTTCCTATCACTCTGACTATGTGGTTTTCTTCCGTGTCCTTTGGCTTCCTCTACCAAAGAGAGTTAAGAGAGTTAGGTAGAAAAGTATACACCAACATCTGTGCCATGAAGAGTGATTAGGTTTGGCCAGTTTTACAATCCAAGTAAAAAAGATATGGGTCTATACTTTCGTTTTTTAAAATTCACATGGATTACATGGTTATCAGTAGGAATGCACACATTAACTGAAAGGTACTAGAATTGCAAAATTTGTTAAAAATCAGGGATCCAGAGTATCATCAGCTAGAGACCATATTTCGTTAACCCTCTCACAAGCTACATTTCCACCAAGAGTTACAACAATTTGAGTGACAGTTTTGGAGAAGTCAAAAATACTGAAAACACAAGAAAATCATAAAAATATAGAAAAAATTGTCAGCACCACCTGCTGAACAATTAAGGTCCAAGGGTCCCCAGAAATGTTCCTATGCAATCTCAAAGCAATTGGCTGAGCAGTTTTAGAGATTTTTTAAATATTTTGTTAAAAAAAAAAAATCATAAAAAATGCAAAAATCACTGGAGTGTCACCATTTGACAAACTTGGTAGAGAGTCACTTAATGTATATCTTCACCAAGTTTGACATGAATTTGGCCAGTGGTTTTGGAGATCTCATGTCAAAAACATAATGCCTAATGCCTTAAAACCCCTCGGCCACCCACAAAAGGGATCTGGTTCTCCTGATATCATGCACAAGAATTGCAAAGTAAATTGACCTGGGTGACCTTAAAATTGAGCCAAGGTAATTCTCCTGCAAACTTGAGTTCACCTTTCAAAAGGGAGATCAACAGGTAAAGTTTTGTGATCCTAGCTTATCAGGTTCTTCTGATAGTCCTTGTAATTTTTTTTTAAGGATCGACCCTGGTGAACTTGAAATCAGGTCAAGGTTACTGTTCTTAAAACTTGAGCTAGACTCTTACAAGGGTGATTAACTGTAAAAATCCTTATGATCCTATCTTATCCAGTTCTTAAGATCTCATGTGCAAGACATCAATTTAAGAGGAAAATTGCCTCTGGTATCCTTCAAATTAGGTCAAGGTCACTGTCCTTCAAACATGATGAAGATTCTTACAAGGGTGATTACATGTATCTCTTAATGTTTCATGATCCTAGCAATGCTGGTTCTCCTGATATTGCATGCAAGAAATTCATAGAGAATTGACCTAGGTGACCTTAAAATTGGGTCATTGTCCTTCAAACTTGACGTAAACTTTAAAAAGGGTAATCAACTAAAAAAGTGTCATGATCCCAGCTTATCTGGTTCTTCTGAAATCACGCGCAAGAAGAAGGGACACACGGACACATAGACGGAAGGATGCACAGATTGACACACACACATGCAGGCAATAGCAATACCTCCCCCAACCCCCGGGGTTTTTATGGGCCAAGGGGTAAAAATGTGAATTGATGGATGACGGCGGACATCCAATGCCAGGCCATCCTATAAGCTCAACTGACTGACAAGTCCGTGGAGCTAAAAAAAATCAGGAAAAAAACCCCAATTTTTAGTATTTAAGAAACCCTGTGTAAACATGCCGTGAGTGCTTGATATCAGAGAATGGTCCCATATGGAATACATGTGGACTCAGTTTAGTCAGTGGCCTCACTGAAGGACCAGAGTCTCTGGATGCTGACAGGTGCCACTATGTCACTGCCTGACATCAAGTATCCAACCAAACCCACAGACGGCTGACTTTGTTACTCTGACAAGGAAAACCGGATGATCACAATTTGCCTGCGGCTGCCAGTGGGATCATTTTCTGGGGGTGAAGGTCACAATTTCGGTCTACATGTCCTCTCAATTTTCAGCCCTATGACTGCAAACACATCAGCTTACATATGACCTATAAGTAAAGGAGAAGGCTGTGTGAACAGCTTAAATTGTCCTGCGCTGACCTTAACATTCAAGCCATACTAAGTTCACCTGGGTCTCTAGGGGTGCCCAGAAGTATTTCTATGCAATTTTGAAGCATATTGACAGAGCGGTTTTAGAGACAAAGATTTTTTTTTCAAGATTTTGAAAAAAAAAAAAAAAACAATAAACACACAAACAAATAGAGAAAGAAAGAAAGTATGACCATTTGAACAAACTCAGTAGAGACACACCCAATTGGATAGAGCCCCCATAGTTTGAAATGAATCTGGCTCGTGGTTTGGAGAAGTTGAAAATGTGAATAAATATTGCAATACCCATTAACTTGCATTGTAATCAATGAGAATGTACAGATGAACTGACACGTATCCGAAATGAAAAATTTGGTAAAAATCAGGGATCCACTTTATCATCACCCAGTGAACAACTTTCTGGACCCCTAAGGAAAAAAAAGTATTAAAAAAAAATTGAAGTGCCACCAGTGGAACAATTAAATGTCAGGGGTTTCTCCCAAAATGTTCCTATGCATTAAAGCAAGTGGATTAAGAGAATACCCTTACCCATTTTTTTAAACAAAGAAAGAAAGAAGAGAACTGTGTGAACAGCACATCCTTTGCTGACCTTGATATTCAACCCATTATAAGCCCCACTCTAGTCAAGGGGATTAAGAATTTGGAGAGGCAGTAAATCCCCATTGATTTCCATGATGATCAATCAGAATGCATGCATTTGCCCAAAGGTACCTAAATTGAAAAACTTGTTAAAAATCAGGGATCCTAGTTAACAATTTTGTTTAACCCTCCCACAAACTAAATTTCCAGCATGTTTCAGAACAATCTGAGTGGCAGTTTTGTGGAGGTCAAAAATGGGGAAAAACACTCAAAAATGTGTTTTAAAAAATAGAAGAAAAAAATACAGCACCACCTGTTAAACAATTAAGGTTTGAGGGTCCCAAGAAGTGCCCCAGGCCTATGCAATTTGAAAGCAATTGGCTCAGCCATTTCACAGAAGATTTTTAAGATTGTCCCAAAAAACAGCACACAAAAATCATAAAAAAATTAAAAACCACTTGGCTATGACCATTTGAATAAACATGGTAGAGATCCACTGAAGGTACATACCTACTAAATTTTAAGTGAATCTGGTTGACAGGTTTGGAGAAGTGGAAACTATTGCTATTGATTACCAGGTGAGTCATTGACTCACATGGTAATCAATAGCAATGCAGGAATGAGGAGACAGGTACCTGAAGTGAAACATTTGTTAAAAATCAGGGATTCAGAGTATCACCACCTAGTGACCAGCTTTGTTTAACCCTTCTGCAAGCTACACTTCCACCCACTTTCAGAACAATCTGACAGATGGTTCTTGAGAAGAAATCGAAAATAGGGAAAAATACAGAAAAATTCACACAAAATAGAGAGAGAAAAAACCCAGCCCCACCTGTTGAAGTATTTAAGGTCTGAGGGTCCCCAGAAGTGTCCCCATGCAATTTCTAAGCAATTGGCTGAGCAGTTTCAGAGAAGATTTTTCAACATTTCCTCCCCCCCTCCCCCCCCCAAAAAAATGGGACAAAAGATTCATAAAAAAATCTGAAATCACTGAAGTGTGAACATTATTTTTTTGAACAAAATTGGTAGAGATCCAACCAAGGGATATTCCCACCAAGTTTGAAGTGAATTTGTCTGACAGTTTTGGAAAAGTTGAAAATGTGACCATTTGAACATGTTTGGTAGAGTCCTACCCATGGTATATCCCCACCAAGTTTGAAGTGAATATGACTAATGGTTTTGGCAAAAAAATTGCAGCACCACCTATTGCACAATTAAAGTTAAGGTGTCGCCAGAAGTGTCCTCATGGAATTTCAATGTAATTGGCCAAATAGTTTTTGAGAGCAAAATTTTTGAAGATTTTGCCAAAACATAAACAAAACAAGAGGACCATGATAGTCCTGTGCTCAGCTGACGATGATGATGATGATGATGATGATGATGATGATGATGATGATGATGATGATGATGATGATGATGATGATGATGATGATGATGATGATGATGATGATGATGATGATGATGATGATGATGATCTGCTGTGACTTTGGGAATGATCACAAGATCATGCATATACTGTCCAAGTCTGACCTTTCAATGGATCATGTAAACATCAAGTGTTAGGATATCAACTGTTGAGATCTAAATTCAATGCACTGGCCCTGTGACCCTCAGAATGAAGTAAATGTTACCAGTAAACTATGTAGGCACTTGCCCTGTTGCCCAGAAGAGATAACCTGCGCACCTGTGTCCAGATACACATCTGTGTTAAGTTGAATGTGTGAATCTAAGTCAAAAGGACAATAGAGTTAGAGCCAGAGATGAAGTTGAATTGCCAATGTGTCAGCTTGACCTCCAGTTTGACCTTTCAAGGTCATTCAAGGTCAAGATTAACTACATCAAATGAAAGCCCATGGGCATGTTCCTATTGATGTATACTAGTAACTATGGATCTAGGATCTACCATCATCAACATATAAGGCAATTTATGAGTTCCTCCAGTTTGACCTTTCAATGTCACTCAAGGTCAAGAGTAACTACACCAAAAGAAAGCCCATAGCTAGTTTACCATTAACATTTTATTGTTACTATGGGGCTAAGATCCACCATTACCAAGATAAAAGCCAATTTGATCAGTTTGACCTCCAGTTTGACCCTTCCAAGTCACTCAGGGTCAAAATTAACTGTACCAATTGAAAGCCCATACATACTTTCCTATTAATGTTTTATTGTAGCCATGGGCCAGGGACACACCATGGTGAAGATATAAGCCAACATGTGAATTTGCTGAGTCAGCAGAACATTATTTTAAAATTTAATTTAAAATTCATGACAAATCCAAAATCACACAACGTCACCCTTTGAATACATTTGGCACAGACCCACCCAACGTACATGCCAGTGAATCTGGTCAGTGATTTTAAAGAAGATGTAGAAAATGTACATTACCATGGAGCAATCTCCATACACTTGCACAGTAATCAATAATAATACAAACATTAACCAGTAAGTACCAAATTTGAAAATTTTGTTAAAAATCACAGATTCCTGGTACACCTTTGGTCCAAATTAGCTAGTACTGTGAGTTACCGCTCCAACGCAGCGATCGCACCCGCACTCTGTACCTAGCAACTGGCCTTTCTCCATTGCTGGGTAGGTCACTCGATCCTCAGCCGTCTCACACGTTTCTACCATCGATTTGTTGTGCATTGTTTTTCTGCAATCGTCCAGTTGTTATACGGAAATAGCATGGGCACTGGGTGTTCTGGTGTCAGACCTTTACCCCCAACCAAATGTCTTGAACAAATTCTGTCAAATTTGCCCGCTTCATAATCTTCTGGTCTTCTAAATCATATTCAACCACTCCCATCGTTTCTGTTTTTCTTTCTTTGGAGGAAAACCGTGGAAAGCTACGCCCTGCATCCAGGGATATTTATCCAATTTACCTAGTTTTCTTGTGTTGGACTTACAGTCAGGAACTTTGCAATTGTAGACTGTCATTGTAGCTTGTGAATACTTCCGTCGTACGTTGGAAAATTTCGATCAACTTTGGCGATGTCTTTTCCCTGTACTTTAACTATGGTGCAATATGGCTGCTATATTGAAACGACCTAACCTGCCGCAAGGTGGACTGGGAAATGACCCTGGTGCCGTAGCGGCTACCGGTGGTACTAGCTATTTTGGACCTTAGGTAGTGCTACCTAAGGAAAAGCTATGTTTGGCCTTTCCACAAGGAACATTTTTACCAAGTTTCAGTATAATCTGAGGTACGCTTTTCGAGACGATGTTGAAAATAACAAAAACACTAAACAATTCATAAAAAAATATTTGAAAAATCAATAAGTACCCAAATTTGTTAAAAATCAGGATTCCTAGTATTGCCACCTTCATGAAGAGCTTTTTTGGCATTTCCACAAGGAACATTTCAACCAAGTTTCAAATAATCTGAGGGATGTTTTTGGAGATGATGTTAAAAAGAACAAAAACACAAAAAATAGAAAAAACTAGAACAGCCTGATTTTCTGACAGAAAATCAAATATCATCACCTTGTAAATAATTTTGTTATTTTGTTTGACCTTTCCACAAGCTATGTACCCACCAAACTTCAGAAGAATCTGATATATGTTACAAAAAAGAAGTCAAAAATACAGACACAAAACTTCGTAAAAAAAAATATATAAATTTGCAGAGCTACCCGGTGATCAAATTAAAGCCTGAGGGTCCCCAGAAGTGTTCCTATGAAATTTCAAAGCAATTGTCAGGGCAGGATTTTCTAAGACTTTGCCAAAAAAATGGAAATGAAATCATAAAAAAAAATTTTAAAAATCATTGGACTATGACCATTTGGACAAAACTGGTAGAAACCCACCCAAGGTACATCCCAACCAACTGTGAAGAGAATAATTATATGCCGTGTGGTTTTGGAGAAGTAAAAAAGTATGAAATATAAAAACAGATGGACGATGGATAATGGACTGATGGATCACTACCAATCTTATAAGCTCAGCTGACTAACAAGTCAGCTGAGCTAAAGAGAAAGAACAAAGGAAGAATTTTGGGAAAACCAAACATCTGCATTTACACATAGATATACATGTAATAAATTAATGAACAAAGAAAACTGTTATAATAAAATAAATAGATTATGACAGTGTACTACATACCTTGTGTTTGTACAGATCATCAATGACATTCAATAACGATCACTCACCTGTATAACTCCGCCCCCTTTACCACCAGACATGAATTCCTGGGGCAGCCTCAGCATCTTGGCTAGCCAGTCCATCATGACTACCTCAAGCTCTGTACAAGCTGGGCTGGATGCCTGCAGTAACACATACATATTGACTCGTGTTTCTGGAATAACTCCATCCCAGTACCTCATTTTCTATCCCAGGGAGCTTGATTTAAGATGAAGATTGTGTATTTGCATCCTTCCACAAAAGAGCTTTTATTTAATCCCAGTATGTCAATACACTTATGGTCTGTGGTTTTCCATTGCCTGGTGAGTCATGCTCCTCCTGCCACACTGGCAGCGGGGCCATGACTGGCCAGGCCATGGAAAACCACGGACCAGGCTCAGTTTCATCACTGCCACATAGAATTGAGTTATTTGGCAAAATTATCACATAGCCTGCATTGAGTTTCATTATCATCATACATTTTTTTCTTGTTTGCTTAACAAGGTGGCTCTGAAACATGTTGGGAAAGGGCCAGATCTGTGTCAACTATGTTTACTGAACTAAAATATTACAAAGGCCACATGCCACCCATATGCGTGACTACCTACCCAAAATTGTCCATTTCGTTTTACTTCATAGACCTTTCACGATTTTAGATGCCACCTGTATTGCTAGGCTCGAGAAACATACACATGAAATCTAGTCAATATGTTAATCGTTTTAAGTACTTACACTAAGTGCACACTATGTTGTTAACAGCTAAATTAGAAACTATCAAGATGTCATCTAACAAGAGCATGTCCATTAAATTACAAAAAGATCAACCATCACCAATATGAATACCCTGTTGTAGGAATTTGTCCTTTTATGTGCAGCCGGTGATTTAAAAAAAATAGGAGGAGGAGGAGGAGGAGGGGGAGGAGGAGGAGGAGGAGGAGGAGGAGGAGGAGGAGGAGGAGGAGGAGGAGGAGGAGGAGGAGGAGGAGGAGGAGGAGGAGGAGGAGGAGGAGGAGAAGGAGGAGAAGAAGGAGAAGAAGAAGAAGAAGAAGAAGAAGAAGAAGAAGAAGAAGAAGAAGAAGAAGAAGAAGAAGAAGAAGAAGAAGAAGAAGAAGAAGAAGAAGAAGAAGAAGAAGAAGAAGAAGGACGTACACATAGATAAAATAAAAACACAAGCTGGCAACCTGGTGAATACCAAATCTGAAAATTAGTTAGGCTATTGCCCAGATCCAAATCTTTATTTCTCTTATGGTATGTCAGAGATGCTCAAGGACAAAAAGCGAGTGTGACAAAAACACTTTTAACCTGGGTTTAGGTCCAGGTCACTGATTACAATTTGTATTGGCTGACATTTTTTTTTTTCTTTTTCTTTTTTTTTTTTTTGTGTGTGTGTCCCAAAGATTAATTACCATGGAAACAAAAACTGAAACTTAGCCATAACACATGTACATGAGCACCTGTCACCCAAAACCATGATTGTGTGACAGATGCTATGTTCTTTAAGAATCCTCCCTGTTTCTTAATCTTCACTTAATCCTCTTTACCCCCCACCCTCACCAACAAATGACACTAATTAAGCTTGGGATTTGGGTGCTATTTTTGACAAATGTAAAAGTCAAATCGATACAACTATATGATTCCACTTGCATCAATCCGCAGAGAAAAGATGATAATTCAAACAAAATTGCATTTGAGATCCTTAAATTGGGAAAAAAGTGCTGTGATTTGACGAGAGATGCTAAAAACATTTCCCATGGGCTGCCAGTACATTGAACACCCCAAAGCATGAACAATACTGCATGATCATCAAGGTGAGCTTATTACCAAGTAACAAACCTACTTTTCTGACACTAATGCACCAGTACTTCAATATAATGCTACAGCACTCTGCTGCTGATTGATTTTTCACTTAGCCATAGTAGATGTTCATTGATACGTCAAATAGTTATAGCCTCAAGGGTCCACTCTGCCACACTACTTACTTGCATGCTTGTTAACCCTTTTCACTCTTTATATTCAAAGCAGAGGCACACAAAGGTACTCAGGTCAGTTTGCCTGCTGGTAATCTTAGAGTCACACCCATTGCCAGCTTCATTTTCACAAGGCATAATCTAAATCTATCATTTCAAACATTTATAATCAGTTTGTGATAGATTTACCTATTGAAATGTTTAAAAAATAGACCTAGGTTTGTAGCTTATTATTATTGCATTTTTTGGCGATGTAGAATGTGAATGGGTTAATGCTTTTTGTACCTCCTTTCAGTTCTGTGAGAGTTATTGCTGGTGAGCTGAACATGAAAGATGGATAAAGGGGGGGGGGGGGGGGTCGGCGGATACCAATGCTGCACGTATGAAACCAGGTCTCACAACACTTTCACAAAAATGAACTATTTGCTTCTTTTGGACTATTTTAAGTGTTGCCAAGGTGACAGTTTTCTGGAGGTAATTACATTTCATAGCAAGTATAGGGGTCATTCTCAATTACCGTCATTTTGACAAGCACCTACACA
>CAXHWN010000808.1:0-38306 GCA_964020975.1 Hermodice carunculata | reverse complement strand
AAATATTATTTAGAGTCCCCTGACAAAAACAGGAACAGTACGTTCATTGTTGCGTGTCAGGCTTCAATGATCATAGTACTATTTTAGTGTTTCCTCCAGGCAGTTAACATCGCTACAAAATATTGCAAAATTTAATCCTGTGTCAGTATTATTCGCCTTGCACAAACAAATATAATTTTAATCTGGGGAGATAATTGGCAGAAGGTTACCGCCCACCGCCAGCCCCGGCAGTATGGTTGGATCATAAAACACAACCCTGTTAGAGATATAAAGCCGAAACTCCGTTATTGCAGACATAAGTTTTCGAAACATTTGTTTCAGTGATATGCCATGTTTTCTCAAGTGTCCTTGCAAAACCAATATGGTCATAACTTCATTGTTTGTATACCACAAAGGTGCTCTCCTTTGTCTGTGTATTGAGATTCTAACATTGTAGTTAATTGCAAATTTTGTTCTACCGATATTTAATACGATCAAAGTCCAGATGTTTATTAGCAAAATGAAGCATCACTTTTCTAATTCAAGTTCCTTTGTTACCCAATGAAATATCTGTTCGCGGGTAGTATACCACACCCTTATCGAAGAATGTGACTGCAGGAGGCATACTTATGTGGGTATTTAAGCACTATACAAAAGGTACATACCTTTTGACATGCCAATCGCCAGAGGTAGAACAAATTAATGTGCCCGCTTATTACTTTTGGCATCTATATTTTTCATATATATATCTAACATGGTTTCAAAATATTCCCAAAAATGTGTGTCCTTTTCTGTCATGTAGTCGTTCTTTCCTTCCTGTCCTATTCATACATATTTAGCTGTGTACCGATTACATGTTGTCCTTGCTTTTTCTTTGTATGGCAAGCCTTAATGTAAAAATGGCAGGAAGCGCACGCATGCTGCTGTAACCATTGGCGTTGTTAGGGGGGTGAATATATATATATATATATATATATATATATATATATATATATATATATATATATATATATATATATATATATATATATATATATATATATATATATATATATATATATATTTGAGTGTGCCACTATCCCAAAGCACGAAAAACCGTAAATAAATAATTTCAGAATAATTTTAATTTTAATCATTTTGTGATTCCAAAACAAGGTTCCTCTTCATGATATCACTGAGCTGTTACTTACTGGCAAAATGCTGTTCTGATATGCAAGAAAACACGCAAGTGCGTGCTTCCTGGAGGGCTTGTTTACGTGGATCCACTTGCAAGGACAAGGGTGCACGGTTGGCTGAGCGGTAAGACGCTCGCCTTTCACCTCTGCGGCCCGGGTTCATTCTCGTCCTGGGCAGCATGTGGAAAAAGTTCCTATCACTTTAACCGTGCACGGTGGTTTTCTCCGAGTTCTTCGGTTTCCTCCACTAGGCAAGGTGGGAAGTATACGCCAACATCTGTGCCATGGAGAGTGACTCGATAAGTCAATGCTTGACTTCTTTCACAATTCATGTAAAACAAATGTGTCTATACTTTTTATACTTTTTTTACGTCCAAGTCTCCAAATGAATGCGTTTAACCTAGATTATTCTTCCCCTTTGAGTCTTGATTTTTAACATACTTTCGCTGTAAAAGTGTATCCAGTAGAGACCACTTTTATTCACAATGAATAAATAAATTAATTAATTAATTAATTAATTAATTGAATTTTGGAGGTATTTAACTTTCAATTTATTGTGAAGGTTTATGTTGAAAACACACGCTGCGGTTTTATTGTCATCTGCCCAATCGCCCATATTGCATATCATTGAAAGCTGACATCAAATTGGACTTGCACCCGTTCACCACACACTGCTTTGGGTGCTAATGTGTACATAAAAGTAGACATACATCAAAAATTGTCTAGTAACTTAAGAAAAAAAATATATCCCTGTATATTTTTGACATTGTTTATAACGTCCGTGAAAAAAGTGTCTGGTGGGAATCCATTCTTTGAAACCGAGTCGCTGCTCAGGCTCCAAAAGATAAGCTTAATTTCGCCATTTTGAACAACATGAAAGTCAGGTGATCTTTCCATAGGCCCTTTGCAGGAACCCTGTACCCATGTGGGACACATTAATTTCGATTCTCTTTCATGGAGAAAATTGATGTGTCATGTAGGCCTAAAACACCTGACTATTTGCACGTTTATGCCATGGTTACTATTGGTCAGATAAATAATAGCCAAACCGAAGAGTAAAATAATTGCATTGCCGTAGGCATCCCCGATGACATGCATGATTATTAGTTCTGAACAAAAAAACGAATCTGTAGTCCAGTGTTTCCAAGCACAGAGACTACATGTTTTTTCATGTGGGCTGTGTATAGCCATAAGTAAAACCGTGCATACGGAAGCAACGTATGCTGTGCTGATTAGGGGTAAAGCTGGGGTTCCATGTGCGCGTATAGCGTACTGCGTAGTGCGTAATAATTGATAGACTTCAAATTAACTACCCCATTTCCATGTATGCGTAGTGCGTACTGCGTGTTGCCTATGCTTTTCAATCGCTGTGTGTAGCGATTTCGTACGCAGCACGTAGGTAGACGCGCGTAACATACAAAAAATGGCGCCAAATCCTACCAAAGTAAACATACAGAGGATGCGGACGCAAAGGCCATAAGATTAAATACTGCAGGTCCACTTAGAGGACAGGCAAAGATGTAATTGCCAGAAAAGTCAGTTGCCATGCCAAAACAAAACGTCGCCACCATAGGGGTAGTAAAAAATGTACATCTGGTGTTAATAGTTTTTCGATTGCATATTGCAATGTACAGAACCTTGGGGCCGCTAAACGTAGCGAGCTCAGTCATCTTTTACATAAAAAAAAAGTTCTCTATTTTTTGCATGTGTGAAACATTTCATCAAGATGATGGTATATTCCATAACTTGCACACTGACTACGTGTGGATTGGCAAAGCTAGACATGATGACAATAAAAAGTCAGGTGGAGGTCTAGGGTTTCTATTGAACACTGATATAATGATATGTGATGACAATATGTTAAACAGTCGTATGGATGCCTTTGAACGTCTGTGGATTTCCGTAAAATTAAATTACAACACAAAAGGCACGGCCATTGGTCTTGTTTATTTTCCTAACGATGGTGTAGATCCAAAGGCGAGTGAAATTTTAGCCAATGAACTTACTGAAAATATCAGTACTTTGAAAGCCCAGGGCTTTGAATGTATATTAATGGGAGATTTTAATGGTTCTCTGCCAGCTTTTAGACCTACTAGGAAACTTAGTCCAAACGGAGATTTACTCGTTAACTTAGTTGAAACTTCAGGTATGACAGTTTTAAATGGATCCCAGAAATGCACAGTTACATACACTTGCCAACGAGGACCACTTAAATCTGTTATTGATTACGCGCTGATTACTGATGGTATTGTTCATGATATAGCATATGTTACTATAGACGAAATTGGATTGTATGATATAGGCAGTGACCATAACACCCTTTGTATTCATGGTAAAATCAATGGAAACAAAAACGCTAGTAGGGAGACGCCCCCAGTTCCACAATATACGAAATGGGACATAGGAAAGAAAGTTAACTGGAGTGTTTTCGAAAGGGCGTTAAGTACACGCCTGCAAACATGGGACTGTTTTTCTTTTGACTCTGTTAATGACGCATGGTCCTCTTTAAGAAATACGTTGATTGAAGTTGGCGAGTTTGTGATTGGCAAAAAAACTGTCAAAAGTCAACATAATCAGCTGCAAGATAAGGAAATAGGAAAGCTCATAAAAAGTCGGCAGGTGGCTAACAGGTTTTATAGATATTGGTCTAAAAGAGATAACAGTCAAAATTTGGATTTATTGCAGGACTTTTGGGAAGAATATCTAAAACGTAAACATGAAATTCAAGAGAAAATAAGAATCAAAAGAGTTAATAATAAAATCAAAGTGATTGTAGCCAATTCTTCTAAAGGTGCTAAAAATTCAAGAGCATACTGGCGAATGCTTAAGTGCCTTAACGGTAACAACGAATTACCCATCAGAATCACTGATCCTAAAGACAGTTCTCGTGCCATTGAAGATCCAAAAGCAATATGTACAGTTTTAGGTGAATACTGGTCAAGCATTGGTACAAATACAAGTATTATGAGTAATACGAAACAGTTTCATATGAATAATGACAGTTCTGCGGTTGATAAACTATTAAATTATTGTGGGGAAACGAAAGGTCTAACTGATGTTGTTATAGATCATGACAAGGTGAACTTTGCTATTAGAAAACTAAAGAATGGGAAAGCTTGTGGCATCGACAACATACCCAATGAGTTCCTAAAAAATGGAGGGCGTACATTTGTCACAGCCTTACTGGATTTGTTTAATCTGTGTAAATTATTGGAAAGTTACCCTGATGAATGGTTTCGGGGATACGTGAAGCCCATTCATAAAGGTGGTAGTAAAGAATCACTTTGCAATTATCGTGGTATTACCATTACTTCTAATGTATACAAGGTCTTTACATAAGTAATTGAGAAACAGTTCATGTCTTTTCTTGAGGAACACGGAATTCTGGGAGAGCTACACGGAGCATATAGAAAAGACAGAAGATTAGAAGATCATTTTTTCATACTGAAGGGACTCTGTAGTCTTAGAAAGCAGAGTAAAGTAAAGACTTGGTTGGCATTTCTAGATATATCCAGAGCATTTGATACTGTTAATAGAGATAAATTGTTTTTGAAATTATGGGAAAAGGGGATCCAAGGGAAAGCTTGGCGTCTTATTCAAAATCTTTACGGTAAAGTTGAAAATAAAATGATTTTTGGACCTTTCGAAAGTTCTTGGTTTGACGTAATCAACGGAGTGAAACAAGGATGTATCCTCTCCCCTTCCCTGTTCTCTTTGGTTATGACTGATTTGGTAGACATGCTTATGAATAAGAACCTGGGTATATGTTATAAACACTTACGTGCTCCGTCCCTACTTTATGCTGACGACATTGCTCTCATTGCAGAGGACGAAAAACAACTAGAAAGCATGTTAAATGTTGCTGCTAATTTTGTGCAAAAATGGAATATGTCTTTTAACCAGGATAAATCTAAAGTTATGAGTATAGGCAAACGCACTAATTCTACCAGAAAATGGATGATTGGTAATTTACCTATTGAAGAATGTAATATGTATAAATATCTTGGAATTATGTTCTCAAAATCACTATCAGATGGTCCACATGTTAATACTTGTCTTACCACTAAAGCTTCTCGTTTGAGAGGGTATTTGTGTAGTATTTTGTCTGCCCATGACAATGTCAATAGAGTAAATTTCGGTGACAGCATCTGGGAAAGTGTTATCCTGCCGTCTATTACGCATGGTTGTGCTGTGTGGCTAAACAATACAAAGAAAGCGACTGACGCACTTAAGTCAATTCAATACACAATGGCTAAAGCTATTTTACAGTTACGCTCGTCCCCGGCAGCGGTCGCCACATTGTGAGAGCTAGGTTGGCTACCACTTCAATTGACTTTAGATAAAGCAAGAATTAAGTATTTTCATCGTATGAAATTTGATGTACCCGAAACAAGACTATGTAAGTTGATTTTTAATGACATGTGTGAAGAATATAGAAATACAGGAGTATGTACTATTTGGCCCTATGTTACTGAAATCAGACAAATCTTTAATAACGCCGGAATTGACCGTGCATTTTCATCCCACAGTGATGGGTGGCTTGATAGTTTTAATAAACGGGCAATAGAAAGTTACACGGTAGAATTTTTTCAGGAAATAGACGATAAGAGATTTCTTTACTGGTATAGGGCCCTGAAAAGATCTACATGGCGTGGCGATTATCTGTTCACGACAGACAACTTTAATGGCGCCCGCCTAAAATTCATGGCACGTACAGGGTGTTTGGGCTTGGGAGAGGATAGAGAAAGGTGGGGCATGTCAGATACAGTTTGTAATACCTGTGAATGTAACGATGATGATCTTTTTCACTTCATGTTTTTATGTCCTGGTTTAAACTCTTTTAGATTGAAGTCGTTCAAGCAATTGGAACAGTCACTGAATGATATTGATTTTAGTTATGTGTGGCAAAGTTTTATGGCGTCATCCCTGTACAGAAAGTTGAACTTCCTTCTTGGAGACGAAGATTTTAGTTTTGGCGACGAAGTTGGGTTTTTATTTGATTGTATATGTAAAAGATTTTTAGTGGAGGCATGGCGCTTTAGGAGGGAATCCTCCAATTCCTGACTGTTCTGTATATGGATACAAGATTTATATTCTTCTTGCACACTATGTATATATGAATATATGGACGCACCATGGGTTTGCCCCGGACCACTGGTACCCCCGATGTAAAGGGGTAGATTTTCCGCAATAAATTATTATTATTATTATTATTATTATTATTATTATTATTATTATTATTATTATTATTATTATTATTATTATTATTATTATTATTATTATTATTATTATTATTACATACGTGCAGTATACGCCTGGTTTGCGGATACATGGAAAATGGTATCCGCAGTACGCAATACGCACCCCCAACTACGCAATACGCTGTACGCAATGCGCAATACGCGCACTTGGAGACCTAACTTGATGCAGGTTTATCACTACTAAGTTTGACGCCGAACTCTAATTAGAATTTGGAATATATCTGCTGAGACTTCCGCTCATATACGCTTTATGAAACAAAGTGCGAGTTCCCATAGGGAACAAAGTAAGTGTGTGCATAACTCTTATATTCACGAATAATTCTTCACATGAGGGACACTGCCATGTGCCAACACAAACACAGAGGGTAAAGCAACAATTAACACAAAGAACAGAAATTTGAAAATTATGATGAGTGACTTCACAGCCATATTGAAACTCGTTCAGATTTAATTTGACTGGTAAAAAAAATAAAGACGTAAACGAAACCCCATAAGTGGTGTAACAGTCTCTTACTGTTACTTGTTAAGAATGTGTAATGACACCCCCCTACCCCCCTTTTTTTAATATTTAGCATGTTTAGAGTTGTGTACATGTCTGAAGCTAATATTGTGACAGACACTTACTGTCATATGGAATGACTGATTATTAATTGGATTGTATCAGACCTCACTTCACGTTGAAGATCAAACAATCAACATGTACATGTTATATTCAAATCTTTGTGACGTCAAAGTGAAAACCTTTGGATTGAGGAGATTCAAGTCATGGTATACATATTGTATGCAGTACAGTATGCAATGTAAATCATTGACTGATGATGGGAAAATATGAATCCAAAGTGCTGATCTAGGGTACCGGTACAACCATGTATAAACAGTTATTTGTGGATCTACATGCAAGTTAATATGACTGTTGTCAGTAAATTTGAAAGAACTGCCCTTCAATGAGGAAAATAAATTGTCAAAATACTGAAGTGCAGGGCGGTATCCACTTACTAACTTAATTGATTGGCAAGAGATCTCGAGCATTATTTGAAAGAGCACATGAATAAATGCTTGTTTGGTACAGATGGTTGATGTGCAGTACAGTACAGCCGCACAGTCACAGAGGAAGCAATTTATTGTGCTCGTGAGCTCATTCAGCAACTATTACAGTTCCCTTGAAAACTGTATGCAGTACTGACAGATTTAAATAAGTATCTGAACTGCACTGCCATATTAGTAGCTGTAAGGTTCCCATTCAATGCTCTCAGTGCTGACAAACAGTGCTCAACTGATTCAGGGTCAGCCGGTACTTTGACGTCGATACATTGTACTACATCTTGCGGTATCGCTCAAACATTTTTTGAAGTTATCGGTTTGCATTAAATGAAATCTACAGCATGAAATCCCGATAACACATGTATTGGTACAAACTACAGAACAAATGAGATGAGTTTTAAGTGATGATTTAGTATTTATTAATGGTATAATAACAAAAACTCAACTTTCTCCATGGAGACAAACGAGCATCACTTTGAGGATTATGAGAAGTGTTTTGCGTACACTGGTGAGCATCATAAGGGCCATATTTACCCGATGAGCACACTTTTACCTGACCAAAGGTATAAAAGGGGCGGATCTGCCGTCTTGGGGGATTCTTGGCCCTAGGTCTCGGACAGTGAACATCGTTGGTCAGCATAATCACAGGTACCATAGCATGACTTTTACAGTGGCTTGGCATGCACCCACGCGGTTGACAGTCGAGATCGAGCCCGGTAGAATAGCTGTCAATTGGGTCACTGCGTCCGCTGTATAATTCAGTCCTGTCGTTGTCTGTATAATTTAATAACATTCTCTGATTATTCAGTACTTTTCCGAACCAATTTGGTGTGGCCATTAATCCAATTTGGCTGGATTTGCTGCGGCGTATCCGGACCGATGTCCCTCGAAAGTCTGAAATTGTGTGGTTTCTTTCTGTGACACATGACCAATGGGGAACCTAATGGGGGTATTTTTAAATTTAGTCTTGTGATTCACGGAACGGTATGTGAACCTGTCTTGGCTTATTCTGGTTTGTTGCATTTGGTAAGCTCATAGCCATTGCATAAAATAACATTTATTGTTTTAAATGGTAATTTGAATAAGAAATGAACCAGAATTACGTGGTTTTCCAGGCTGTGGAAAACATTTTGAAGTTACGTTGACTGGATGTAAACAACAGAAGTGGGCGTATCCCATTCATGGAAATTGGCATTATGCATGGAGATCTGAACAAGTGATGAAACTTGTCGATTCAATGAGAAGAAGACATGTGTATTCTGTAAACGAATGAATTAACTGTGCGTGTAATAGGTATGAAAGTGAATGCACACTGGGTGTGTCCATTGTCATGACACATTTAGTATTGTTGTAAAATGTGCGAGTACTTGTCTTGTGGTGTAAATTGCTGAGCATGCTATGTACATGTTGGTCATGAAACATTGTTAAATTGTTAAATAAACTTGTTGCATTGAAGTTTAAATGATCGGATTTGCCAAATATTTCACCAGATAGATACACATAATCAGGTAATGAATCTGTGCCCCTTCTCACACTACCAATAACACCTACAAGAGCATATGTTAAATGTATTGTCTTTTATTTTATGATTATTGCAGTTAGGAGTTATATAATTTTCCTAGCCGAATATCTTGCTCGGTTAGTGTTGTCCTTTAAAAGGCCTGGCCTAGGGAGCATTTGGTGTTTCCCAGGCAAAACTACAGCGAATAGGACAGTGGTGTTACACGTACGCATATGCCTCCCTGTGTCATAAAACCCATCCTATCAGCCAGCTCTTTTGTCACTTATACATCTGGTAAAGATTGAATAAATTCAACAGTAACATTTTGTACTCTTTAAAACGAAGAAGTAATTTATTAAAAAAATATCCTGTATTGGTCTAAAAAGATAATGATTCTGTAACAAGCACACGATTCTGTAACAAGCACACTCTGCCACAACACCAGCAAATGACCACCATCATGACACCACCGCTACGCCACACTTTACAACACTACCACCACCACTACCACCCTTACCGCCACCAGCCCACACAGCCACCATTACACCATAACACACACCAAAATTGCTCAAGATCAAGGCTGATGATAGGTTCAATAAACCCTGGTTAACAATTGGCGTCATTAGATCAATAGGCAGAAAAAACATATTTCATTTAAATGATCATTGACTTTGCACAGTTTCTGATCATATTTTCGCTGAAAGTTTTGCTGGCCATGGTAGTCGGTTATTAACTGGATATAATCTAGATGTTTTAGAACGAAACATTAATTCATACATGTTGCAGGTCACAGAATGGTTAAAGACAACCAAATGGTCAGTATGTATATTTGGAACACGAGTTCCTATTGATTTTTTTTTTTAATTTTATTTTTTTAATTTCACGGTATATTGAATTGGCAACAACACAAAACACAAATATCAAATAAACTGATTTTCTCTCGCCGACTTGGATATCATTGTGCAATACACATACTTGTGTGCTATATTTAAATAACCTGAACGAATATAATCATTTTTTCCTTATTCTTCGCCTTGACTTTTTCTAGTGAAGCCGAAACCGCATGTCCAGTGCACCAAAGAGAAGGAGCTTGTCAAATATACCTGCGTTAGTGGAAGATATAAACCCATTCATTTTTTGGGTTCTATGCAGTGGCTTATTGGTGGACGTGTAGTAAACAGCACAGGAAATGGGTTAATCAAAGCTAAGGACGGTACTTTCAAAAAGCAAATAAATACCGGCCCACATTCGCCAGAACGCTGCGTCCGTTGCATAACAGTGTGGAATGTCACGGAAAATATTTTCGATGACATGAATTGGTAAGTCACAGTAAAAAGAAGGATGGTGTCTCTGGCAAACCGTTGTACACAAATTGACCACAATTTCTGTCCAGAATGTTAAACCATAAGAAAAAATTACACATGAAGTCAATAAAGAATAAAACCAGATGCTGGTGCAGAGACGGCTTTCGAGTGTATCATACTGCCATTTGATAATTGTGTCAAAGTAATTTGTAATAATGAATCATTAGAAGTAGAGCTGGGATGGTTCCCTTTTATCTACTCCTTAAGCAATTAGATGTCAATTGAATTCTCGCATGTTTTGTATGATTCTGGACATCCTGGTTGATTGAGCTAATAGGAAAGAGCAATCCTATCAATTTCACGGCACTGGTCTAACGCGTACAATATGCAAAGCACAGAAAAAAAAACTTCAAAGGTACATCACAAGTGTTAGAACTGTCAGCAAACTAAACGGTCACACTCATGTATATCATTCAAAAGTCTTAATCTAAAAAAACATAAGGGACCCACAAAAGTCGATAAATACAAAATATGAAAATATGCCACAACTCCATCAATATTACGCTTCAAGTTTATTTTTTAAAGCTTCTGTGAAAATAATTCAGCGGGAAAGATATAGTGGCACGTACAAAATAACAGAATATATTAAGGCCCAGGGAAGTTAATATTCGTGTAGACTTCTACCTGCACAGTAACCTGTGGAAATCATTTACCATAAAGAGCTCTTTGTTATATGCATACTGTGTATGTGTGTGTGTGTTCTGAAAGCTTTTATTCATGTTATTTTAGTTCTCAAAACTGTAGTCATGATCCTGACAATCCAGAGGTAGATCAGACTTCAGGTATGACATTTTGCCTACATAAAACTGATCTTCAACATTCTGATTTTGGTTAATTCGGAAACTGATGTTGATACTTAGTAAACCAAATAATTGCAAATCTGTGATCATAATATACATTGCAAACATATTTTTAAAAATAGAGAATACTTATGTGAGTTTTCAAAGGTAGAACGCCCTTATGTTGCCATTATTTTCATGACAGGACTGGTGTCTGAACACAAGTTTTTCAAGCTTTTGCGCAAAATATTTACAATGTTATCTGAACACAAACACTTTCATTTGACACGGCACCACCTTTCTGTTTACGTGGGTCAGTTGATTTGTCTGTTGTGTATATGCCTGCCTATGTCCTCCAACTATACCCTTTGATCTTAAATGAACATGGAAAGCCATAACGAGGTCACAGGCCACTTTGTCTTTACTTTATACTCTTCTGTGGGGAATGTATAATGGTTTTCACCAGAGGGAAGAAAAGGTGTAGTTTCAAGTTCATTTATCTCAACTTTATCGTAGTCTCTATTACTGGAAATGTAAGATGCTATATCACAACAGTTTTGTCTATGGTGCTACTGAACAGTGAAGCACATAGAAGTGCGTTGGCCAAAGGATATATAGGGCATAGCCAGGCAGTTTGTAGCATTTGAAATCAGCACACCGCGGAAGGGATAACCCTCATGAAATAAATCTTATACTCATATTTAGTTTTGAAGAAATTTACTACTGAAAACGTTAATAATATACTTATATCGAAAATTACTAGATACATAATATATATTTGCTTTCAGAAAAAAAAATATCAATATACAAGTATGATATTATCCCAAATCCGGCAACAGTTGGTAATGATATTCTGGTGATCTGTAAAGCTCGTGCCCCAAAATCAGCTAAACTGACATATGAGTTACTTCATATCGTTAACCATGCCCCCGTAACGATTATTGCCACGAATGCATCACGTAATTTGGAATATACGTTGAATATCAGTAACAAGACGTTCTGTGGGAGGATTGTCTGTCGTGTAAGCAGTGACATCATGACCGTTAATGACACACTTTCCTTAACAATCAATGGTAAGTATTGTACTGTTTTGCTACATTAAATGTATGTCTAGTTGTACCTTTCCTGGCCAATATTTGTGTGATCAGTTTTAATTTCCATGTGGTCTGTTTATTTGATATGACCCGAATGCCATCAGCCTCAAGGCGCTGACCATGATACGTTATTTTAATTACCGCAGCTTATTTAGCGGCTACCATGTAGATTGGCGGATTGCCTTATCATTTAATGTGCAGTGAAGTCCGTTGCAGAGATCAAATGTACATCAGAAAAAATGCAACTTCCATGTGCATTGATGACACTTGCCTCCACTCTGTCCTCATGACCTATCCAGGTCTACAACGATTATGCCCAATCCTGTTTTCTAAATCAATGTATATGACAGAAACACCATTATTCTCTTTCATACCACTGAACGCCATTTATAAACGTCGATTGTCCTGATCACAAAGTACATGATTCTGACATATTACAAGTTACTTTTCCAAAATGTCAATTCATCTCTTTGTTTTCTGGGTAGTTTGTTAATGAAATTACTGGCAAAAATTACATGCTACCTCTAAACTGATTCAACAGATTGTGCTTTGTCTTTTATTCCTTTCAGGTTATAAGTCTCATTCAGGTCACAAAATTAAGTTAGTTTCTTGAAAGCTACAGACCAGAGCCCGCATGTTTGTAATGTGCTATAGCATGTTGCACGCTCCAAGTCCTTAAACCTAAACTAGGTATAAGCTGCTGAACGGGTAAAGAGACGGTAAGAGAGCCGGATGGTAGAAGCTAGGAAGAATCATTTACATTTTTTAAAGTATTTTTAAATAGGGATTTTCTCCACAGCCACCCATCCTACACATTTGAAATTATACAGGAATGCTTGTAGGGACCACCACACTTGAATTTATCCAACAGTTGCCACTGCAATTATTTTCCTATTGTCTTTTTTGATTATCTTCGTGTGTTTTCACTATTTTTAACTTCTCCAAAGTGATGGCCAGATCGTTGTAGGACTGTGTAGAGGTGCCACTTTTTGGAGCCTCAAAGTTGGTGCAGATGTAACGTTAGTCTCAATCAAGTTTACCTAAATGGTTCTGGTCCAGTAATTTCTAGATTGTCTGCAAATGTTTTGTTCATTTTTTGTAAAACTTCAAAATGTTTCTCCAGGAGCACTTTGGCAATACATCGGAGAGTGCAAAGGGACCCTTATGTGGACCCATAGACCAGGTGGCACTGTATTTGTAGCTCAACTGACATGTCAGTCAACAAAGCTTATATGATGTTTAACCGCCTGCAGTCCATCTGGCTGTGCTTCCTCTTTGTCGTCTGTGCACATTTCATATTTTCGGTTTATGGAACACCATTCTTAGATCGTCTTTAAACTTCGTGTAAATCTACCTTGGCTGGTTTGTACCAAGTTTAATTACATGGTCATGCTCCAATGATTTTTTTTCCAGGAGTTTTTATTCATAAAAAAAATATCCACTGAAACAACTTAGCTCATTGTTTCAAAACAGCAGATGCATACTCCTATGGGCTGGTAGCCCTTATTTGTTCAACAGGTGGTGTTGCTCTGGATCCCTGATATTTAACAAATTTGTCAATCTGAGTACCAGACATTTAATGTTCACATTAAACAGATTACTAGACAAGTCTATGGGGATTTACGATGCTGGTTCACATGTTGCTTCTCCAAAACTCACAGCTGTACCTAAAATCAGAATATGAAAAACAACAAATTTTGATCACTGATTTTGTATATGTATTGGCAGAGTACAAAGTAACATTTGTATTAAATAGAAAATTTAGGAACACCTGAATTTTATTAATACTATGTTGAAAACATGACATTAACGATGCAATAAAGGGTAAAATGAAAATAAATAAATAGTTTAGTTGAATGCCCGCAAGCAGCAGTTATCACAAGAATACAATGTTTTTACATGTACCTATCATAATATATCATTGTTTTGCTTCAGCATAATATATTTCTGGGAACAAATTGAATTTTTATTTTAAACTATTTGTTCGTGATTAAGTGGTGCACGTTTTGTGTTTAATACCAATTTGTTGTTTTCCTTCTTTATGTGTACACCTGCTAATCAGATGGCTATTAGCTTCTCCAGTATATGTACCTGGAAAGTATTTGCATTGAACACACCTGTCCAACAGTGTCACTCAAATAATTAAACATATATCAAATGACTTATCTGATTATTAGAAAACTACACAGATTAATTTTAAACTTTATACTTCGAACGTATAGTCTGTTTTATCGCTTTCCAGTTATCGGGGGAAATGGTGCGACGTGTGTTTTTCCTCTGTAAAAGTTACTGATATATTAATTAATTTCCTTTCCTGGGATAATAGAAGTTGCCAATAATGCTACGTTTGTCGTGTCTTGCTACCTTCTTAACACGTCATTTGACCACCAGCTTTTGTGTTCTATTCAAGATGATTATCAACATAAAATGTTAGCTTTCTCGTGGACTGATACAATAGTCCTTAGATAAAAAGTCAAGGGAGGCAAAACAAATTGTGCATAGAATTATAACGTACAGGTAAAATATATTATTTTTGCCATCTGTTCTCTTGGATAAATTATCATATGTTTGAAAATAATCTTCGCTCAGTAATCCAATACAATATTGTTTGTTTTATATCTAGATATTCCTCTCGAGGACAAAAATATACTTATGTTTTCACATTATCCTTGGATTTTTTTACGCATAAGATCCACCAAAGGACGCTGCTTACTACTATCTTCGAGTCCTTGCATTGCTGTTAATTGGAGTGTTCATAGCTATATTGCTGCAGACATGCTTGGCTCTGCGACGGAAATTCAAGAAAGGTATGTATTTAATTGTATAATTTCCTCTCTGGCTATGACTTCAATGTTGCCATAAACCATTTTGTCATTCTGAATCAACCTTGGACTATTTTTTTCTGCATATGAAGTTGTTTTTACCTGCAGAAGCCATCATGAAAGGCATATTTGTTAACCAACTTCCTTCTGTGGAGAGACTAGATCAAATCTGTTTCAATATGGCAAGCTTGCTGTCCTTGTGCATTTTTCAACTTATTACATCTGTGTACTTAAAGCAAAAACAAAAAACAAAAAACACACAAAAAAAATCCTTAGTGTCAGTTATGGACATTAAGGATAAGCTCGGAGTAATTTGGGAACAAATTCAAATTTCGACATATTCATATGTCAGCTGCAGTATGTAATAATGCTTCGTTTTAGCTATCAATGATTCATCCGTGGTAATTCCAAAAGGTGAATTTTGAATGAATTTTCCCATCCATGTCTACGTGTTATGGTCAGGTTTCGTAGTTTGACGTGTCATGCCACTAAGCCCCATCCCCAGAGGTCGGCAGTTACAGTGGTTTACTTACTGCGACCTTCCGCGTTGATCTACCGTAATTCCCCGCAGTTAATGCATAGATTTAGCGCCAAGTTTATTTTCATAATGTTCTGGTGCGCGTTTTTCACAGGGACAGATGTCTACAGCATTTTTTTCAGCCTCATTTTTCCCGGTTTGGAATCGTCATAGTTTGCGGTGAATGGGCAGTTGGGCGAAAATGATGCGCTCATCGAAACAGTTCTCAAAAACACTGAAGACTACCACATTGTGTGGCAAAATGCATATAAATACATACTTTTTTCATACTCTTAGAAACAACTTGACTACGATCGTTTCTTTGCGTTCAAACTTCAAAGCCGGTTGTTTAGAAGTGACTGGGCCGCCATTCATTGCACACCAGATGACGATACCGTATTACCGACACGTCAAAACATAATAAATTTACGCAAACTTTCTGTGGGGCCCGGTGACAAGTTTGTTTGTTTTTTTTTAAAGCAGAAAGTCATGGATTTACAGCAGTCATTAGATATGAATGAAAGTGGATGTGTTGGAGATGCGTGTTGTGTGACTGTGAAAGTGCCAATAACAATCTCCACTCGCTGAGCACTGTTCTGTCTTCAGGGCGTTTTCCCTGCAAAATTTTGTTGTAGACCGTAATACAGAGTTGGTATTTTGGGAGGCAACATTAATTATTTTATTGACATTGATTGACTGAATGTCCATTTTTTCAAATGCCTGGTTTTGGGGCCGATATATGGTCGATGCTTTGCGTACGCTTGGCCTTTGTTCTAATGTGTTTTTACCTGCTTGTTACGTACAGACACAAGCATTTTCCAAATTTTGACTGACCAAAATAGTGCCTACGCGTTATGCAGATTTTTGTCAGGCTTCGATATTTTCGGATCAATGTTAACCAAGCTGACGGATTTCCTATACTGGCCTCCATATGTTATTCTCCTTTGCCAACCAGTGGTTACCCCGACAGCACATGCTAAGTCTGATAAAGAACTCTGAATTTTCTGAACAACGTTGTCGTTTTTTCATTCTTTCCCGATTTCTTTATTTTTTCTATGTGCTATATATGTGGAAATGTTAAACAATAGTATTTTCCTTTGGTAGTAAGAATAAAGCTGCACTTAATTAAGAACGGGATCATGCAAACCGCTTGCGAAGGTGTGACAAACCACGGGGCAAAAACATAACCACAATCAGCTACCAACATAACACTCAACAGCAAGAATACTCATTATGTAAGACTACAGTTCGCAAGCCTAGGTTAAAATATGTTTGTATACTTACAGAAAACGTTAACGCTATGGGGGAAAATGTATCTATGACCATGCGCACTTGTGATTCTGGCATCATCAACTCCAGTGTTGAGACAAATGAATGTGACTGTCCTCGACGAGCACTACCGATATTTGTACACAGAACAAGAACAACCGGTTGTACTGTAACACTTGGTGGCGGCGGAACGCTTAACAAACACGAGAGCATACAGATAGAGAATGATGACGACGCAGATGACTTTGAATACATATATGAAACTGATGAATTAAGGATGATAAAGCTAAGGGGAAGCAGTATGCAGTAAAGTTGTGCATAATGCATGTACAGTTAAAATGGAACAGAAATGAAACGAAAATTAGCCTGTATGTTATTACATTGCATTTGAAAGACTTATAACATGCTTGTAACAAATACATACATATATATATATATATATATATATATATATATATATATATATATATATATATATATATATATATATATATATATATATATATAGCCTCTGTTTTTAATGTATTCCGGGACTGAATACGTATTTCGCACGGTTTGATAAGGCAAACATCCCGCTTAATAATTAAAAAATATTTACAAATTAAGTACTGCACATCAAACGGTTCAACAAAGTCCTTTTTCCAGTTTCATGAACAGTAAAGCAGTGGGCGAAAAATTATTCCACGATTAAGAATATTGAAATGTCGTATTGTCTAGCTTCAGTTTGGTTTTACTTTTTTAAAACAACATGCAGAAATGGTCATTATGTAACAGCAGCATGTGCAAATACCCTTATTAACATGGATCATCTGGTTCAATGAACACTTCGTAAGTTGTTCAATGTTTTGTTTAAAATAAATACATATTTTCAAAGATTCCAATACACACAAAGGTAAGATTCAATAAGATTCTTGTCTCTTTGAAAGCAGATAAAGATGAGTCGCATAATACTCGAAGCGTAAATATAATTTGGGGGGATTATATATATATATATATATATATTGCCATACAAGTATAGTTTTACATTTTTTCTAAACTGGTCGATGTGTTTGGCAAATGCGTCTGTTTCGTGATTCAGTAGCATGCATGTACAGTAAGTCAACATTCGTGCACCACTGTATCGAGGCCATTTTTGTTTTGTTTTCTTTTCATAAGGAAAGCCCATTATGCTTATTATGTTTTATACTGGTTGAGTTCACAGCGTGTATTAAATCAATTTTATATCGGTCGAGCAAAATGTTTTATACTTGCATCAGAGATCTTCCTTGTCAATATCACTAAGCGATGCGATAACGTTCTGCTAATTTTACGTTTGGAAGTGTGTGCTAACTTCACTTTATTTATTTACTTATTTACTTAATTAATTTATTTGGTTTTTTTCTTTACGTATTTATTAACTTGTATCTTTTGGTATGTGTAGTTTTTCATTAAGCAATTTATTACATGGCAAAATGTTTGACGGTAATGTTTAAGATATTCGACAGCTTAACATGATCCGTGTCAATGTATTATATGTTTGTATCACTGGAATTAGACGACCATGCCAAAAAACAGTTGAGTTATATCGAGATATCCCACCCCTACACTTCATATACATTTAATTGACTGCAAACCAAGACAATTTTAAACTGGCTTCAGTCCAGGTAAAATCTATGATACATTTGATGGAGACATATCAATAAATGTGCTCTATGGTAAGTTTTGCCTTACTTCAGACCTCAGAAAATGCTGTCACTTTTTAAAAATCTAATATAAAACATTCACATTATGGCAAAGCAGATACACCTTGGGTGCAAATGTGGATGATAATGAAAAATTGGCATTGACCTTGAACATTTAGTGGCCTTATATACTGAAGACATTAAATCTGGTATTATTCAATATACTACATATAAATATTATGTACAGTAAAATTCTGTTCAAGTATGACAAATTTTATTTCCAAGATAGGCGATGGATTGAACAAGATGTGCTAGACTACGATCCTATGATAGATTTATAACCAGCTCACGTACCCCAACAGTTCTGATACAAAAGCAAAGATATAGTCTGTAAGAGCCATGGATTATCGGTCATATCTCATCTATTTCCCCAATTACTAATATTAAGATGCAAACTACATTGAGGAAAGGAGAATAGCATTTATTTGGCTTTGGATACATTAAGGGAAAACTTGCTCCAATACTGATTGCTTTTCTTGTAACAACTGTGTCTAGCTCTGTATATAAGCTGTTTGTCTTTTTACTTTCAAAAATTGATTTCTGCATTTCGTTGAAGCCAAGTGTAATTTCTATGTTAAATTAATATAGGTGACCCAAGCGGTAGCGGATGTTTTCATCCTTAGCTGGGTCATGCTGACTTTATGGCTATAGTAATTTGCTGCCCTAACTTCATATGGTCAGTCATTCTGTCTATCAAATTACCAAAGTCTGTATGTTTGTACAGTTTGTCTCTATGTCAAATAAAAGTGATCTGAATTTGATCTGAATCTTCCATTGTTTTCATCACAAATCTCAGCTTAAAAGACAATTGAAGAAAAATATCAGGACGTACCTTAAACTTGAGAGTCACTGAAAAAATGTGAAGACGGATATATTTTCTGTACATTATGTGAAACCAAAATGGAATTAACAAATAAAGTTTTTTTTAAAAAAAAAAAAAAAAAAAAAAAAGTCAGATAGCTTACTCAGCTCTCTAATAAGCTGTAAACTGATATGATCAGGGCTGATAGGAAATGCTATCCTGCTCTATAAAATGCCTCCATGCAGCATATAATTACAACAGTCGCTGGTAAAGGGACTTAAATTTGTTATGCTCATAATATTAAGGAAAATAGGGTGCACTAAAATCGTCGACCTACTGGGGACATGGACTGTTATGACAATAACTGCGATATTTGAAATTACCAATCTGTAAAAAAGAAAAACATATAACGATTACTATGGCGTGCATATCGCCTAGATCCGTAGTGCTGTCCCCAGTCCTCTTCCCACTTAGATTGACGCCTTTTTTTCAAGGGGAACTCAGAACAACTTTAACTATCGGAAATATTACCGTCTATTTCTACATAGTGCTTATGATTAAATAAATTATTTTGCAGAAACTTGAAAGGTGTACCACTGATGTCAGTTTTGGTATCAAAATTAAAAGGAATGCCTGTATCATCTCGTAATCACCCTCCCAGAGCAGTTCTTCAAAAGTGGGCACGACTGGCAGCAGCATCTATGAACAACTTTGGCCCTTCCACAAAGAAAATTCTCTCAACATTTCGGCATAACCTGTGTGACTTTGGGGGGGGGGGGGGGTTGGTGGTGGTGGTGGTGGTGGTGTTCGTGTTCAGCCAAAACCCGTAAGATGTTCCCGCCGGGGAAAATGACCATGCTTTTTTAGAGTAATTTTCACACGTTAACCCTATGGAATAGAGTAGTTACCTAATATACAACATTGACTTTGGGGGGGGGGGGGGGGGTAACCGAAGTAAGCGTTTAAATTAATTATAGTAAGACTAGCATAATTTCAACAGGTATATAGCCAACATTAAAGTAACCAAAATATCCAAAAGTGGTTGACATATACTTACCAATGCATGTCACAGCTAGGTAATTAGAAGGTCTTATCAATAATTAGTGAAACGAATTCGTTAATATGAAATTGATAATCAGCCACAGAAGCCAATGATGTTTGATCAGATAACTTCCAGGCCAGCTGGGCTAAAACTATAAGCAGATCCAACGAGGATGATCCCGTCAAATCTTAAGTTAATATTGAGACACAACATCTTCCACGCATACGAGAGGCTATCACTTAGTTGACGAGATAATTGGTTACAAATGACAAAATGCACAAGTTGCAAACACACAGATAAACTATGTATCGATATAAGTGTTTGTAGAATTGTTGGGCCAGGGGCTGCAGTCTTGGTTTCTGCAGATGCCAGTCAACTGCAACATTTGGACTAGATTTATGTAAGAATCTGATCATAAAATCCCATTGCAACTTCAGGAAGGAAAAGGGGTAAACCCATTTGCTTTGCCCAATTTTGAAAGAAAGTGTTGGGGTATCTACTCATTCTCCATGGCGCAAATGGATATACATGTGCTGGAAAAAAACTAGATGCTTCAGAGAAAACTTCCAAAATCAAATTCAACCCGGCTGATCCGACCTCTCTCTATTAGCATCCCCAAATCAAAGTGATGTAGCACAGGTTAGACGCAGACGTGCACCGCAAAATACAATGTTACACAAACCTCTCTACTTCCGTACATTCGTAACTCAATGTTAGAACATGGGGTGGAAGAATTGGACAAGTGCATTAGACCTGATATTGTCACCTTCTCACACGAAAATTTATCCAAATTATCTCAAAGAAAATATGAAAGCTTTTGCATGTTTTGGAACCTAGTATAAAGCATGACAGCATTTTTGTGGGACTTGGATCCATGGTACCTACTCACAAAATGATGAAAACAAATATGTGGACAAAGTTAAAGGAACAGTCAACGAAAAGTATATATCTTTCAAAGACAACGAAACGTATCCATTAATAAGATATGGAAGCAGGCAAGATACACTTGCATTATCAAATAATATGACTAGAGAATAATTTCTGCTTTTTTGGGGTGAACAGGTTTGCCCACTTTTATGCCTGTAAACCAGGTTTGCTCACGTTTATGTCAGTTCACAGATTTGTGTCATAAATAAAGCGCATATGAATTTAAATTTACAGGAGCGATTATAAACTTTAAAACATTTGAAAAGACATTTTGTAGGGACACTCACGCACAACTGGCCAAGAAAATGGGACAATGTACTGGAGTTGGAAACAGCAGAATACAGCCGCATATCTTAAAAATAACGATTATAATCTTTGACACCACACCACAACTCTCTCTCTCTCTCTCTCTCTCTCTCTCTCTCTCTCTCTCTCTCTCTCTCTCTCTCTCTCTCTCTCTCTCTCTCTCTCTCTCTCTCTCTCTCTCTCTCTCCCCTCCTGTATGTCGGGGGGGGGGGAATTATCAATTATCTCACTGATTTCAATTATTGATAGGCAAACATAAATCATTATGTATATCCCAATGTGTTAGCGTATCATTAGTTTGATGCCAAGCTGATCTGCGATATTATGCCCAAACACTGTATTCAAATACTCTTCAAAACTAATGTGTTAAATTCAGCATACTTAATTTCACTTTCCACTGGACCATGCAGAAACTTTGGGAGACAGACTGGATGCCCTTATATACATCCATATATGACCAAGAGTATGTTGTTTGCGTTCTTGCTACCAGGAACAATAGTAGTCATACAATATAACATTTAGGGTGATCCCTACTAGAACAACATCGAACTAAGTAAAAACAGTCGATTCTGTCATGAGTCTGGCTTTTAAATTATTTTGAAATGACAATCCCTTATTCAGAGATAAGAATTTATCGCCAAGAGACCCCTACGATAAACCATGTATGCCGATGTATTTGCTAAGACCTAAATACCGCTTGTGAAAATCTACGCTAGTATCTTTTAAAGAGAGAATATGACACAATGGTCAATTACCTGATGAATTCCCGGTAAAGAACGATCATATAGTAAACTGGCATTGGTCACGCCGACCAGCAATTCATTTTGCATCAGCTTTTAAACTTCGTACGGAATGATTGCGAACCTGAGTATATTTGATTTTATCATAATATAAGCAAGTATATCTGTGCTACCCAAATGCATGGCCAATAACCAATTGAATGTACATGCTTGGAAGCGCCGTACATTGGTAAACCATCATCGTTTTGTCAAAGGGCCCCACAAAATCGCTAATTCATTTCACCAAAATTAGCGGTTGGAAGACTTTCAAGTGAAGCAGTGTGTAACCTTTATACAATAATTCAGGAGCTGGCATGAAAGGTTACGATTTTTATTCAGCCCAATTCTACAATTATGGATAGTCTAATTTGCTATTCCCAGTAGACCTGATACATACATGATTACTTTGGTAAGTGATTAGAAACCTGTACATGCACGTGACAAACAAAGACGTGTGTGTGTGTGTGTGTGTGTGTGTGTGTGTGTGGGTCTGTGTCTGTGTCTGTGTGTTTGTTTGTTTCTATTTCAGCGTAGGGAATGGACAACAATTTAGCTCATGGCATCCTTCAAGGCCTGCATCAAGGACAAATTTGAAAAGCCCTGATCATAGCATGTCCACTGGAGAAAGGCATCACATTTAATGGACCCGTCCACAAAGCAAAGAGCTGTTCATGCATTTCTGAACCTTACCTACATATTTCATATATAAGTACCATTGTGAATTAAAAATAAGCTTCATCAATTCTGCTTGTAGAACGGCATCTAGTGAAATAAATGCTTTGCGGTCTAAGAAGGCTAAAAATATGAGAAGTTCTCAGTCGCCATTCAGCTGGGACATATTTTCTATCCACTGCATTTGCAGGCATTTGGGCAATAGCAAATGTTCAAGACTAATACGTGTGCAAGGTACAGAGTGTGCTACAAAATGAGCAGAGGCGGATAAGTTATACTTCTGGCCTGGATGAAAAGATCAGCGAAAACGGCATTTCGTCATTTGCAGAACAGAGAAATTACAGAAAACAACCACCAGATCCTGTTCGGACAAATTAAGAAGTTGTTCAGTGCCTGTACATGTTTTTGCACCAACTAATAAAATACTTAATTATATTATTGTCATATGTATACAGTTTCATTGGAAGGTTCTTATCGACGAATCATGCCTGTTAACCAACTCAATTTCTCCCACTTCTGAAAAAATAAATTATCCATTGGATATTATTTTAAAGTATTTTGCAGTACATACCATTTACCCAACATTTACCCTCTTCTACAACTACACATTTAATCTCCTTATCAGGTCCGATCTATTGCAGATCCATAATTTTGCTCCATGAAAGAACTGTCAGTTTTGTTGTCCAAAGGTTTGAAGGAAGTACTAGATTTTTGTATTAATTAATGTGTTCATATAGAAGCATCTTCCGGTATTTGTAGGTTTTAGATTTTATCTAATTCAAAGATCCTGTTGGAGCAGTTGAATGGTGCTTATAATTATTTGCCTTTTAAACAAATTTCTTTTTGGAACTTCTCCAGTTTATATATAACTACACCTCTTTCTTTTTTTGAATGAATGTATCAAGTCCCTAATAAACAAAATATGTGAGAAAAAGATCCTTCACAAAATTACCATATCTTATACGGATACATATTCTGATTACCGTATGATGGATGGCCAATCTGCATTTTAGTATGATCAGTTTTTTTTTGACTCGTTAAACTTTTTGATGATAACATACATGTCGATTTTGCAGATTTCATCTTTAAACAGACAATTGGTATTAGAATATTTACCAATTGTATGCCCCTTTTGGTCAATTTATGTTTATCTTTATTATAATGTTATAGAAAGAGAAAAAAAATCATAAATGTTTTCTGTTGACATTTAGATATATTGATGACCGATAAGCATTAATAATACACGCATTCAAAAATATATTTCAAAAATATACCTTGCCAATTTGGAAGTAATAATAAGCACACAAATTGACATAGTTCATTTTTAGATATAATGATATGTAATGATAAAAGTGAATTGAAGTTTCAATTATTTGACAAAAGTATCGATTTTGCAGTTCACTTGAGATGTTATGTAAATGATGTAGTAAATATGTTAACCTAACAATTCTAACTGATATTATATAGAATACGTTTATGGGGGAGGAAGCTTCTTTAAGATGACAGTTGCTAGCATCAAATTAATTTAAACTACTACTGCATCTGTTGGTTCCTGTCCTCAAGTCAGGAGGAGTGCGTGTTTTACTTTATTCTGCATTCTGTATTCATTGAATGATGCATAAAACATCATAATTTTGTTGGTAGATCAATTTTAAATTTCTGCATTTTGATCTGGCTTATTTGATGAAAGAAAGATTTTGATCGTGGATAGTTCATGTTAAGTCATCTTTGATGCAGTTTCCCCAACACTATTGAAGCTTGTCTCTTTCATCACAGTCAGTATTTCTACGATGTTATATGACATCGTATCTTGTTCAGATGT
Source organism: Hermodice carunculata (assembly GCA_964020975.1). Lineage (NCBI taxonomy): Eukaryota > Metazoa > Annelida > Polychaeta > Eunicida > Amphinomidae > Hermodice > Hermodice carunculata. The sequence goes on along the minus strand of CAXHWN010000808.1, from coordinate 13,433 downwards.
TCAATGAATAAAAAATCGCTCGATGGCAATTGAAGATTTGCAGCTGTATCTGCTGATGTTCATGTAGATAGATTTGTTTAGATTCTAACGGCTTTCGACAAGAATTTATTTTCGACTAGGATATTGGCACGTAATGGGCTTAGTACTATAAGCTCAATTTAACTGGTGACTTAAGTATAGAATAGCCTAAAAGACAAGACCCACGGATATGATATGTTATTAGGGTACATATTGGTCCAGTGGTAAGTCAAATTGTTCTTATCTAAACCTGTCTCATACAAATTTAGTAATTATATTAGTATTATATTTGTTTGGCAGGTATTCTTCTTTCACAATGAAGATCTGCATTGATAAGCAAAACTTCACGTATTTAGCTAATTCCCCATTTGCCACGTTCATATTTATCCATTATAATGTGGGTTGTCTTTGCTGAATATTTAGCTTAGACAAGGAGCCGCTACTTAGAGAGACATGTACGGGTAATAGGCTCCGAAACATGTTACTCGCTGAAGACCCTTTAATTCATTTGGGCTGATTTGCCTATGTCAAAATTTTACAGAGAAACGTGTGCAATATGGAGAGTAAAGAATTCGGACTGCGGAATAGGGTAATGACTACTAGGAAGTGGTTCTTGGCAAAAAGACACAGATACAATTAAATAGTCAATTATAGGTGTGCACGTACGTCCTACAGGAAGAAATATCATTAGAAAATCTGGATAAGTGGCTGTGATAATTTGAATTTATTTGCTGACAAGGATTATCGCTGTTTAAAGGCAGCGCCATTGTCTCTCGTTCCTACAGGCCGATATAATGCCGTCAAACAAGTGTGCGAATAAAACTGCTGACACGCATGCCATCTTCCGTTGATTGCGTGACGAAGCTTAAAGAGGTGAAAATAATGTTCAGGCAGATGTTTAAAAAGAATGCCGTATTGTAGGATGCCAGGGTTCAAAGAGTGACGGGAGGAAAGTACAAAACGCCAGGTACTTCCACGTGTGCTTTTTGCTCTCTTGCGCAAAAAAATGGCTTCATGGCAAGAGCGGACTGGAAAATGGATAGATCGATTAAATTATGCTATAAGCATTTCGCAAACGATTGCTTCAAGGTCGACACACTATTGGAATTGGACAAGAGAATCAATGTGAAGACCATGCCATTACCCGGTTTCCAAGGCAAAGATGCTGTAAGCGTGCATGAAACAGGGTCACGCCCACCCAGGTAAAGGAGACTGGCCATGAAAGCCAAAGCTCAGGTAGGAAATTTTTCATAGTAACAAAATTATGAACGACGCCCACGTAAAGTATTGTCTTGTGATGAGATTGTGTCTTAATGAATAAAGTAAAATACAAGTCTGGAAGAAAAAGACATTCGCACAACTCACTTTCGAGAGCATACGAGTGGGAACACGATTTCTTTTTTTAAAAAGCCTGGGGCATGGTACTATGTTATGGATAAAAGTGGAAACATACATGGTTGCAGTCTTAATTATTCAGCTATTAGGGGAGTTGTACAATGTATCTGCTTCTGTCATAATCATATCAAATAAATTTGACTGGTTTCTGGTGACCGCCCGATCAGCTGGCGACACACCAGCGGCAATGCCCCGGCTCTCCTACAATGTAATTTTTTTTTGGGGGGGGGGGGGGGTAAAATCAAGAAAACAACGTGCGACTCAATTTACTATGCATTTCCAGCTATATAAATGCATTCATAAATGTACAAATACACGCTCATGCACGCATATTTGATCATGGTGTGTGAAATTCGCTACCAAATGTGTGATACTTTTAAACCAGTCCACCTGTTGACAACACAATCAATATTTAAAACAAAACTAACAAACAAACAAACAAACAAACAAATCAATATCCTGACAATGCATGGAAAGAAACTTATATATAGGTTATGTGTGCATAACATGAAATTTGATGGAAAAAAACAACAGTGTTAGGAATCATAATGATCGTTTCTTCCTGAATACACCAGTGTCAAGTCACGGGGCAGACATTTTTGGCAAGCATGTGAAGCCTCAGGTCTCAGAAAAAGAAGACCCTGTTACTGGGCAGCCTTGATCCAGTTTTGTTCTGATAAAGATTCGCTAAGCAGACTTGACATATCTTCAGTTTATTTAATAACTAAACATTTTACACGTGGGCTAATGCCGTTATCTCTTATCAGGATTTATGGAATGCATGACCTCTGAAATTCATTCGATTTTCCATGAATAGATTTAATTGAAGCAAGTCCATAGACCCGAGGTATCACTGACTCGGTATTGAACAAACAAGCATGTCTGTTGCTAATTTGGTGGTTGGGGTTGGGATGGGTTACAACAAGTGCCCCAAGCTGTGCCCAGGTAACAAATTAAACCGACGTCAAAAGAGGTAATGTGTAAAAGGGGAAAGAACATACATTTTCAACATGTTTCAACAAATGTTCAATTTACCCAAGGCCTAACAAAAAAATAAATGTGTTGCTCCGGTAACCTGACAGACCCTACTAAAAAGGACCAACCCTAAAATTTATGGAACAAAAAAAAGTATCTTTAAGCCGCTCTTTCCTAATAAATACTGGTCGATCCAGGCTGGTGCTACAAACTCAGTCAGAGACCCAAGTGGTCCAAAAATGTCCGTAATTTTTTTCAGTGGCCCAAATGTGACCTACGCGGCCCAAAGGGCCGAAGGTATGGGGGGGGGGGGTATCTGGGGGCATAACACCCCCCCCCCCCGAAAAAAAATGAATTTGAGCATGCAAGATGGTTTATCTGGGGAGTTTCGAGTATCTTGCCTTCACATGGTTGACGAAATCCCAACATTTTAGTCATTATTGTACTGATTTGGCTATTTGCCCTTAGATTGTACAAAAACCTGATGAAAACTAACAAAATTAGTATACAAACAATTAAAACAAATATCGCTGTGTTAGGTACTTTCCATGGTGGACCACAACATGGAAATAGCAGAAATGCAAGTATAAAGTCGGGAAAAATATCAAGTTGCTTTGCACAGGTTTGTGGCTGACATGCCTTAATTGTTTATGAATTAAGATTGATCTCAGTTTTGAATAAATTAGAATATAAATTTTTTAATAAGCACCAAAGGTCTAATTTCTATAACTCCAAGGACCTGCTATATATAATTTGCAGGTCCCTGAGAACACGAAGATACTTAAACTATAAATATACAAAGCGGCCACTGTTCAGTACTCCGACCTCATTAATCGACAATGATTTCACCTTATTTTGAAAATGTTCTTACATTTATTTGATATACACTGGCAGGCACTTCATGGGAATAGCTATAATCATGGTACATTAGTACCTGTAAATTACCGACCTGGCCAAATTCTGTAGCATTTTTCAAGAACTGTGATGCAGAATTTTGCTAGAATGCTCCAGTTGGACAACCTTGGACCAGCTGCAACATGCGACCGACCAGCCAAAACACCACACAAACAACCACCCATAAAAAAACGGTTGTTCAAATCAACCAAAACCAAGACAAAACTAACAGAAAAGCTGGCCAACGTGTGACGTTATTTTGCAGTAAAGTCAACCCACACAAAGCATTTTATTTCAACTTGCCTGGACGGTCAACTTGGGCCGGGGAGAAAGCATAGCCACGATGGGTGTGGTATTGGTATCTAGTATCGCTGGGTTTCAGGTGTCCATTCTCTGAGTTACCCGAGCAAACAGTCGGGAAAAATATCAAGTTGCTTTGCACAGGTTTGTGGCTGACGTCAACGTATTCCCAAAAGATGACTTACAATCTGAACTTTAATCTGCCCGCTCGGTTGTGTCTGAAGCAGTTATCATCGTTACTTATAAATCCAAATGCAACACAAAAGCATATGCGCAATGCATGCACATTCAGCACCTACTAAACATAGTGCAATGCATTGTGGGAAAGGAAAATCACAGTGAATCATGGCCACGTCTTTTCAGCACAGTTCCAGGTGTCGGTTCTCCGAGTTACCAAGGCAAATGATCGTTAAAGTACTTTTAAAACATGAATTATCATTCTAACCTTAATCTGCCCGCTCGTTTGTGTCTGAAGCAGTTATTATCGTTAGTGAAAAATCCAAATACGACACGGCACGCCCGAGTGCCATTTTGAACATTGTGCAATTAATGCATTGATTGCGGGACAGTCTCAAAAAAGTACACTTGATTTGGATTTCAAAGTGAATCGCGGCCACAGCATATATATCATTATTGATGCTCTGAAATAATTTGCAAATTATATATTTTATTTAAATTTATTTTAACCCCCCTTCCACCCCCACTCGGCATCTTCGTCCCAATGCTCATTCTCAAACCATTGGCACTGGGTGCGGAAGTTACTATTTGCACAATGACAGCCATGTTGATTGGATATTTTGAAGACGTATGGTCCAGAATATATGTGTGATTAGTGTTAAGGGAAGGTTAATTTGTCGAATGAATGTAATGTACAATATACAGTGGGACCTTTCAAGAGTGAGCATTACCTAAAAATGTAAATACAACGACAAACAGTAACCAGTCGTAGGCCCCAGAAATACTATTTTGTTTCAGACGTAGAGGTCGCCCTGGGGCAATAAAATAAGGGTCAGCAATTGGCTGAGTGCCAGGCACCTCAGTGCGTCAAAGACAAAGCCCAATGATGAAGGTTGCCCCCATAGTGGATACAGGTCCGAAAGTACTGGCGAGTTTTTATATAAGTGACAATAATATATCTGACCCGTTACCTTGCATTCTAATCAGGCAGGGCTTCTTTGGTAAGAGTATTGACTGGTTCATTGCCAAAGCTAATATTATATCAAAAATTGAAAGACACATTGTTCACGCCCTCTTATAAACAGAACACGTGTACAGCGCCATGCAAAAAAAGTCAGACATTTTTATTCTGCAGTTAAAATCAGCAAGAAGGGCCAAAGGTAGTTATTTTATCAAAGGAAAATACATGCATTTAGTGGGATTTTTTTGCATTTGTGGGTTCTATTTCCATCCAAGCATAAATACATGTATAATGTAAAGGAAGAGAGAGGTAGAGAGAGAGGCAATGGGTCTCTGTATGCGCAAAAAGGAAAAACAAAAACAAACAAAAAAAAACAAAACAAAACAACAACAAAAAAAACAACAAAAAACAAAAAAAAAAACAAAAAAAAAAAACAAAAATAGAAAACAAGAAAAGAAGGCTCTGTGAACAGCCCGTGCTCAGCTGAACAAGCTTGTCACACAAGGTCAAAATTGCAACTGAATTGACCTGTGTTGAGCTTTAGCTAAGTACATGCCATTTACAAGTTTTTGTAAATGTTGATGCTTTGGTTCCTCTGGAATCTGTTTGCTGCCATTGTTGCGTTTGAAATATATGAATATGCGTCATGTTTTTCTAAACTATTTGATAAATACTTCATTGACTCTGTTGTGCTGCGGGTTGTGTTCTCCATATCTTAGTTACAATGGAGGTAGGGTGTGTTTATAATGTTCCAGATTCATAAATATCACAAAACGGTATAGGCCTACTTTCTTCCTTTGCTGTAAACTCGACTGACTGGCTGGTCGGGAGAACCAGGGGGTAATAGGCCTACCAAGTCTCTTGGTTATTTTTGGGAGAAGTGATGGAATTGGGGTGTTGATTGGTTGGGCCTATACATGGAAACAGATTAGTCTGTAGTTAATGAAGAATAATTCAAAGGTTGAGAGGACCAGTTTAAAACCACTAGTTGCCTTTTATGGGTGACTGCCTGTGCCAAGGCAACAGTGAAATGTGTTTCTTCACATTGTTATTGGAAGATGAATGTTGATGCTTTGGGAACTCTGGAATCTCTTTTCTGCCATTGTTGGCTTAAGAATTTGTGAAGATGGGTCATGTTTTTCTAAAGTATTCAAAGGCACATGACATGGAAGTTTTAGGTATCCCATACCGGTACCAAGCACTCAAGATTGAGGCATGAGTGACGAGGGACATTGGCAAGATTGTGGAAAATATGTTCCTTAAACATACAAGTACGTAACCTTTCAGCTTAGAGTATTACAGTTTCAAACAAACACAAAAACAAAACAAAAATACCCTATGTGAATTCGTCTGAAGAGAAGAGACAATTGAAGATGAAACGACAAAACATACAATAAACAAAAGGATAAAGGAAGGACGTTAATGAGACAAATGGAGGGATAACTCATATCCCTAATTGGACTGAACTTGGTCCAAATAAACATGTGTAAATCGGATTTTGTAGGTAGAAAGCTGAGTGATTTGATATGGCACAGATGGTTTAGTAAACAGATGAAAATGTCCTTGTATTAGCACCTGGTTGAGAGCTTGTCGAGAATCACCCGCTAGCCCCGCGGGCGCACAGAATACGTCCAAAAGAGATTTGCCGATTCCCGCTGTATTAAGATGGCGGTGACATAAATACATTCGTGTACAGCCAGAAAGACGTTTCTGTTTTTCTCAAAGGTGCAGCAAATATAGTTCGATTGTAGTGTAAAGATTGCAAGACAAGTAACCCTGATCTGGAACCGTGATCCTAGGATGGTGTATTTGGGCAGAAGAAAAAACAATGGCAGGCATATTTATTAGGAGCACTGCATGACCATGTAAAAAGAAATCCTTTGCACCAGTTTTGAATAAATGATAGTTTTATATGCTATAAGCTTAGCGAAGGCGTGTATGCTGAATAACTGCAAATTTGTTTTGCAGGTTAAACAATTTGGGAACTTTGTGGGTTGTATCCTTTGTTTAACTATTTTGCAAATAGACCATCAGACGGGAAACAATGGATTTGTTTTTTTACTGCGTTTACTATCACAAGGCAGTCCTTGGACCAATAAGCAACATCAAAAAGATCAGAGTTTATAACACCTGCTGCAGTGATAAAATTGACGATTGCCGAATAAAGCGAGGTATCTTCAGCGAACCTTGCAAATCGGAATCAATTAGGTCCGTGAGATTCTCATTGTGGTGTCTGGTGTGTCGCAAAGTTCCCTCGCTTTCGGAATCAGCCCTTGAGACTCTTTAACGTTGATATATCTTGGAATCCGGATGGCTTTCACGGGAGACCTAAAGATCACACTGAGCCTGCAATGCTGTTGGCTTTTAGGCCCCAATTCTAAGAAAATGGCAGACACAGTACTTGTTATTTTACTTTATATGTAATACACATGGCTGCATATTGTAACTCCGTTATCCTTGCATTTGTTGTTGGGTGCACAGTTGGTGGAGTTGCAACACACTCACCTTTCAACCCCGCGGCGTGGGATCGATTCACGGCCAGTGAGGCATATGGAAAGAGTCCCTGCCACTCTGCCTGTGCACGGTAGTTTTTTCCGAGTTCTTCGGTTGCCTCCACCAAACGAGCAGGTTTGAAAGCATACGCCAAAATCTGTGCTACAGAGAGTGATTAATTTAGGCTTGGCTTGTTTTGCAATGCATATAAAAGATATGGGTATATACTAGTAATCCTAGCCAAACTGTTGTGTTTTTTATTGTACAGTGTACATGAATACTTGCTAACAAAAATATTCCATTCCAAAACCACTTGACCAACCACTATGAAAAAACATTCTTTCAGAGAATCCTGGTCCTTAGTTATTCAAACCGTGTTCCTGTGATTTCATATTTGTATTTTACATTTTTGCTTACTTTTCGTACGTTCTAACTATTCTCACAAACTACAAGGTGGCTTATTTTCACAGTTAGTAGACGTGATTCTCAATTCGAACTATAACAAAGTTGTTAGGTAGGTAGATATACTCCTTTACTTTTTTTTTGGGGGGGGGGGGGGCTTTTATATAAATTTAACATCTCCCCCCCCCCAAAAAAAAGAATAATTATAACCAGATTTACTGTAGAACTAGCGGCGATACATCATGGCAGCTTTTTAGTAAAATTAGATCACTTAATGTATCCGGGTCACTCGCATTCAACTACTATCAGCGTAAAGTTACGCTACGCTCAGGCCTGCATATCTGAGCTCACTTGAAATAACACCTGAAAGCGTAATGTAGTCAGTCTCCTTTACACTTGGCTCCTGGCACGACAGTGAATGCTTTTTTAACCTGGGTGGGAATCGAAAGTTACAATCTGTTTATGTTTATCATTAGAGTACAGTTAGTCATTTTTCGATGAAGTGTTTAAAATTACAACGGGATAAATAAATAGGACTGTTAGCATGAATTTCTTTCGGGCTATATGGGCATGTATATTTTGTGCAATTGCATCCAGGATCGAAGGCCAGATGGTCAGATTCATTAAAAAGAGTTGGGGCATTGATCCCAGATTGATCTATTTCAGTGATATTCAACGAGCCATGCTTTGTCATTTCTTGATTTGTTTGTTCAGTTACTGGGAAAGCTTTAAGAAATTTACGTGATCCGTTTCCTTTTAACATCTGCTCCAAAACCACCATGCTGATTGAGTTGAAACAGGAAATGTACCCCGTGCAGGGCTCCAAATATTATTCATATTTGGCGAAGCCACAACTTATTATTAAATAACTTTGTGTGTCCATGTTTGACTTCTGTAGGGCTCAAAATATTATTCCCATTTGGCGTAGCCACAACTTATTTTTAAATAACTTTGTGTGTCCATGTTTGACTTCTATTCTAAAATTGTTACTCAAATTGAGCTGCAACCTGGTAAAAATATTCATTATGGAAGGCACGAGCAAACTTGTTCACATAATGGTTCTGCTACAGATTTCTGATTTTTTTATTTTATTTTTTTATTTATTTATTTATTTATTTATTTATTTATTTATTTATTTATTTATTTATTTATTTATTTATTTATTTATTTATATTTCTGTTAAACTTGTCGGTTAATGCATGCTTCTTTTTCTACAATGAAAGTCAATAAAGCAAGGACTCTTATTCTCAAAAACGTTTCACCAAATGCAGGTAAACTTGGCTGGATTCGACTTTGTGTGGGTCTCTACCAAGTTGGTGGAAATCACCGCGTTCTAGTGACTTTTTTCTATCCCCCATTTGAAACCAAAAAAAAAGAGGAAAAAAACAACAACAACAAACACACAAACAACCCCCCCCCCCCCCCCCCCAAAAAAAAAGCTTCGCTACAATTGTTTGCCAATTTGCCCCACCATTGCACAGGAATACTTGTAGGGAACTGTAATCCAGGGTGAGATTTATTTTGGGTTATATGTCACAGTCTGCGGAGGACATGGTGTTCAAACAAAGAACTGGTTCATAAATGTAATTCAGTATGCAATGGCGAGTTTTTTTCAGTAAGAAATCTTTTTATGAATCAAAGAGGCCTGTTTGGATGTGAACTGTACTCCAAACATATTTTACTATTGATAACAGTGCCCAGTCAATTTGAGTGAACAAGTTCTCCTAATATAATTTAATCAATATATGACTTTATAAATGCAGGCAGCACGATAGAATTGAATAATTAGTGGTTGTCATGTTGGAAGAATAATATGTAAATTTTTCTTTATGAATTCATGGACTTTCAAATAGTGATAAATCTGCATTCTCAGAATAATAACAAAGTAATTGCTATCGAGAATAACTTAATTCAGGACAATGTTGACAGAATACACAGTACCTAACATGGTTGGGCCATTATACAATTACTTCCTGTCAAGATACGGAGATTAGGTTTTCGTAACAGTTCATCCATTCAGGAGAGGATATTTACACACCAGCATAAAAAAGTATTTGTATTTATGCGGGGGACCAGGTCTCTGAATGTGATAATAAGTTAACGTGACTGACAGAAAATAATCAAGAGTACTGTGCCGCGTGATAATATGATTTATGCTTTTGCATTACACATTTTCTCTGTTGCTCAGATAAATCGTGGTGTAAGGGGAATTTAATGATGTGTTCAACTTAGCTTCCGAGAAAATAGACATTTTACACCCATTTTCCTTCCTTTAGTTCAACGCTCTTTGATTGTTGGGTTGGAAATTTATGAGTATGGGTCATGTTTTTTCTGTACCATTCGATAAATACTTTATTGGCTATGTTCTGCTGTGGGCTGTGTTCTCCGACTCATTGTTATAATGGACGCAGAATGTGTTTCTAATGTTCCAAATTCATAAATATCACAAAAACTATGTAGGCCTACTTTATTCTTTTGCTATAAACACAGTTGACTGAACGGTCAGGCGAAAGAAAAAGTGATAGGCCTACCTAGTATCTTTTTTGTAATTTTTGTAGTCGTAATAAACTTTGGGTTTTGAAAGGTTAGGCATATACATCATGGTAACGCTGTAGTCTTTAGTTAATGAAGAATATTTCAAAGGTTGCGAGAGGACTGGTTAAAAACCAGCAGTTACCTTTTATAGGTGACTGCCTGTATCAAGTCAGGAGTGAAATTTGTCTCTTTACATTGGTATTGGAAGGTGGATGTTGATGTTTCGGGCACTGCTGAATCTCTTTCCCGTCATGGTTCGGTTTGAACTTTATGAGCATGGGTCATGTTTTCCTGTACTGTTTGAAGCCAGGCGCTGATCACTGTCACACAGCCAGCATGTTTGTCACGATCTCTTCTTGTCTCAATTACTATAACCGCTAGTCCAGTTTCCTTTGCGTCATGGCACAAAATATATGTACAAGTTCACTTTTTGTCACCCAATTTTTATGATTGATGTGTTAATTCAATAGGGTATTTTCTGAAAATTAACATGATTACCACGTTCTTGTTGAAGTTTGAAAAGAACTGTAACTTGATGAAGCTAACTGGTGCCCCTAACTTATTGACAAAAGTGTATCTCATTGATTGCATAATGGCAATTACGTTGCGTTACTAGGGGTTGTGTGAAGTCCAGGTGAAGTCTTACCCCTGCTGCCAAGGCTAGCAAGGAGAAACGGGGTAAAAACCACCCTAAGAAATGGCTTTTAGTCGGGTTTCTTTAGGTGAAGTGTACGCAGCAAGTTGAATTATCTTCATTCTCTCTCATTTCATACATTGCAAGTGTGTATTTATATCCATATATTATTTTCATATTTTGGGAAGCACCATTGCAAATATAAAACACTCATTCATACCCAAGATACTTTTGTTCATTGGGAACTCTGCATCTCTCTCTGGTTCTCGCAGTGTTGTCATCATGTTGCCTGCTTATAGCGAGGAGTGCTATCATTCAACAGGTTACTGTGCTAATCGGTACAATTTTGGAACAGACCAACAGTTTAATATTACCAGCAGGCAAAATATTTAAACTTTATTATACTAATAGAAGCAATAATTTTAGTTTCCTCTTGGTTTTTCATTGTATCAACAGTTCCACACTAGTATTTCCTTGCTTCTTTCTCCATCCTGATTGCTAGGGATCTCTTTAATCATGCAAATGTACTTTTTGACAGGGAAGTGTAATGTTAAAAATATGACAACTGACTTCACCATAAAATGCTCGGTATATAATACATATTTACACACTTACTTGCTATATATTCCTTAGCAGATGGAGCAGCCAATGTGTATGGTTATTCATATATTGCCATGCTGAACTATCTTCAAATCAAAGGATCGAGTGTACTTACTTAAGGGGCCGTCTCTTAAGCTCAGATTATATGGCATCGCGGTATCTTCTGCCACTCTGCTTTCTAAAATACTGCCGTTACCCCCCCCCCCCCTACATTTTCTTATAGATTCTAATCTGTATTTTCATTAAGTGATTATTTGAGGTGACAGGCGATATATTACAAAGAAATGCACTTCAGAGGTTTCTGGGACTAAAAAACACAATCTTTAATATTAACTCTTCAAATTTGGTAGAATATATCTTTAATGTAAGGTCTAGTAACGGTTTTATTGGTTTTCTTTTAAAAGCGAAAGAAACGATATTTTTTTTATTTATAATGAGGTGCTGTTTCATTTTCCAGTTTGTGTAATCCAACATTGAAAAAAAAATTCAAAACATAAAAATATCTACACACGTCACATACCAAGAATGTATATTTTCAAGAGCTTTTTATTTCATTATAATCGGTTATACCATTTACAAGCAATCTCTCGAAAACCTGTGAGAAGTCGGACGAAAATTGGAATTTTAAGAAATTGATATATAGGTATAATTGCCTATGTGGCAGCGGTAAACTGGCTATTGTTGAAAATCTACTCACTCTCTTTGATTTATACTTGTCTTGCGAGAATTACTTTTATAATATACTTTTGATGTGTTGTCATGAGAATGTATTTCACAATCTATGTTTCAATAGGAATATTTGAAGTTCTTCTAGGAGAAGATCACATAGGTTTCGGTTGCTAAAATAAAAGATTCAGAGTACCCATTGTTCTCTCTCTAGCCCATCGGTCCATTGCTCTCCCCTAGCCCACTTGTCCATTCATGTCCCCAACCTATGAGCAGCTTGATTCCTTCCCATTGCCTAGTTGACCCACGTCTGACTGACAGCTCATTTGTATTCTGTTGTAAATACAAAACAATGTTGGTGTTTGGCCAAAAACCATCATTTTCAGCTCAAAAATTTGCATAAAAATTCATTTTTTTCAAACTCAACATTCGGTCGTATTGTAGATTGTACATAAACCTTCCTATTCTGCATAAAAAAAAAACAAACAAACAAAAAAAACCCAAACCAATTCTTGATTTTCTGAAATTTAAACTCCAAAATAGCTTTACAGACGGCTCCTTTAATTACTGATTTCGCTCTTCTCTAGGGCCATGCCGTAATGCCTTGCAAGGCAAGTTGTATTCATTCTTCAAAAAAACACACGGTATTGGCAAACTATGAGAATTGTAATCGCACTAACAATTGGTGTTGTATCTTTGTAAGTTTAATGCACAGACGTTAGATAGTAGAAAAAAAACGATTGAACATGATTACATATTTATATGCACTTTTTGGGCCAGCAGTTGCATTGTTGTGGAGTTTTCAATTTTCTCTTTGCTATATAAGTATTCTACGTGATGTTGAGAATGTTAGAAATAGCATGCCCTCTTTCCTAACATATTAACCGTTTTAGTGGGGTCTTTGCCTTCAAAAGCTATGTTTAAACTATACAGTTTTGGAAGACTGTTCTCAGCTTTTTTTTTATTGTCTTTCATTATTTGGCATTTATTGGTCGACGGATTAAGTGCACATATATATAGAAGAGAGAGAGAGAGAGAGAGAGAGAGAGAGAGAGAGAGAGAGAGAGAGAGAGAGAGAGAGAGAGAGAGAGAGAGAGAGAGAGAGAGAGAGAGAGAGAGAGAGAGAGAGAGAGAGAGAGAGAGAGAGAGAGAGAGAGAGAGAGAGAGAGAGAGAGAGAGAGAGAGAGAGAGAGGGTAACAGAATTAGCGAAAGTTATTTTATGTTTGGACCCGGCATGGAAATAAATGTAAATGCATTTTCAACATACACATGAATCAAAAAAATAATATCGATGGATAAGAGAAAGAAATATACACGAAGATATACTAAACAGACGAAAGACTCATACAATAAACTATACACATGTTGCCAATAAGCGGCAT
>CAXHWN010000807.1:0-37000 GCA_964020975.1 Hermodice carunculata | reverse complement strand
TTGGTCTTTCTGTAAATTGACAGTAATTTGTTACCTTTGGATATGCAGATCTTGGGGTCTCCAAATGGCAGTTTTCCAGGAAAATGTTGAGAACATATGCAGTCTTGCATGTACCTCTAATGTGACAGCATGGAAGGGTCAATGCGTATGACAAAAATGAGAAGGTATGTGTCATCTTTCAACATTATAATCTCGATTGCAGTCTCCTGGCATATGGATGGTGGCTTTTCCAGTGGTACCTGTTCAACATGAATATCATTGGTAAAATGTCTTGTTATCCTGGAATAAATATAAACAAAATTTATTTCTAAACACTCAATTAATTAAACACAAATTATATTACAGATCTATACGCAATACAAAAAATACAGTTGAATAAATATTTATTGTAATTTAAGAGTTGCCATCCAGCTGGATTTTCATTAGTCAAAGGCATCGTTGTCAATTTTTATGTTTCTCATTTCCAGACCATAGAACAAAAGGGTCCGTGTGTCTAAATAGAAGAGAAATAGGCACAGGAAAAAAGTTTCAAAACAAAACCAAAAGAACAAAAACAAACAAAAAACAAACAAACAAACATACAAACAAAACAAACAACAAAAAAAAAGGAAAAAAAGAAAAAAAGACAGGATCACCCTCTCCCCCCCCCCCCCTTATATGCTAGTTAGGTTCCATCAAAATTATTTTCTTTTTAATGATCAAAGCCCATAGTCAAACTCAACTCATGAATTTGGTCCATTTGACATCAACATTCATCATCCGAAAGAAATAACCCTGGATATTATTATTTAATAGATTTTAAAAAATATCCTCCCTGCTTAAAAAAATCTTTTAAAAAAAAAATATAACTATTCATTTGTGGGGCCAACACAAATTAAATTTTAGATATGGAAGTTTCATTCAAGAGGTATTTTCAAAAAGCACATAAAAAGAAAGGTCTGTGTACAAGTAAATCAAAAAAGAGAAAAAATGTGGTTTGTGCTGGAGTTAAAAAAACAATTTCTCAGCATTTGAAATGTACCCTATGTTGCCATATCAGAAATATGAGAGGTTTGTAAAGTGTTATTATTGCATTGTGTTTGGGATAGATATTGAACTGAGTGTGTGTCTCTCTGGGAAACCATACGAAACAATTTGATTAATTTGTAAGTTTTATGAATTTACTTTACCTTCCGTGTGAATGGGCACAGGCCTATATTGTCCACTTTGCTTACTAAACCTACAGGAAATACGTAGAATGAAAAGTTTATAATTTCTTATCTGTAAAGAATGTATTATTATTATTATTATCATTATTATTATCATCATCATCATCATCATTATCATTATACATTCTTTACGCAGATAAAAAAATACTGGTGGTAATTACAGTTGAAGAAAAACATGAGACTAGGAAAGATTAGTTGCTGCATAGCAAATCAGTGTGTGTGTGTCTTCAGAGCATATTGGTATGGCAATGTACAACTATTCCATAATACAGGAGTAGACGTTAGAATGGCATCTCTATGTATAATAGCTTTGAAGTTATTCAAGATTTAAAATTTATGATGGCGCTGTTAAGCATTATTTCAATTGCTACAACTTTTATTTTCAAGTCATTAGGTGCGCAATGGTCAACAACCCCCAAGTAGAAGTTGGAATGATATCTCTATTATAGTGTTGAAGACATTCAAGATTGAAAATTTCGAATACTGTTTATTAGCATAATTTCAATTGCTTCAACTTTTTTTTAAGATTCATTACATGCTCAATGGTCAAAGAGTGCTACCTGGTGGCAGACTTGGCTGCTTAGTCCATCCAGAGCAGATTTTCCCATCTGGAAATATCTGAAGAAATATTTTTCATCGGAGGAAGAAAATAACAGAATGGATCTATGAATATCTCAAGTCACCGGGGAATTATTTTCATTAACAGCTGACAGTAGTAAGATGTACTTCACAACTCTGTGAAAAAGCATGCCACACATACATGGATAGTGGACTGGAACATGGCTACCCACTGCTGATTGTCCAGGACTTGTTGGGTTTTTTTTTGTTCTTGCTACAACTGGCACGTCCTCACATATTCCACTATATCCGCTGACATTCTTGGCCAATAAAAGGATTCTCTTATCTTAGTCAAAGTTTTAACCTGTCCGAGATGCCCAGAAGACTGAACACCATGATTAAGGCTAATTACCTCTTCCTTAAACTTCTTAGGTACCACCAGACAGAGTTTTGATATTTCCCCTTCCACCTTGTAATACAGAATGCCATTTTCTACAGATAACTGACTTCGTAGCAAGCAGAGGCTTTTGACATTTGGACTACTCAGCAGCAATTCTCCATCACTTGGCTGAAAATCCAAATTCAACCATAACCAGACACTGCCAATATTTGGATCCTTCGTTTGGGCTGTGCTGATTGCATCTGTGGTGGATGACCCTGCCCAATTAACTGTTCTAACCACAAACGGATTTACAAAAAAGCAGCAAACAACAAGTGGTACCATGTTATCAATGTCCTGGTCAAACTCTGACCACTGATGCTGAGCCTTGGAACAATATGAACATCCCCCACACAGAAGAGACTCTAAGCTTGCCCCTGCGTTATAACACTTGTAGGGCTCCATTCTATCCGGAATCCTTGACAGCCCATCAGCGTTAGCATGACTTTTACCTGGCCCATGAATAACAACCATGTCGTATTGAGACACTTCCTCATTCCATCTTGCTGGCTGTCCTTCCAAATGTTTAAACCGCATCAGCCATGTTAAACTGTTGTGATCCATTTTAACTGTGAAATGATGCCCTAACAAGTAATGCCGAAATTGTCTAGTGAATCGTACCACTCCTTCCATGTTGTACAATACCTTTGCTGACATGGCCTTAATGCAAAGCTACCATAACAGATGGTTCTCTCTTGACCCTCTTGCAACTGTACCAGCTTCCCGCTGATGGAAATGTCCGATGCGTCATAGTCCAGCAAAAATTCACCAACTTTACAAGGCATAGCCAATACTGAAGCAGAGATCAACATTCCTTTAAGCTTCTCAAAAGCCTTTTAATGTTCATCTGTCCAAAGGAATGAGGCCTTTGGTCCCGTCAATTCATAAAGTGGTTTGGAAATTTTAGCAAAGTTAGCAATGGTTCACAATGATAATTTGAGAATGCTAAGAAAGATTCTACCTCTCTGACACTCAGAGGAACAGGCCAATCAGCTACCTCCTTGATTTTGTAAGGATCCACAGCAATTCCATTGCCTGAAACAAGCTTATTGAAGAATTGTTACTCAGTTTGGAACAAATGACACTTCTTTGGCTTTAGCTTAAGATTGTATTGAGGAAAAGGATGAAATACCTCTTTAAGATTTTGACGCTGATCCTCAAAATCTTTACCTATGAGAACTAAATCATCAAGATAACAGAGCAGGGTGTACCATGTTAAGCCCCTGAGCACTAAGGGCATTGCCCGTTGCAAAGTACTCGGTGCCCCTGTCAAGCCAAATGCCGTTCAACGATGTTCAAACAATCCAAACTTTGTTAGGAAAGATGTTCTATGCCTGTCTCGCTCGTCAATCTCCAGCTGATAATACCCAGAGGCCATATCGAGGGCACTAAAATACATGCTGCCATTCAAAGTACCAATACACTCCTCAATCAATGGAAGCGGGTAAGCATCTTTTATTGTAACCTCATTGAACTTATGATAATCAATAAATTTTTCAGATGTTGTTCCTCCTCATCCTGAAACTCTAATGGAGTTCTTCGCATACGCGACTTGATGGGCTTTGCATCACCTGTCTTGATGCGATGCTGGTTGGGTCGAAAACACCCTAAGTCGGTATCCTCCCATGAGAAAATATTGTCGTACTCCAATAATAAGTCCTAGAGGAAATCTTGCTAAGCTTCTTTCATGATCACTCTTGATTGGTCCATAAGTCCCTGGAGACAATCTGGCAATTCAAACAATCTCTCACTGTTTTTTGGTCTTGACCTGATGCACTTGAGCAGACTTGTCATTTTGAGTACAACTCACATGATCTCCAGAAGTAATGTCAGCAGACTCCGACATTACTACTTGGTCACAAGGAATGAAGTTGCCTATAAAATGACCTGACTTCAAAGTTACAAACCTGTCAGACAAATTTACAACAGGGATAACAATGTGGGAAGCAGCCTTGGCCAACAAAGTAGGAACTAACAGCCCTGCATGGTCTCCAATAGGACTCACAACACACTCATGATCACCGGTAGCTGTAGTGACACATCTGGCCTGTTTTACGCCATTTGGTGGAACGACTTTCCTTGCTAGAGTAACCCTTGCTACACTAAAAGCCTCTTCCCCGTTAGTCTTCATGTTAGCAGATATGAGTCACTCACTAATTTGTAAAAAACAGCACTCAAAATCAATCTTACAATGTTGTGCCCTCAAAAAATCAAGTCCCAAAATAAGATTGTCAGTAATAGGAGCTACATACATTTCCCAATGATATGAACGCTTACCTACCACTAATGGTACACTCTGGACCCATTTGGCCAACATCCTTCCTTCTTTTGCTGCCCCCCCCCCCTTTTTGCTTCACTTCTTCCAAAACCTTTGGTCTCACTTTCAGACACCAAAATAATTCCTCATTCATGACCGTTACCTGTGCTGCTGAGTCTACAACTCCATCCACATCCACATCCTCAACACAAACAGGAACCATCATACTCACACCATTGTTTATGGATCGTACATTTATTTCCCTCAACCAAACTGTTGATGAAAACTGATCATTCTCAGAAGTCAGCATGTCCGACTTCTTTACCACTGGGGAGGGAACAAAATGGTCACTACTTGAACAATGGGACGGAAGTCTACCACCCATTTTGACCCTGCCTTGTTTTTTGGCAGCCAACTCATCCTTCTGGGGAAGGTGGGTGGGGAACTAATCCTTCTCGGAAGCATGGAAGACGGTGGTGGTGACCTGGCTATTGATCCCTCAGATCTCTTTTTACAATCCTTGATCATATTTCCATATTCCTGACACCCATGGCATTGCACAGTGGCCATACTGAATCTTCGAGAAGGGGACTTGACAACTGTTTTGCTGTCATCCATAGTTTTTCCAGCCAACAACGATGCCATAAAATACCTGTTTTCCTCTAGCAAACCCCTCATGATCTTCTGATTCCCTTTGAGTATCCTGTCCAATTCTTTCCTATGCTCCTTGTTTTGATCTGCCCAAGACACTCGGGGCTTCTGCAGCTGATAAGACAAGGCCCTGACCTGATGGTATTCATCAGTTATCTGTGTCATGTGAAACTTGGGACTGGAATTCCCATGCACTATCACATGGCTGTGGATAGTCAATTTAAGGGAAGCTAATGCCTCCTCTAAAGTTGCTGGATCCTGGCTCAGCACTTGTGCAGCTGCTTACTTATCACACACTGCCCTCAAAAATGAACCTGCAGCTATCAAATCCAAAAAAAAATCTCCTCACTGTTTGGGAATTCACCCATTGTAGGCTGCTGACATCGCTAAGACAGTTCCTCCAATGTCTCACCCTATGACTGTCTAAGAGTTTGCAATCTACGCCAGATGGTTACAGGTGGATCTTGCATGCCAAAACAATTGTTGAGTTTAGCCATCAACTTGCCATAAGTCTTTTTAGCATTGTCCCTGATCGAGCTGTAAAATTTGAGAGCTTAATCCCTCAAAGCTTCAACTAGTCTGTTCAACTTTTCCTCGTCTGACCACCTTTACTTCTTTGCCATACGCTTGAACTGGAGATAGAAAGGCCTCCAATCTTGATCTCCATCAAATGATGAAGCCTTGGGCTGAGAAGGCATCACCCAAGCACTTGACCTGGCAACACCACTACCTGGAGTCTTCAGTGACCTATCTGGTTGGTTATCTGGACAATCTCCCTTCACTGAATTACCTGGCACTGCCCCACCATATGTATTATCCATAGTCAATGCATCAATAGCATTCAATACATTACTACGGGGACTTGGCTTAACATGACAGACTTAACTTCATGTGACACAGATGGTGGTGCCATCAGAAGTTGCTCTGGCTCTACCGTTAATCTAAATCCATTGGAAGCTACATCCCCAAATTGATCACTTACAGCATGTTCATGCTGCCTTGTTTCAGACACTGTGGTTCTTTCCAATAAATCAGTGACATTTGCTGCCAATCTATCTAATCTATCACCAGTACACTTGGCCAGATAATCAATTTTGTCATCAGTGTCCTTGGTATACCTCTGCATGAATACATTGGCATCTGTCTGGCGCTTCAAAAGCTTCTCCATCATGTGCTTCATTCGTTGCATTGAGGTACTATGCCCAAATTTACTTTACCTTCATTGCACAAGGTTGCAAACATAGCACCAATCTTGTGTTCAGTGATGCCCAACAAAGTTTCCCTTGTTAATGCATCACCCAGTTGTTGCCGTTTTTCAACTATGAACTTGGACTTCACCTCACCAATATTCCACAGCATCTTCAGATCCTCAGCAGTAGCCTCCTCAATAAATATGGTTGACATATTGAAAGAGGTGTTTTTCCAACATAAATACACCAAGAATGATTGTAACAGAAAGTGCGTCACAAATGAGAAAGTTGAATATGCATACAAGTAAATTGTAACAGAAATCCATTACAATTAAAAATCACTGTTTGCATAGCAATAAGTGAATATGTACATATCAATATATTGTTTTATATTGATTCAAGTCAACACAGGAGGATCAATCAATCAATCAATCAATCAATCATACAATCAATCAATCAATGTTCAATCTGCTGTGTATTATTGCTTCACAAATGTTGAATTTGCATACAAGTATTATTTACTATTCGCACAACACTTGGAATACGACACAAAATGTAATCAAAATTGTTCCACAAGACAATTGGCTTCAACAAAGCAGTCAGAATATTATTGCTCAAGTTGTGCAAGAGTGAAAGAGAAATGATTTCTCTCTTTCCTTTTTCTCTTTTTTTAAAACTTTTTTCTATTTCTCATGAAAGCAATCAAGAAAAAAAATTGATCCACAGCTCACACTTCCCTTATTGTACAGTCAAGATTTAAACAAATAGATCTCTTGATATAAAGGGAAATAATTTGAACTGCAACGCCAAATATTTACTGTACAAAACTTCACAAGAAAGCAAACGATCAGATCACCCACACTTGTCTAGCCCATTTCTATAGTGACACTAATTTCCATGCTACTTGACGTCATACCGCAGGAAATCTGAGCATTTTTCTCTGTGTGCACTGACAGTAATCGTCAAAAACTTCCAACCATTATTACACCAGGCAATCTGTTGAAACTTCTGACACCAATGTTGTGTTTGCATGAATAAGAGGCAATCACGTATCTTGTTTCAGGAGTGATTAGCCATGGCAGAGACCTCGGGACACGGGATTCTGGCTTTTAAGGTCTGTCACTTGCTGCTGGTATTGAAGTCTGCACTTAAACTTGGCTGGCTCCTGTAATGATGCCCAGACATGCAACCGAGGCTCTGACAAAGCAGACGTGATAACAATCCCACTTCTGACACCAATGTTGGGTTTGCATGAATAAAAAGCAACCAGGTACCTTGTTCCAGGAGTGATTACATGTGGCAGAGACCTCGGGGTATGAGAGTCAGGCTTTTTAGGTCCGTCGCTTTCCAATGGTATTGAAGTCTGCATTTAAACTTGGCTGGCACCTGTAACGAGGCCCTGACATGCAATCGAGGCTCTGGCAATGCAGACGTGATACATTGATCAGCACAACAATATATGGCCCAACTGAACACCCTGGAGAAAACTCCAAGAAAGTTGTACTTAAGCTTTTTGAGGAAAACCTGGGTGTTAGAATGTCGGGGGGGGGGGGGGGCTTGAATGCAGTTCACCGGCTCCCTACCCAAAATCGTGACCAGCCCAGGGGAATGCAGGTTCAGTTCATCTATAAAGAAGACAAAACCGCTGTTACCAAGGCCCGTCGTTATCTCAAAGGCACAGGTATAGTTATTGTAGACGATCTGACTCAGGATATCCCCGTTCAATAGAATGAAAACGATGCAACCATAAAAAGACTGCTGGACACAAAACAACAAGATTTTGATCAAAACTCACTGGGGCCGCATCAAGAGTATCAAGTATGGTATAAACTTGAAGATGTACTCCGAGAGTAAGACAGTCCATAAATATTTGTTTAACTATACAGTGCACGATTTTCACACTGTTCTATGCATTCCACGAAGCAGGTACTGAGTCTCTGGCCTCGGAGCTCCTTCATAAATGGGGCTTGTATATGGTAGCAGTGCCAATCCTCTTGTGATAAGTAATCTGTGACAATTTAAATATATTAAATGCTATACAGACCCTTCAAGTTTTGGATGTCAGTTTATAATGGGATTTTTTTTAACAACGGAGCCATACAGGCTTTCATCTGGCTTAGACATATTTGTGCATTGCTTCAATGTCTCCAATTGTGATTGGGATGCTAGATTCAATTTAGATCTATACAAGTTGCATGTATGTGCTTAATTTGTTTAGTCATCATGCACTAGATCACTTTATTTGGCTTTCTGTTGTTTTTTAATGCAAAAAACATGTGATAGGTGTGTCTGCAGGTAAGATTTTGTACCGGCACTTCCTGCAAAGTTTTGACAGTTTTAACTCATATCGGCAGCTTTTTTCTACAGTGTGTTAGTCTTTATTCAATTGTTTTGAATGAACTCACTTTGATCTGTGTCGTTCAATATATGTCAGATACCTGCTTTGATAGTTCATTGCAGTGAAAAAGACCACACTAATGTCCATACATGTAGTTATAAGGCAGCTTGGATCTGCATGAACAGGTGCACATGACATGAGTCAGTCATGCAGCAGCGTGATTCGTTGATACTGTATGCAGTCTTTTTAATTTTTTTAACATGTCTTGTAGAGATGCTGTTACCTATAGAATAGCTTTCCAGGTTATTGGTGAGGTGCATGCATAAAGAATATTTTAGCTACATAACTTGTTGATACAGTATATGAACTTAATTACCCTATGTGTGTGGGGTTTTTTTTTCATTATTTATTGAAGCAGGTGATACTATAAGTGTCAATATAATTATGTATGTTTTTGTGATAATGATTGAAACAACATGCTTGCATTTTAGTGGTGCATTTGAGTAGAGACCGGTATTCATCTTATTCAGGATTATTGTGATTTTTAATTGTTTGTTTTTTTGCAATGCCTATTGTTATGAATATAATTACCTCGCTTCATATCGTCTGTATACTACCAAAGTAACAGTACTCTGGAAGGTCGGGAGATTTACTTCCATTTGTTGTTGATTGCATATTTTGGTGCACAATTGACTCTTTCTAATAGTTCTTCCTGTACAAAGCTTGGACACGACATGTACTGGTTGGAAGCGTGTTGTGTGTTTACACACAGCACATGCCATGATCATGTTTTGGGTAATGGTTCCTCAGCATTGCAAGAGCATTTGCTTTCAAGGCTTAATACCTTTATTTGACTGTACTGGTGCAGTTTGCAGTCAAGGCTAAATACTTTTACGTGACGGTATTGGTGTATAAAAACTGTACAAAACTTAGCAGACTTTTATTTGTTTACATCTGGTTGTACCTTATGTGGGTTTTTGATAAAATATTAATATTTTCACATTTGTTGATGCTTCGTGCATTTTTATCAATTTTTCAACATGTCTTGCATAGATATAGTTGCCCGTACAACGACTTTCAAGTTATTGGTTGAGGTGCATGCATAGGGATCATTTCATTATGTTGTTGCTCTATGTGTACTTAATTACCCCGTGTGTGTTTTTTTTTTTGGGGGGGGGGTTGTGTTGTGTGTTTTTTTTTTTTTTTTTTCGGTTTGTTTTGTTTGGTTTGGTTTTTTTTTCTCATTATTTGATAAAGGAGGTGATACTTGAAGTGTCAATGTATATCCATGTTTTTTGTGATCACATTGAAAAAAACATGCTTGTATGTTGGTGATGCATTTGAGTAATGTGCGGGGGATGTGCTCACGATTGTAGGGTTGCCCAGTGTTGTTCATAAGGAGAGCTTCGTGTTTTTTGTTTTCATGATGTGGCATTTTTTTTAATTGTGTTCCATGGTTTATACATGGTTGCCCGGGAGTCTCTGTTCGGGAGGGTTCGAGAAATTTTATTGGATTCCCCAGGAGTGTTTCAACCTGTACAGTAGATACTGATATATGTTTTTGTATCATAACAGGCCCCCCTTTTAATAGTTCCTCATGCACAAAGCTTTGCCACTACTTGTATTATTTAAAATGTGCATTGTGTTCATACATATTATACTTCATGATCATATTATAGGTGCTAGGATCTACGAAGTCTTTTGGGAGTCGGGAGGTGTAATTATGAGGAATTCAAGTGAGGGCATGCCTCGTTTTGGTTGATACATGACAATTTATAATTTTTCGGCCACGCCAAATCATATTGCTCAAAGTTTTTGGGATGTTTTCATTAATTCTGTGCATACTTGTGAAAATGGGTGATAGAGGGGACTTTTTAGGGGCCTCTTAAAGCACTCAGCATATTGACGTGGTCTGTTGCGCTGGCTGGGGGCATATATAGTGGTCACTCTACAGAAAAGTTTTTTGTTTTTTTTCTTGTTCTTGTCTTTTTTTGTTTTGTTTTGATTTGTTTGTTTGTTTTTTGTTTTGTTACGTCACAATCAGCGCAAGGGGTGTCACTCTATACTGCAGCAAAATATCTGATCTTTTCAACATGCAGCAAGGTAGGATATCTAAATTTGGATTTTGTACGGATCTCTATCGCGATTCCCGGATGGGTGTGTCGACTTTGGTACACGCACCTACATTGCAGGAGTAGATAGTTTGTAGCTGAGGCTAAATAATTTTAGCTGACTGTGCTCATGGACATATAATGCATGTCATGATCCTGTTTTTGGGTATTGACCACTACATATGCACTGTGGGAATACTTTGTATATTTTGCATTGTTTTGGGTACTGGTGCCTGCGGTAGAAATGCAGACCCCAACCATACCTCTGAAAATTGGAAATCAAAATGTTTGGGCTATATTAGATACAGGGACAGACATTTCTGTACTGTGTGAACAGGTTTTAAAAAATGAAATTTCTGCTTTGTACAAGAGACCATTGGTATGAAGTAGGCTTCATTCAGGGCAGTTGTTAGGAGTGTCTGAGTGGTAAAAAGTTAAAAACAGTTGGCATGGTGTACATTAAGTTTAAAATTGGTCCTTCTGAGTGGCAAGTACCCTTTGAAATTATACGAGGCATGACAAGCAAGGTGTTGCTAGGCAGTGATTTTCTAACTCTGTCAATAGCAGATAGACTTTGACCAGCGGACCTTAAAAGTGGGAAAGCACATTGAAGTAGTACATAGAAAAACCTATTTGGCAAAAATTGCCCTAGTGCAAAGGAAAGAATACATTTCCCCATGTTCTCAGATTATTATCCCTGCCAGTATATTTGGTGAGTAGGAGCCAGGTCCATGTTTGATTACTCCATTGGATAATAGTCCTTTCCTGCAGGACTTACCCGGTGTGATGGCACCAATTGCTTTAGTGCAATCCTTGCAAAAGGACGAAATAAACTTAGTTGAGCACTAAAATGGACATGAAAGGCAACAGTCACAAGACTGTGTGCATAAAATATGCACTGTTGCAAAACAGCCAGTCATGCCAGTAAATGCTGAATGCCCGGATGTGGATTTGTCACACCTGGACTCAGAATCAAAAACGCCAAATGGAGGCATTGCTATGCAAATAGATTGATGTTGTTGCTAAGGATGAGTTTGATATAGAAGAAGGGCCAGATGTCACAGTCCAAATAGAGACCCAAGATAATATACCTGTGCAGCAACGCATGTACAGAACGCCCTTAAATTTGAGAACAGAAAGAGAAAGGCAAATAGAAGTCCTACTTAAGGCTGGTATAACTACAAGCTCCAACAGTGCATGGTACCGAAGCCTCATGGCCAGCACCGGTTGGTCATTGACTACAGAAAACTGAAATATTCAGTCAAGTGGAATTCTTGCTCTGAACAGTTTCACAGGGTGTTAAATGACATAATACCTAAGGCATTGAGCTCAAGGGACCACAGGGATTGGGATAAATGCATTCCCAGTGCCCTGTTGCCATACAGAACTTCCGTAAATGAAGGTTCTCTGCACACACCATATTTTTTAGTGTATGGCAGAGAACCAGTTTTATCCCTTGACACCATGTTACAGCCCACTAGAAGGTACATGTACCATGTTACAGAGGCTAAACATGGCCTTCACTCATGTGGAATATCACATGAAAGATGCTCAAGACCGGAACAAACATTATTATAATAAAAAGGCAGAAAAGTGCACCTTTGAGGTAGGTGATCCAGTGTACGTTTATGACAATTCAGCTCTAACTAAACTGACACCCAAATTTGCTTCTCCATGGCGACCATTTTACAGGATAATTGAGAAATTAACACCTGTGTATTTCAAAATACATTACCAATCTAGTGGGGATATTTGGATAGTACATGCTAAACATCTAAGAGTTGCACACCCAGAGTCATGCTGGGATGAACATAAACAGGACCCCAGACACGTGTGCTCAAAATCAGGTAAGCCTGAGGCTCCTGGTGTTCGCATAATGCTTACAAGACAGGCAAAGTTTGCATTGCCACTAGAGTCCATAAGTGATTGGCCAGAAAATGATGTGAGTAATGAACGGCTATAGAATAGAGGTGCTAGTACACAGGGACATGTAGTTCCGTCAGCTGATTCAAGTATTGATAGGAATCAGCAACAAGCCAAATATAAGGCTGCCCAGCCCTCTGGTGCACCGATCACTGGTCATAATCCTTTTATTCTCCTTCCTATTACTGTTCTGTATTCTGTCTTTTGACTTTTTCTATTCCTCTTTGCCATTACTTATTTCTTAATATATCTTTTGCTACAAATGCTTGATTTCTACCTTATACTGCATTCTCTTTTTCTTTCTCTCTGTCCAGGAAATCATGGCATTTATTCAAGTGGGGACTTCACTTGTACTATTTGGAGCTGTTCAAGCTCAGAGCAATTCAGGATTTTATTTTACAAGCCAAAATGACATATATGGAGCTTCCAGTTCATGAATTTTAACCTTTATTGTTGACTTACAGCCCTATATGAGACAATTAAACCTTCTTGACAAGGAAGTTGCCCAATTCGAAGCTTTATCAATGCCACTTAGGATAGGGAGTTATTTAAAACATGTGCCTGAGAGTAAACATAAACAATTCGCTGTTCTGGCTAATGGGACTAATGGTTTTATAGGAGCTGAACTTAAACGGTTCCATAGTGAATATGCTAAGGTCCCTGAGGTATGGCAGTCCTTGGGAGTCTTGCTAAACAATAAAATTCCGAGAACCCGAAAGTCAAATAAAAATTCTATAAACAGAATGAGAAACAAAAGAAGTTTGTTCCCATTTGTGGGCCGCCTATTTTCATTTTTGTTTGGAAGTGCAAGCACTGCAGATTTAATCAATATTCCAGTATACCATAAAAATTCAAAAGTTATGGCTCAATACAGTTTGGAGGCTGACTTTGCAGCTGTGTCAAGAGACAAACAGAGCTACGATCTACTGAATTCTGTGGAAGCTCAGCCATGCATTTCTCCAAACGTTTCCTTTTGTCCTTTAAGAAAGCCAATTATGACGTATCAAAATTCATCCAGTTACATAATTGCTCTTTGGTGAGGTGATCAAGACTCTTCACATAAAACATGTGTTAAATGTTTTCTCCCAATTGCATATGAATCAAATCCATCTGCCTACTTCTTAACTACCAGTCGTTGGGTGATATCTACACCAATTGAATTTGAATTCATTATTGCTTGTCTTAATGATGCATCGCGACCTGTAAAATCCATTTGTGCTAAGCCACCATTAACTGAAATTACTCTTGAATGGGGCTGCAAAGTCACCAGCCCATACATGACTTTATTGCCAGTATACAATTCATTTTCGTCAGCTCTAGTTCACCATGCTACAATTGACGACCCTCAAATATCCAAGTTTTACCCTAATACATGGAATTTCTCTATGATTAAAAATGATCCATCTCCTCAAGATTTATATTTAAACCAAGTAAGGTTGCAAGATTTTGATAATTTAGAAATTAATGACTTGCGCTTTGCTGTATCTAACCTCAAGGCCAAGGTTCTACCTCCCCAGTATGCATTACATAAGTCTATAGGCTTTGGCACATGTGCTTTTATTGGCTGTCTTATACTAGTAATTGGCATTGCTCTCATTATTCTTTATTTAAAATTTAAATGTTACAAGATTAAATACACTGCTTGATGAATCTTCTCAAGGTAAAAACTGGCTCCACCCCTAACTTGATTGGAGCTTGTCCCCGTTTCCTGCCATGTCACCAAGATTTTACTTCTAGCCCAGGAGGTACTTCAGACCAAGTAAAGAGTGCGGCAAGTGCTGACGATCCACAACCAGTTGTCACTGGTACAGTTTTATTTCCAAGAAATGGCTGCATCTCTAGGCAAATACTGTGAGTCTCGCATGGACCCTGAGGACATACATGAGGAGTGTGATGAGGTACTGGGTCCATGCAAGCAGATGATGATGATGATGATGGTGGTGGTGGTGGTGGATAACAATGGTCTTAACCGGGTCATGCTAGCTGCCTGCTTTCTTCACATATTAGTCTACACTTTAGTGCTTGATATTGGAGGAATGGTACTGCGCTATGGTTGCAGCCCATTTACTATCAGTCAAAATGGTGAGACATGAATGAGATTGATTGGCTAGCAGCAAGCCTCTGTTACAAAAGCTAAGGCTTAGGCTGTGATGTCACCAAGATGCACAAAATCCAACATGGCGGCCATGATATTATCTGGTATCACATAAAATAAGAAATTTTTAAAAAGTGGTACAAAAGATGTTTTATGATCTCTTACCTTTATATGTCCTCTTTCCACAGATAAAAATCCACATTATGGTATTAGTCCAGTCTAATAATAGGGCCATTGCAATCCACTATGTCCATTTCATTGCTGATCTGTCAGCCATTGCTGACCCAAATATCCAGAAGTCATGTACATGTAATTTGATCAAATTTTGTACAAGCAATGTGATGACAAAATATTTTGCAATCTAC
Organism: Hermodice carunculata; assembly: GCA_964020975.1. Taxonomy (NCBI): domain Eukaryota; kingdom Metazoa; phylum Annelida; class Polychaeta; order Eunicida; family Amphinomidae; genus Hermodice; species Hermodice carunculata. Next base: position 21,865 of record CAXHWN010000807.1, on the reverse strand, counting down.
TGCAAGAATACTTTCCTGATGCAAGCAGAAAGATGTAGGTCCAAATTAGAAAGAAATAATCTTGTGACCTGACTTTGAATTTCAACCTCCAAAATCTGCCATTTTGCAAAAAAAAAATTACGTTTTCTACAAAGCTCCACTTTTGTAACATGGGGTCTATTCCCAACAATTTGCATCTGGAATGTACTGCTAAAGTATACAGATCCATAATCCAATGGGGGTGGTGCGATAATATCAACCCTGTGTATACCTTTCAGCCAAAAAGGATGGAACCGCGAAATTCCATATTTAGGGGGTAGGGCCCATTGAATTTTGATCAAATCTGTACAATTTGCCCTAGAATGCTCAATTTTTTTTTCACAACTTAAGATATTAATAAGTATGAAACTTGGCCTAATCTATGTTATTACAGAAACAGTTTTATTTGATTAGTTGTCCTATACCCCCATTACTTCTGATAAAATGGTCTGTTCCGTTATTCAAATTGGACCACTTGTATCTTGAAAATTTAACCCTACCCAGCCCAACTTTATACCCTATCAAAAAGCAAGAACACTTGTTGGTCAAGTTATAGCTTGAAAGGGTCATGGATCTCTTCTAAATTAAAATGCCAGAGCAGTACCTGGTCGGTAGGTGTTCCAAACAGGCATCTCTTGTATCTTCAGTGGGGTGTTGGGTGACAGGAAGCTTGTAAAATGACCATTAATCTTAATCCAATAAATGCACTGACTGTTATATAAGTGGTAAATCACTTATCGCACCCATTTCATGCGATCCGAAGCTGAGAGATGAATAGACAGAGGGCTGGTCATTTTGCCTGGTGCCATGGGCACAAGGGCTCTGTGATTGGCTGTTCACTCAAGATGGCCGCCATTACCATGGTAACAAGAAACAACCATTCACCTTTGCTGGATGCTAAGCCAGTATTTCATCCAGTTTCGCATCATTCTACCGAGAATGATGGAACAGCATACAATAAATTTTGAATTTTTACAGAAAACATGAAATCAGGATTTGGCAGGTTCATAGGAAATAACATTATGCCCTATTTATCATTGTGTATCTCTAATTTCAGTGGCAAGCACATCAAAACTGTGATGATCCATATGTAGCTTTCATTTTTTTCATGTTTTCACACGGTACAACACACACATGTACATATGTGTATATATGTGTGTATATATATATATACATATATATATATATATATATATATATATATATATATATATATATATATATATATTATACATACATATACATGTATGCTGATGTTCGTTGGAGGGGGGGGGGGCTTTTACTGTTGGCCACCCATGACCAATTGATTGGATGCTGACTGAGATGTTCACCCTTAAGAAAGAAGTACCTATCTTTTCCTGGTATCAGGAATTCTCATCAACAACTTATACAGAATAAAGGCAACTTGTCACCTGCTTCATATATATATATATATATATATATATATATATATATATATATATATATATATATATATATATATATGGATGGGTGGGTGGGTGGGTGGGTGGGTGGATGGATGGATGGATGGATGGATGGATGGATAGATAGATAGATAGATAGATAGATAGATAGACAGACAGACAGATAGATAGATAGATAGATAGATAGATAGATAGATAGATAGATAGATAGATAGATAGATAGATAGATAGATAGATATTCCTGTCCATCCCCTTCTTCAATTCTGTAAGGGACAGTGACACACTGGATGAGCTTGCGGTTTAAATGGTACATGTAATACTACTATCATGATTTTTGTGCAAGTTTTATGTTTTATTTTGACCATCTGCATTAGTTTTCCATACATACTGAAAAAGATGTATGGAGTACACTTGTCATCTAGCCAGTTGTGGACATTTTTGTTCATTTTTGCCTGTTTGGGCATGGAAGTTTATGGACATCATGACACTTGTACCATTGCAACACCAATTCCACTACAACGTGCCATCTTCAGATATGAACAAGAGATAGATCTGGTTATGATTGAAACTTTATTATCCAAGCAATTTGGACCACTGGTGAATCAAACAAGCTTACAAGGACTAATCAGAATCATGGATTGGACTGCATTTTGTATTATTGCAAAACTTACAATGCCGGCACTTTTTCATCAAACCTGTCATTATGGATCACGGATGCAAACTGCAGTGTGCCATTGGAAGATCCCCTGAGTCATGTGTCACTTTTTATGGATATCACTGACTCTCATCTATGGATCTGTTTGGTACTTCTGTCTGTACATGCACATGCCAAGAATCAAACTTGACATGAATTCACTGACCAGCCATGCCTCCAGCATGACAACACTGGCAGATTGTTTGGTTTTTTTTGTCACTGTCTGATGATCACACCACTTGTAAATGCAGCCATTAAGACAAGGTGGATATACTGCACAATATCACCCATTCCGGTGTCAACGAAATTTTGGGCCCCCGAACGGATGGGCCCCCGGGCCCAAATATTCGGGCCCCCGGGGGCCCAAACGTTCTAGAATATTTGGGCCCCCTTTCATATTTGATTTTTGTTATACTTCATGAGACATCTTAACTATTGTTGTAACCTTGATGTTAATAGTGCAAAATAGCAAAATTGGTCATGTTACAGTAGACTAAAGGTAAAAGGTAAAAGTGTTTTGTCAGCTCAGCATGAGAGTAGATTCAGCACAAAATGTAAAAACGTAGTCCTGAATCAGGTGAATGGCATTATATTCGATGCTGAATTATGACCAGATGCCTCGATCCTAAGTTTACTTTCTAATAGAAAATGGGAAATTTAACTTTGATGCAAGTATCTTCAAGATCTGAGTATAAAAGTTATAATTGGACCAGTAATTTACATGAATAGCTGGGCTAACCCAAACTACATGTACATGTACTTCTGTAAAATAGCTACATTAAATGACTTAGAATGATAGGGGCGGGGGGGGGGGGGGGGCGGAGGCTTTTGATTCCCGAATGTTTGGGCCACTTGACCCCTGAACAGTATCTAAGTGCCTTGAGGTGGCTAAAAATGGGAAAGGGGCCCTTTGATTCCAGACTATTGGGCCCCCTTTTGGTATATAAATGCATTGAAGTGGATCTTGAATATTTTGGTCCCGTATTTGTATGTAAGTGCCTTGCAGTGGATATAAATGGGGAGGGGGCCCATTTGGTTCCAGACTATTGGGCCCCCTATTTGTATGCATCTTGAATTGGATATAAATTGTATATATGTAACACCAGATGGGGGGGTATTCTGAACAGAAAGCCCCCCCCCACACACACACACACACACACTTTTTATTTATTATGCACATTACCAAAGGGCCCCCTTCCCATTTATACCCACTGCAAGGCTTTTACTTACAAATAGGGGGCCCAAATATTCTGGAACCAAAGGAGCCCCCCGCCCCCCTTCCCATTTACACCCACTGCAAGGCTTTTACTTACAAATAGGGGGCCCAAATATTCTGGAACCAAAGGAGCCCCCCGCCCCCCTTCCCATTTATACCCACTGCAAGGCTTTTACTTACAAATAGGGGGCCCAAATATTCTGGAACCAAAGGACCACCCCTTCCCATTTATACCCACTGCAAGGCTTTTACTTACAAATAGGGGGCCCAAATATTCTGGAACCAAAGGACCACCCCTTCCCATTTATACCCACTGCAAGGCTTTTACTTACAAATAGGGGGCCCAAATATTCTGGAGCCAAAGGACCCCCCTTCCCATTTATATCCACTGCAACGCTTTTACTTACAAATAGGGGGCCCAAATATTCTGGAACCAAAGGGCCCCCCTTCCCATTTATATCCACTGCAAGGCTTTTACTTACAAACAGGGGGCCAAAATATTCTGGAACCACAGGGCCCTCTCCCATTTATTTATCCCATGTTTGCACTTGCATGACCCAAATGCTCCAAATCTCCAGAAATTCAGATAACAAGGAATCAGGGGGAAATGGAGACACCTGAATCTATACATGCGGGGTAGACTTGTGCTAAAAAATGTGTTGCACAAAATATATACAAAAAAAAAAACACTCGATATATACTTGGAGGATTGTGAGATAATTCATACAAGGTATATTCACCCACATTACATGTAAAATACACCAATATATACATGTATATATAGTGGCGAACATTAAGCCTTGCAAATGTATTCAATTGTTTGATTTACATTTATTTTACAAAATAATAACAAATTCTTTTAAATATATTTCTTTTAGAGTTTGCAAAATATAATACAGGCTGTATATATAGAGTGTATTGGGCCAAAACTAAGTTATTCTAATTTCTTTGGGGGGGGGGGGCAAATGTTCGCAGGGGGCCCAAACGTTCGGCGAATGAATGGGCCCCCGGGGGCCCATCTGTTCGGGGGGGGGCCCAAATATTCTCTGACACCGGTATATTGCAAGTTCATCAAATCATGGCGCTGGAAAGGGATGGAGGGACAACTTGGGACAGTTCTCGAGTTACATCAAAATCACCGCCACTGATTCAGATTGGATTTTCATGCCTCGCTGGCCCTGTGATGTTCAATACACACATTCAATGCTGATAGTGAGATGCATGTATCGTCCTGTGACCTACTTTGGCCCGTAGTCTATGCAGGCATAGTCATCTTCTGCGTCGTGGTAGGGTCCATTAAAACCCATGAAAAAATGCCTGAACATTTATGCCAAAGTTGTATACTTTCATGAGTGAATGTTTACTTTCTTACATGGCCCGACACATGGATAACTACAGTACACGCCAAATCTTTCTTCCGTGTGATACACCCAAGTTTGTTTGGGAATCCTCGACACAGGGCAAACTATACAGGGGCGGAAGCAGGATTTCCGGAAAGGGGGATCAGTGACAATGTGGAAGAGACTTGATACAAACCTCCGCAAGCAGTTTTAGTTTTAGGGTCGCTGATGGCGTCACAACCGGATATGACGAGCTGTTTGGGGATTCCCTAATATGAATAGGCATGGGCGTACCACTAAGCGAACCGTAAACATCTGCTAAATTGGATAATATCATCACAGAAAATTGTATCCATGATCATTTTCCGTAAACAGGGCCATGAAATAGGTTGTTTAGCAGGCCGAGCTATTTTTTTTACCCAATATTATAATAATCATCTATTCAATCTCAAACAGTATAGCCTGTGGTGTAGCGCTGAAGCTGATGCCGAGTTGAAGCATATTGTTGTGAATGTTGGTGTGGCTGTCATTTTCACTCACAGAAATGGTCACTTTGTTGTAACAGTATGCCTACAGCATTTTGTGTTGACATTGATGTAGTTGTCTTTATTTTGAGGGAGTGAGTGTTTATATATGTATATATCTTTCATTCGTACACAAGAGGTACAATAAAATGTCAATATATATTTTCAAAAAAATGGCAAAAAAGTATACAACGTAAATATATGAATTAAGGGGAATAAAAAATAAGTCACTCATACAGTTCACTGGTCAAGATGACCCTATACACATGGACTCGTTTTGGGTGACAAACGTTACATTTTTACAATGTGCATACGAAGTGAATAATTTCATCCAGTTCTGCTCGTGAGAGTTGATCGAAGTTCTTTTGTTTGCAAAGTTTCATTCACTTGAATAGCTGACCTGTACAAAACGAACCTGTAACAGTTCGTTGCATTCAGCTTGGTTGCCAATCAACGCTGTCGCAGTGTAGCAAGTCGCGTGGTCATCTAGCAGCTATATCACTTCGCTGTGTTACCACTTCGTCGATACATTAATTTGGTCGCATTCAGCGACAAAAATTATCTATTTTGTAGCGGAACACAAGAAACATCTTGTTTATCGGAACAAATGGAAACTAAATGGAACTTCTAAACCTGGCATTTCTTTACATTTGAGTACATAAACTAATCAAAGAAGACCCCCCACCCACCCAAAAAAAGGTTTGTAACTTTTTTCTACAAACCTTGGGGAGCAGGTAAGACTCTTCCCGTATACTTAAAGTGTGTGTGTCAACACTTTCTTTCTTTCTTTCTTTCTTTCTTTCTTTCTTTCTTTCTTTCTTTCTTTCTTTCTTTCTTTCTTTCTTTCTTTCTTTCTTTACCAGCAAATTTGTCCGACACTTTTCTTGGACACTATTATACATAGAAACTCCAAACTTGGAATGATTGTACCTCCATACAAGGAGTTTGACCGTTTTATACAGAGGAATGTAGATGTTTAAACTTATGCAAATTAGGGGCATTTGAAATTTTAAATCTTGAATATCTTCAAAAGTATAATAGATAGAGATGTCATTCTAACTTCTACTGAGGGGTTATTGACCAGTGCACATCTAATGGACTTAAAACAGAAGTTGTAGCAATTTAAATTATGCTAATTAGCAGCATTGCACATTTTAAATCTTGAATATCTTCAAAACTACCATAGATATACATGTCATTTTAGCATCTACTAAGGGGTTATTGACCATTGCGCATGTAATGGGTCTAAAGCAAAAGATGTTGCAATTTAAATTATGCTCAATAGCACCATTAGAAATTTTAAATCTTAAATAATTTCAAAGCTATAATAGATAGAGATGCCATTCCAACTTCTACCCCTGTGTTATGGAATAGTTAAAGTGTGTGTGTCAACACACACTTTTCTGTTTTTCCTCGAGTTCTTTATTAAAGTGTGTGTGTCAACACACACTTTTCTGTTTTTCCTCGAGTTCTTTCTTTCTTTCTTTCTTTCTTTCTTTCTTTCTTTCTTTCTTTCTTTCTTTCTTCTTTACCAGCAAATTTGTCCGACACTTTTCTCGCACACTATTATACATAGAAACTCCAAACTTGGCATGATTGTACCTCCATACAAGGAGTTTGACCGTTTTATGCAGAGGAATGAAGATGTTTAAAGTTATGCAAATTAGGGGCATTTGAAATTTTAAATCTTGAATATCTTCAAAAGTATAATAGATAGAGATGTCATTCCAACTTCTACTAGGGGGTTATTGACTAATGCGCATTTAACAAATTTGAAACAAAAGTTGTAGCAATTTAAATTTTGCTAATTAGCAGCATTGAAAATTTTTAAACTTCAATATCTTCAAAACTATCATAGATAGAGATGTCATGTTAACTTCTACCTGGGGGTTATTGACCATTGCGCATGTAATTAAACTAAAGCAAAAGTTGTAGCCATTTAAATTATGCTAATTAGCAGCATTTGAAATTTTAAAACTTGAATATCTTCAAAACTATTATAAATAGAGAAGTCATTTCGACTTTTCCCAGGGCGTTGCTAACTATTGCCCATGTAATGAGTCTAAAACAAAAGTTGTAGCAATTTAAATTATGCTGATTAGCAGTATTCGAAATTTTCAATCTTGAATATCTTCAACACTATGATAGATAGAGATGTCACTCCAACTTTTACAAAGGGGGCGTTGACCATTGTGCACCTAATGAATAAAAAATTAAAGTTTAGCAATTAAAATTATGCTAAAAAGCAGAATTAGAAATTTTAAATCTTGAATAACTTCAAAGCTATAATACAGAGATGTCGTTTCAACTTCTACTCCTATGTTATGGAATAGTTGTACATTGCCATACTAATATGCTTTGAAGACACACACACTGATTTGCTATGTAGCAAATCATCTTTCCTAGTTTCTTTCTTTCTTTCTTTCTTTCTTCTTTACCAGCAAATTTGTCCGACACTTTTCTCGAACACTATTATGCATGGAAACTCCAAACTTGGCAATATTTGTACCTCCATACAAGGAGTTTGACCGCTTTATACAAGGGAATGAAGATGTTTGAAATTATGCAAATTAGGGGCATTTGAATTTATAAATCTTAAATATCTTCAAAAGTATAATAGATAGAGATGTCATTCTAACTTCTACTAGGGGGTTATTGACCATTGCGCATATAATGAATCTGATTATGCTAATTAGCATTACTTGAAATTTTAAAACTTGAATATCTTCAAAACTATTATAGAGGTGTCATTTCCACTTCCAGTAGGGGGTTGTTGACCTTTGCACATGTAACGAATCGAAAACAAAAGTTGTAGCAATTTAAATTATGCTCATTAGCAGTATTCGAAATTTTTAATCTTGAATATCTTTAATATTATAATAGATACAGATGCCATTCCAATTTCTACTCCTGTGTAATGGAACAGTTGTACATTGCCATATCAATATGCTTTGAACACACACACACACTGATTTGCTATGCAGCAAATCATCTTTCCTAGTTGTACATTGCAATACCAATATGCTTTAAAGACACACACACACACTGATTTGCTATGCAGCAAATCATTTTCCTAGTTCTGTATTAGTTTTCCATATATTTCAACTGAGTATATCATTGAAGTGTGATGCCTGACCCGCAAGGTTTGTATCTTTTTCTACAAACCATGGTAAGCAGGTAGAATATTCTTTTTCAAAAATTTCTGTATCAGTGTGTCACCTACTTTGCGTGAGAATGATTTTTGTACTTTGATACCTGATTCTCAAGGCTTGTACCTTTTTCAACAAACCATTGGAAGCATTTATAGTCTTCCCTTGTATTTCTGTATTAGTATTTCACATATTAATTCACATGAGAATACACTTATATTTTAATACCTGGCTCACAAGGTTTGTATTATTTTTCTACAAACCACAGAGAGTGGGTAGAATCTCCCTTTTTTTTTCTGTGTTAGTATTTCCCCTATTTCACCTGGGAATGCAATTGCAATTTTATACATGACTTACAAGGTTTGTATCTTTATTTCTTAAAACCGTGAGAAGCGGATAGAAATTTCCCCTATGTTCCTGTATTAGCATTTCATTTATTTCACATGGGAATACAATTGCGCTTTGATACCTAACTTACAACTTTTGTTGCTGTTTTTTTTCTACAAACCATCGGAAGCAGGTAGACTCTTCCCTTATATTTCTTTATTAGTATTTCTGCTGAGATTACAATAGTACTTTGTTACAGGACTCACAAAGTTTTGTACCTTTTTTCTACAAGCCTTCGGAAGCAGGTATAGTCTTCCCTTATATTTCTGTATTATTATTTTCCCTATTTCACATAAGAATGCAATTGTATTTTGTTAAATGATTACGAGGTTTGTATCTTTTTTTTCCACAAAACATGATAGGCACGTATTATTTTCCCTTATGTTCCTGTGTTAGCATCTCACATATATTTCACCTTACAATTGTTCTTTGATGCCTGGCTGGTAAGGTTTTAAACTTTTTTCTACAAACCCTGAGAAGCAGGTAGACTCTTCCCTTATATTTCTGTATTAGTTTTTCATTATTTCAACTGAGTATATCATTGAAGTTTGATACCTGACCCGCAAGGTTTGTATCTTTTTCTACAAACCATGGAAAGCAGGTAGAATCTTCCCTCATATTTCTGTTGCAGTTTTACCTATTTCGCCTGAGTACATAGATGTACTTTGAGTCACAAGGTTTATGTCTTTTCTACAAACCATGGGAAGCAGATAGCATCTTCATTTTCATGTCTGTATTAGTATGTCACCTACTTCGCATGAGAATGCTATTGTACTTTGATACCTGACTCTCAAGGTTTGTACCTTTTTTCAACAAACCATGGGAAACTTGTATAGTCTTCCCTTATATTTCTGTTTTAGTATTTCACCTAATTCACCTGAGAGTACACTTATATTTTGATACCTGGCTCACAAGGTTTGTATTATTTTTCTACAAACCATAGGAAGTAAATAAAATGTTTTTTCTTTCTTTCTGTAATAGTATTTCCCCAATTTCACATGAGGATGCAATTGTCCTTTGACACCTGACTCACAAGGTTTGTATCCTATTTTCTACAAACCATGCGAAGCGGGTAGACTCTTTCCCTATGTTTCTGTATTAGCATTTCACTTATTTCATATGAGAATACAATTGTGCTTTGATACCTGACTTACAGGGTCTGTACCTCTTTTTTCTACAAACCACAGGAAGCAGGTAGACTCTTCCCTTACATTTCTGTATTAGCATTTCACCCGAGATTACAATAGTACTTTGTTACCTGACTCACAAGGTTTCTATCTTTTCTCTACAAACCATTGAAAGCAGGTATAGTCTTCGCTTATACATGTATTTCTGCATTAGTGTTTTCCCTATTTCACTTGAGAAAATAATCGTACTTTGATACCTGACTCACAAGGTTTATATCTCTTTCTGCAACCCATGGGAAGCAGGTACCGACTTCCCTGATATGTCTGTTTTAGTATTTCCCCTATTGCACAAGAAAATGCAATTGTACAAATGTACTTTGATACTTGACTCACAAGGTTTGTACCTTTTTTTCAACAAACCATGGGAAGCAGGTATAGACATCCTTTATATTTTTGTATTAGTATTTCACCTAATTCACCTGAGAATCCACTTATATTTTGATACCTGGCTCACAAGGTTTGTATTATTTTTTACAAACCATAGGAAGCAGGTAGAATCTTCTTTTTCAATTCTGTTATGGTGGCACAAAAGTGCCAACTAAATTTTTATCTCTCTCCATAAAAATGCGAAGGCGAAAACAAGAAAATAAGAAACAGAACAGCGAAAATAAGAAAACACGAATGCGAAAACACTAAAATATAAAACACGAAGGCGAAAATGCGAAAACACTAAAATATAAAACACGAAGGCGAAAATGCGAAAACACAACCGCGAAAACACGACAGAAAATATGTCGTGTTTTCGCCCTCGCATTTTCGTGTTGGCGTTTTCTCGTTTTCTTGTTTTCATCCTTGGTCGAAAACACGAATGCGAAAACACAAAAGTAAAAACCACGAAGACGGAAATGCGGAAACACAACCGCGAAAATACGACAGCAATTATGTCCTGTTTTCGCACTCGCATTTTCGTGTTTTCGTATTAGCGTTTTCTCGTTTTACTGTTTTCGTTTCTTGATCGAAAACGTCACAACTTGATAAAGGAAGTAATTTGGGATTTTCAGAATTTCACGAGCAAGTTTTTTCAAGATGAGGTTTATGTTATTATATTATGCATGTACATACATCATTTATGTTAGCTAACGGAATTAATCTACTGAACACTTTAACTTTTATAGTTTGTCATTTTTATTTTACAAATGGATTCACCGGAAATGTATGGACGCACCAAATAACCCCGTTTGATTGGTGCCCCTGTTGTAACGGGGTAGTTTTTCAAATACATTGTAGAACTGCTTAGCGGTCGGCTATGATACCAAGATAGAGCGAACAGGTAAAACTGGTGTTAGAAAGCACACTTTTATACATGTTGCATTTGAGATAATATTTACGGTAAATATTGCATTTTTATCCTTGAACTAAACTCTGTACACAAGCCAACAAGCATATAAGAAAACAAACAAATAAACTTAAGCCAATCATGCCTGAGGAAATTGATGCTGATTCATGGAAATTCTGGTGACAAAATTATCAGCACCAAGGACCAAGAGGACAAGGCCTTCATAGGTAGTGTTCGTGTGGAAAAATAATCTTTCGTTGGAAAAAAATGGGTCCTGAATAGAGTGTTTTGACATAAAAGTCATAATATTTACCCGAACATGTCATGTCATATATATATATATATATATATATATATATATATATATATATATATATATATATATATATATATATATATATATATATATATATATATATATATAAAAGGATTTACTATTTGTAGCTGGAACCATGCGCGCATGATGCACGGAAACCTGTCCGTAAATTTCCCAGGCATAAGTCCCAGAACTCCAGTTCGGTGGTTGATCACTTAAAAAGATTGCTACTTAATAGTTTTCATTGTAATACATAATTTAGCTCTCTGTGGCGGTTTTCGTTTTCTACCCGATAAAGTCCAGCAAGCATGTTTTAAGCTACATTTATGCATGTGATTAAAGTGCATGTAGTTCTGTAGTTTTAAATCATTGCATATATGAAAGTCCTTATTTCATTTAAGGAACATATCATATTCATCAAATTTGAATTTAGAAGCAAACATGTAGGCTTTTACATACACATGCAAATGTGTGGATGGTTGTATTGCATAATATCACGTCTGTATGTTTGATGCAGCAATAAAGTTTCAAAGTTCAAAGTTCACATGAATGTGATATGAGATAGTAACAAAATGATGGATAACTAATGATTACAGATTTTGTGTATCACGTACACAAGGATGTGATGTGAGATAGTGATAATATGATGGATAACTTAGGTCTATATGTTTCCTTGTACACGTTTTGCAATTTGCTTATGTATGGCATACACAAGGATGTGATGTGAGATAGAGACGATATGATGGATAACTTAAATCTATGTGTTTCTTTGTACACGTTTTGCAATTTGTTTATGTATGGCATACACAAGGATGTGATGTGAGATAGAGATAATATGATGGATAACCTAGGTCTTTATGGTTCCTTGTACACATTTTGCAATTTCCATGAATATATTCTGTTGTCAGCTTTTTGAATTTGTGTACAATATACGATCCATGTACGTGGGAAGAGTCTAGGCTTTGGTGAGAGGTGCATTTGAGCATTTCACACAATCCCGCGACAGGAAATTGTAACATCTGGCATATCACTTTTTATGTAATTTTTCTTATCATCTTTATAATGGAAAAAGAATTCAGAAATGAAAACAATTTTTTCTCCTTCCAAGTATCAATTTGCTGTGCAAAGTTATGGCGAATAGTCTTCCGTACACTGCCCTGATGTACGATTAAATACCAAGGAAAATGCACGAGTCTTATATTTCTTAAAAATAAAAAAAGCGAATCACAATTGTTTTTCAAACATGAACGGAAAGTCTATACCACATTTTGCCTGTATATATATATATATATATATATATATATATATATATATATATATATATATATGTGTGTGTGTGTGTGTGTGTGTGTGTGTGTGTGTGTGTGTGTGTGTGTGTGTGTGTGTGCCTCCTAACGAGATCGATATTTCCGTATCAACATTCAGATGTGATCAGATAACGTGTTACATACTGAAAACTCCACCCGGTAAAACATGTTATCAAACTTTATATCATATCTACACATCAGAAGGATGTTAATATTCTTGTCATCAAAATATGTACACAACAAATATACTTTTGTGTTTAATTTGTAGATGTGATGATGCTTGGCTACACAGACCTCCCCATTGGAGTTGATTGAGACTGTTGTATCAAAAAAAAAAAAACCCAAAACATTATATTTTTGTCACTTAGTGGATCACATAACTTTGATATTCTCAACATTACCTGGCGATTGTTGGGACATTACCATAAAATGTCTTCCATGCGTTTACTGGAGTGAAATACACTACCTGGTCATGGGCAGTTTGCATTTTATTGATGCTTTTATCACTATCTTTAAACCCATTCTATTTCATTGTGCGGTCCCATGGGAAGCAGGTATAGTCTTCCCTTATATTTCTGTATTAGTATTTCACCTAATGCACCTGAGAATACGATTATATTTTGATACCTGGCTCACAAGGTGTGTATTATTTTTGTACAAACCATGGGAAGTAGGTAAATCTTCCTTTCTATTTCTGTATTAGTATTTCCCCTATTTCACCTGAGAATACAATTCTACTTTGATACCTGACTTACAAGATGGACACATAGTTAACAATGTTGCAGTCAACTTGCATGACCACATTTGCCAAATAGACCAGTATTTGGAATAATGACTTCGTGATGCAATATGGGGGGGGGGGGGTCACAATTGGCAATTTCGGTGTATTCAGCTGAATACACAAACCAGTACACAATAACGCCTAATAATTTTGGTGCACATGTGGTTGTGTCAAAGAAAGATTAAATGGTTGAGAAAAAATAATTCGACAACATTGTGTTAAACACTTGCTTGGCATGTATACCTTGTATGTGATTGTTAACCCCTGTGTGTCCATGCGCACAAATAGTGATACACAATGTAATGTGATAGTCTGGTATAAGGACTTGCATTTGAAGGAAAGGTTATGGGCTTTGTTATTTCGTTCATCCTGTTGTCTTTGGTTCCACCGTCTGATCTATGTAGTCTATATGTATTTCACACTAGGCAGAGCACACTTGCACCTTTTGCAAGACAACAGTATTATGAAACAACAGACATGGGATTTTTTTTTGGCTAGGCATATATCACATAAGTTGTCTAGTAGCTTTCTAACAGTTTGATCAGGCCAGACTATATCTTCTTTTTTTCCAAAGTAATAATGCAAGGAGCTCGATTTGACATTATGTTATATTGACATGGAACTGATCGTACATTTTGATTGTGAAATGACGATGTTTCACGCTGTGGGGTTTTTTGTGTTTTTTTTGTGTTTGTTTGTTGGTTGGTTTTTTGTTTGTTTGTTTGTTTGTTTTTGTTTGTTTGTTTGTTTGTTTGTTTTTTTGAAAATGTATATGAAATTAATGACAGATATATGATATAAAAGTCTACATGCTTCTTGTCGGTTGTAGTTACAAAGATGCAAACTTTGGAGATCAGGTAACAAAGCACACTGTACTTTTCTGGGGTAATAGTTGAAAGACAATTATAAAAGATCAGTCTAACCTCTTCACCTGCTTCCATGGTCTGTAGATAGTGTAGGAAAAAGATATAAACCATCTCAGTCAGGTACCAAGGTACAATTGTATTCTCGGATGAAATTCTGAGTATGGATGTAGAAAAAAAGATACAGACATCATCATTCAAGTATCAAGGTGCAGTTGTATTCTCCGCTTACATAGGGGAAATATTAAAAACAAATATATAAGAAAACAGGCTGCCTACTTCTATGGTGTGTGAAAAAAATACAAGCCTTGTCAGTAAGGTAGAAAAAAGATACAAACCTTGTGAGTCGGGTATCCATATGTGATAGTGTTTTCATGTGAAAAAAGTTGAAACAAATATAGACAAGTAAGAGATGACCATCCAATGAAACCTGTTTAGAGAGGCCACCCATAGGGCAGGCTTAAAGTGGTCACATAAGGCAGGTGGTCTCAATGGCGGTTCAATAACATGGAAAAGATAACTAAAGGGACTTTGGAAATATGGTCTTAAAGGGCCTTTCATTACAGTGGTCTCTCAAAATTGGTTTCACTGTACCCACTTCCCATGGTTGGCAGAAAAAAGATGAACCTTTTAAGCCAACTTGTGAGCCAGGTATCAAAGTGCAATCGCATTCTTAGGTGAAAAGGGTGAAATACTATATATCCATACAAATATAATGGAAGAGTCGACATGCTTCCCATGGTTTGTAGAAAAAATACAAATCTTGTGAGTCAGGTATCAAAGTGCAGTTGCATTCTCAAATGAAATAGGTGAAATGCCAATACAGAAATAAAAAAGAAAATTCTACCTACTGCCCATGGTTTGTAGAAAAAAGATACAAACCTTATGAGCCAGGTATCAAATTATAATTGTATTCTCAGGTGAATTAGGTGAGTTACTAATACAGAAATCTGAGGGAAGACTATACCTGCTTCCCATGTTTTGTAGAAAAAAGGTACAAACCTTGTGAGTCAGGTATCAAAGTACAATTATATATTGAGTTGAAATATGTGAAAAACTAATACAGAAATATAAGGGAGCCGTCTACCTGCTTCACACGGTTTGTAGAAAAAAGGTACAAACATTTTGAGACAGGTATTAATGTACAATAGCATTCTCAGGTAAAGTAGGTGACATACTAATACAGCAATTAAAAAGAATATTCTACCTGCTTCACATTGTTTGTAGAAAAAAGGTACAAACTTTGTGAGTCGTGTATCAAAGTACAACTATGTACTCAGGTGAAATAGATGTAAAACTACAACAGAAATATGAGGGAAAAGTCTACCTGCTTCCCGTGGTTTGTAGAAAAAGATACAAACCTTGTGTGTCAGGTATCAAACTACAATTATATACTCAGTTGAAATATGTAAAAAAAATAATACAGAAATATTAGGGAAGAGTTTACTTAATTCCACTGGTTTGTAGAAAAAATATTCAAACCTTGTGAGGCAGGTTTAAAAGTACAATATTATTGTATTTTCTGGTGAAACAAGTGAAATACTGACACAGAAATATAAGGGAACATTATACCTGCTTTCGATGGTTTGTAGAAAGAGATAGAAACCTTACAAGCCAGGTATCAAAGCCCAATTGTATTCTCAGGTAAAGCAGGTGCAATCCTACTTGAGAAACATAAGGGGAATTCTACCTGATTCCCATGATTGTACAAAAAAATAATAAAAGGAAAAAAAGATACAAACCTTGTGAGTCAGGCATCAAAGCACAATTGTGTTCTGACGTGAAGTAGATGAAATGTTATAACAGAAACATGAAAGGGGATTCTACCTGCTTCTCATGGTTTGTAGATAAAAATATACAAACCTTCTAAGTCAGGTATCAAAGCACAATTGCATTCTCATGTGAAATTGGGGAAATACTAGTACAGAAACATCAGGGAAGAGTCTGTCTGTTTCCCATGGTTTGTGGAAAAAGATACAAACCTTGTGACTCAGGTAACAACGTACAATTGTAATGTCATGTGAAAAAGGTGAAATGCTAATACACAAACATAAGGGAAGATTCTACTTGCTTTTCATGGTTTGTAGAAACAAGATACAAACCTTGTCAAGTCAAGTATTAAAATGCCCTTGTATTAAAGATATATAAGAGAAGACTATACCTGTTTCCCATGGTTTGTAGAAAAGAGATGCAAACATTTTGAGTCAGGTATCAAAGTGCAATTGTGTTCTCAGGTAAAATAGATGAGAAAGACAAAGTACTAATTACAGCTTATGTAAGGGATGTCTACCAGCTTCCCATGATTTCTAGGCAAAATGACACAAAACTTGTCTGCCAGATATCAAACTGCCCTTGTATCAGCAGGTGACATAGATGGAGTACTAGTTTCAGAAATATAAGGGAAGACTTTACCTGTTGCTCATGGTTTGCTCAGGTGACATAGATGGAGTACTAGTTTCAGAAATATAAGGGAATACTTTACCTGTTGCTCATGGTTTGTTCTATCCGTCCAAAAGTATGTGTATTCAGTTGTGTACTGAGGCGAATACACACCTTAGAGCTAATTCTGACCTTTCCTACTGTATTCGCAGATGAAATACTAATCACACACACACACATATGTATATACATGTATATAACATAAGAGTATCAATCTGCTTGGCATGGTTTGTAGATAAATCATGCAAACTTTGTGAGCCAGGCATCAAAATGCAATTGTGTATTCTCAGGGGGAAAAGGTGAAATACTCAGTATACATAAGTAAGAAAAGTGTCAGCCTGATTTGTAGTAAAAAGATACAAACATTATCAGTCAAGTATCGAAGTGTAATTGTATTCTCAGGTAAAATAGGTAAAATATTAAGTATGCGAGTCAGGTATGAAAGTTTTACTTATTTTGAGGTCAAATACCAATACATTGGGCGGCGGGGGGGGGGATATAAGAGTCTATTTGATAGTTGTAATTTATAGGCATCAACATCATCATTCAAATGACCAGATATTGGGAATTACAATACATGTACAGTACAATACTTTTATCTAAATTTAGTTTTCGCTTCAAAAACGCTAGCCACATGGTAATATCAGTGACTGAAATACATATGGCGTATGGGGTGACAATTACTAACTTGGTATGATAAAAACACAGAGACTTAACACATGAAGTGTAAAATGAAAAATGTTATACCCAGGCACAATAAAATGATAGAAATCACAGAACGTTCGTCCGTGTTGATAATTTGAACACTAAAAATGTTAAAGCTGGAACAGTTCATGCAAAGGTATGGAAAGGCAAGTATTGATTGTTATTTCACAAAGCACAACTGTTGTTTTAATTGGTTTATAAGGCTTCTACTTAAAAGTGCTTAAGGACTTGCAATGCATTTGGCCCTCTTTTTGTTTCTGGTTTTATTGATTTATTTCATTTTTTCCTTATGCCCTTAGTATAAAACAAAGACAAATCATATGAAAGTATGGCAACTCAATATCACACTAAAATAATATTTTAGCACACATGTTGTAAAGCTCAAAAAACAAAACACCCCCCCCCCAAAAAAAAAAATTTTTAAAAACCCTAAGACACAGACCTGTACAACGATACTGTAAATCATAAAAATTGCATGACCCAAGTACTTAACTTTGCATTTCATGGGCATCTGTTGTTTTACAGTTAAACTTCTGTCCACTCACCCACTCATCCCCCAACAAAGTGTTCCAAATTTTCGCACCATAGTCCATAAATTGTCCAGACCATATTGCTTACTCCTGCAGTGTTTACACAGTTGGTGCTCATTTGTTAAATTGTAATATTTTGCTTTTTGGTGTTAAAAAGGTTCCACATAGAAGCCACATAAATGGTTGCCTGAGGAACAGAATTTTAGTGGGCACTGCTGTTCTTGATGGCAATAATCCCAATACTGGCAATAAACCTTTCGCAATTGAAATAGTATAATAGAGAGGGGGCTCAGTGCAACGTGCGACTAATGTTTACATGGCTATTCAGTGCAACGTGCGACTAATGTTTACATGGCTATTTCTAAACTTTCCCGCAAAATCTATATTGACGCATGCGTATTAGGAGGGTTTCCCCTAATACCAGCGACCCTAAAAATAAACCTGCTAGTGGAGGTTTGTATCAAGTCTCTTCCCTTAAACAAAGCACAAAACGCGAGTTTGAAAGTGACAAAGGCCACAGCGGGGTGGAGGGGGGGGGGGGTATTAAAAAAAAATAGATGCTCTGAGATGCATTTTCCTGGCATTTGAGACTGTATTTTAATAGGATAATTTGATTTTTCTGAGACACAAAATTCACTACATTTGGCCTCTCTGCTGCTGGGAGGGGTGGATAAACATACACATTTCACTTCATGGCATTTGTTATACGCTATGATAACAGTTCTTACCTTTTGTCCATCCATAGTTTCTTGGGACTTTATCTGTTCAAGTTTTGGCTTCTTTATAAGAAAACGATCCATATTTATTGCAAATACCAATTATATTAAGCCCAACATTAAAGCAAGCAAACATGTCACTGTGTGGATTAGATCATTACGTGTCAAAGTTAGGTCATGACTCCATTCACATGCATCATTCACAAGAGCAAGCACCGGTGGCCGCAGGGAATATCTGGGCCGAATGACACTAACTGACACTTGCATTTAAACTTTGACCACGCCCAGGACACTGGCCTGGAAGTCAAGTGGTGCACCCATCTCCACACCTGGAAGTAGTTTCACATGCAACTGCCTCTCTGGGTTACCTCTGCAGCACTTTCAAAGTGGTTGTATTGAAACATGCTGTATGCTGGGTTGTACGATTTCCTGATCTCAGTTTGCAACTAAAACTGAATATGTAAGCCTATGTACTTCTTTCTGGTATTGTTAATGAGTCCCACGTCGTTTATCGTCTCTGTCTCCCTTTTCTCTCTTTTTTTTTTGACCCCCCTTTGGGGCGGGGGGGGGGGGGGGCGTCCAGGACCCGTCTGACTCCCCTCTAAATTTGCCCCTGCTATAGACTTTTGATCGTCAAAAATTCTTACATAATTGCCTTTGTCTCCTGGTGTTTAAAATATGTTTTTCAGCCAAATTGCCCTGAATTGGGTCAAACTCATCATGTTCTTTCCATTCAAAAACTGTTGGAAAGCCCTTGTCAGAAGACGAGAACACATGAAAGCCCTTTCTTTACTACCCAAAGTCTGTGGTGTACGAAAGTGTCATTAAAAACGTAGCAAAGTGCATGTATTTAACCTCTGTCAAATACGACTGCACAGGACCAGCATTCCCATATTTTCCATTCAAGACAGTCAGTACAGTCCATTTGGGCTCCAATTGGCCCCCCTACTCAGGTTTGTGTCCAGCTTATAATGTGATACATAAAGTCATAATCTCTGCACCCTTCATGAGGTTTGTTTCACCCATACCCTGCAATAAAAATAAATTCAAATGGTCTGGGGGTTTTGTTTGTTTGTTTGTTTGTTTGTTTGTTTGTTTTTTTTTTTTTTGTTGTTTTTTTTTTGTTTTTTTTGTTTTTTGTTTTTTTTTCATAAAAACTACTTAACAGGTTCGGCATTGGGATGCAGGAAAACACCCAAGACATATCTGATATTTAAAGTGTCTGTGTCAACACACTCTTTTTTTCTTTCTTTCTTTCTTTCTTTCTTTCTTTCTTTCTTTCTTTCTTTCTTTCTTTCTTTCTTTCTTTCTTTCTCTCTCTTTCTTTCTTTCTTTCGTTCCTTCCTTCCTTCTTCTTTCTTTCTTTATTTCTTTCTTTCTCTCTCTCTTTCTCTCTCTCTCTCTCTCTCTCTCTCTCTCTCTCTCTCTCTCTCTCTCTCTCTCTCTCTCTCTCTCTCTCTCTCTTCTTTACCAGTGAATTTGTCCATCACTTTTCTCTGACACTATTTCTATTTTACATAGAAACTCCAAACTTGGCAGGATTGTACTTTCATACAAGGAGTTTGACCTTTTTATTCACAGGAATGAAGATGTTTAAAATTATGCAAATAAGGGGCATTTGAAATTTTAAATCTTGAATATCTTCAAAAGTATGATAGATAGCGTTATCATTCCAACTTCTTTACCATTGCGCATATCTTGAACGTAAAACAAAAATTGTAGCAATTTAAATTATGCTAATTAGCAGAATTTTAAATTTTCAAACTTAAATATCTTCAGAACTTTTATAGATAGAGATGTCATTTCAACTTCTATTAGGGGGTTGCTGAGCATTGCGCATGTAATTGATTAAAAACAAAAGTTGTAGCAATTTATATTATGCTAAGTAGCACCATTAGAAATTTTCAATCGGGAATAACTTCAAAGCTATAATAGATACAGATGCCATTCCAACTTCTACTCCTGTGTTATGGAATAGTTGTACAATGCCATACCAATATGCTTTGAAGACACACACACTGATTTGCTATGCAGCAAATCATGTTTTCTAGTTTTGGACAGTTTTATCCAGTCCACAGATATAAATGAGAAATACTGACTATATGGCTGTAGCCAATTTTTTAAACATTTACCCAGGATAAACAATTGAGAACAAACCAGCAAAACGTTTTGGCTATGAAGTATGGCGCTCATCAGGAAGTGTTATAACCTGGGTCAAAATGTGAAGCATGACAGTTTATAAAATGTTTGCCACCATGTGATCAAATCAGCTGGCCACGCAACCGCCACGGTTGGGGTGGGGGTTAATGACCAAAGGACCCCCCCCCCCCCGTGAGATAATAATTCCTGATGCAGATTTCTTGAATTCATTCCCCACCTCCAGCACATACAATAAATCACAAAAGTGTGTATTCGCATTGTGATATGTGTCAGATAGAAGAAGTAAGCAGTTATCAGGCAATTTTAAGTTATCTCCAATTCAACTCTATCTGGCATTGGTATACAATAGTCCCTCTATAGCTATCACCAGACAGAAATGATTACCTACCACTTCAACAAAAAAAGGGACATATGGTCCATCGTGACAGGTCAATTAGCATGGAAAGCAAAAGACTTCAAAATTTCTAAGACAGGTCTCTCATGAGAGGGTGGTCCCACACATCAGACAGAGGTCTTGTGACAGGGGCTAGTGTAAACTGGACACGGGCAGAACATTTTCAAACCATAAAGGAATTCTTACATGCAATGAATTAACAGGAGCGCTGTCTGGATGCCGACATGTGCATACGACCTCCCGGGTCACTCCATCCTCACATTGAGTATGGAGATCAGACACCCTACACACCCTCCTGGGACCACTGCTTATTACTTTATCACTGAACAGTATAACACTGCTTACATGGACAGCTGGAATATGTTATGACTGACTAAGATGCAACCGGACCCAGTGTAGGAATGCACCAAAACCTGTGGCTATATTTATATCACAGTGA
>CAXHWN010000806.1:0-15314 GCA_964020975.1 Hermodice carunculata | reverse complement strand
AGACAGCAACGGCTTTCTGTTTCTGGTGGCCATGGCCCTTGTACTATTTTTGAAATTTTTTTTCCTTTTTCCTTTTCAGGTAATATCCAGAAGCGATTGAACATCAGGGATGCCACAGTCACAGAATCAAGTACAACAAGTAGCGGTCAAACAAAGGAAGCAAGACCTGAAGACAAACCGGTCAAGACAGAGCAAGCACCTGTCAAACCCACTCCCATCAGGGAAGACCCGGTGGCGAGTCCTCCTGATAAGCCAGCAAAGAAGGCAAGCTATGCAAAATCTGCGATAACAAACAAAGTGGACAACAAAATCAGACAAGAATTAGATGAGGCAGATAGGCTCTTGAGAAAGGTTAGTTAATATGCTTGGTTTTCTCAAATTTGCTCATATTGAATAGAAAAATAGCTGTACATGTATTTATGTACAGTACCGTTCATTAATAACTGCCCTCCGATTGCGCGCATTAGGCGCGCAAATTGCGGACAAATTTTAGCGCATTCTCATCCGTTACAAAAAACGATGCCGCGCCTGTAGCGCAACAACTTGCGCGCACACCCTTTGCTCGCAGACAGTAGGCGCGCAATTATTAAGCATTTCAGTGCGAGCAAAAAAAAATATTAACAGCTGGGCATGTACTCTTGTGTGCGCGCAGCAATGATTCACTGGTCCCGCCTTTTTCCTGATGACATAACTTCAGATCTACCGCAACGACCATCCTGTAAAATCACTGTGGGCAAGCTCAGCATATATGCCAGACGGAGAATTATTCACCTAAAGCATGGAATATGTCCATGCCTAAAGGAAGCAAAGTTTTATAATATAAAACATGTTATTTACAATTAGCGGTTAGTTTTATTGAAGGGAAAACTCTGTTTGGAAGAAAACAACGTGCGTTCTTGGTGGGTGTGCAAATGGAGGCCGGGTACAAGATGTTGCCTTCATCGGTACCAAATATCCCTCCGTAGGCCTTTGTCATGCAATCGTAACAGAAAGCTTCAGAAGAACTATCTGTGTCCTAATCCCATGAAAATATAAGTTATTTATAATTAGCGGTTAGTTTTATTGAAGGCAAAACTGACATGTTTGGGGAAAAAAATGCTTCCGGTGGATGTGTAAATGGAGGCCCGGCACAAGGTCAAGAGTCCAGACGTTGCCTTCAATGGCTTCATTCATTGGTACCAAATGTAGCGGCACAGTGACTATCCTTGCGTATGTCTTGCAATCGTAACAGAAAGTGTCCTAATCCCATGAAAATATCAAAGTTTTTACACGTTAACAGCATAATAGAGCCAGATTTGCCGCTTTAATTGTGCCCAGTATCCATCCTTTCGCCTACGCACGTTGTTGAGACCTGGGTGGAAGTTCAAGAAGGAATTGTCTGGCAGTCTCCATGCTCCTATTGGTTCACGTGACTAAAATCTTCAGCGTTAATTATTCAAATAGGTTATATGACGATCACCTACATCATCACCAGCCAATAGAAACGATCGTCTGAATAACATTTCTAACTTTTGATACAGGGACGTTTGGCATAAATTAACCGCATTTCAGTCACATTTGAGCCAATGAGAAAGGATTTTACTGATGTAAACGAAGTTCTGAACTTCCCAATGATCCCAAACATGCGGTGTTTACCGGCAGCGATCCAGTGCTACAGAGGGCAGAAAGGAGTGCAATTTTACCGCCGTATTTTACATTCATTTGCCAATTTTCAACCGTGAAAGTGCTAAAAAACATCGGCAAGGTACATTGACCCTCAGTCTAATTAAATTTAATATTTTTATGTGGCAGCAAGAGATCGACTTGAAAATACTGCAACATTTTGTCAATCACATTCACAATAATAAAGACCAAGTTTGGCGCTCTTTCTTTCGGCATTATGTTTTCCAAACATTACAAAAATTGCGTCGATGGAAAACTAATTTGGCAGCGCCAATGAATGTCAATAAAAATTAATGTGGCTCTTAAAGAATTAAAAAGTGAACAATATTATAGACACATCTAGTCAACGTTACTAATACATTATATAAGAATGAGCAGAAAGCACCGTATCATGATTCATGCCATGGCTTCATGCGTATGATTGACAGATGAGTCCGCAAAGCAGCTGAGAGGCGGGTGCGCGCACCTTGCGCAGTTCTACTGAGATCGGGCATTTTTTTTTATCGTTTGCGTGCAAAATGTCGCCCATTTTGGACAGTTAAATTAATTTTAACAGTGCGCTTTGCGCGCAACTTGACTCCAAAAAGCACGCAAATTGCGAGCATTTTAATACGTAAAATGCGCGTTAAAATGGATTTGCGTGATTGCGCCTCGTGCAAAATTCGCGCTCATATGCGCGCAATTTGCGAGCAAAAAGAGCAGTTATTAATGAACAGTACTGTGCATATACAACTTTATATCTTAGCAAATTATTCAGTGTGAACCAAAACCATAGAATGCAAAATCCACTGACCTATATATATATATATATATATATATATATATATATACATATATATATATATATGTGTCTGTGTGTGTGTGTGTGTGTGTGTGTGTGTACACACATAGATATATATATTAACCCTTTGCCCCATAAAGTGTCCAAAACAATTGAATGTCGCCTGCTTCAAAGCTTGTAACTACATGTAAGTTCAAGAGTAGTAAAACACAATTTGACTAAGAATTGAAGATGGGACCTATCAAAGTAACATACTTCAGGTCAACAGCTTTTCTTGGTGTGGGGTTGGTGTTCAGCACCTAACCCACACCAAGGAAAGCTGTTGACTCGGTCTTAATTCAAGTGGGAAAGGGTTAAACATTTTTGAAGAAGATCTACTTGGCATCAACAGAAACTCTTTATTGATTATTTTATTGACCTTATGTTTGTAATTGAAGCAGTGCATCAGTATTTTGGACTGATTCATCATTCCTTTGAGGTTCTTTTCTACTTGTTTGTTCTTTTAACTTATCAGTCAGTGGAACTTATATGCAATCCATTGGCATCCACTGTTATCCATCTGTCTGTAGACTCTCACATTTTTCCTTGTCACATAAGTTTATTTTTACATAATTTTACAGTCCAGTGGTACCTGTTGTGTGTGGCCACCCCTTCTGCCAAGAAAAAGTGGCCACATACAGCAGGTGACTGTCACCACACGTTTTACAAAGATATTGACTCCTTTGTCTGAGCCAAATGACCACAAAAAGCAATGCGGCTGCTCATGGCAGTGGTTGCATACAGCAGGTACCACAGTAGTCAGCAAAGCACAGAACTATTCTAGTCCTGTAGTGTATCTAAAGGGATAAAACTTTCAGAGATACAGTATTGTATGGGACATTTCTTTAATCGCAGCAAAGAACAGAGGATGCTGTATCGAAGTATGACAGTATCCTCGCGCGTTATCCAAAGAGTCCGCGTGCTCAGCAGGGCAAAGCACAAGCTCTGGATGAGCTGTCTGAGCAGAAACAGAGCAACCACATACTGGAGCAGAGCATTCAAGAGTACCTCAAACTGATGAATTTGCCAGACGTGCCTAAGGAGTTGATGATGAAGGCGACTAAACGCTGTGTTAACCGACAGACATTCAGAGGTGAGTGGACATAAGCTGAGACGTCAGTACAGGAACTGTGAAAAAAGATGACCTGCACGGCGCACCCTGAGGGGGATACATCAAAAACGTGCATTGGACAAGTTAACCACAGTGTCGCAAAGTATACACTTGATATCAGTGTGGCAATTTTGTAATGAAAGGCTTGGTGGCAATCTGCAACACTTGCTACTTTTCGCAGAATTATCTTCAATGGAAACAGTTTGCTTTGCCCACCTGGTACATTAACGCTTTGCTATTCAAATCACCTATAAGTGTCTACAAGCAAATTGTCACCTGCTTTATTGTTTTTACTTAACTAACACATGGATGGAAAACATTTTTGCTGAGAATTGTAGAGAACACCTGTCATGATATATCATGGGTCAACAGCTTTCCTTGCCACAGGTTGGACACATTGCCCTTATCCCACACTACCAACAGCTGTTGACCCAGTCTCATTTCAATCAGGAAATGGTTAAAGATCAAACGACATTACAACAGGTGTTTTGTAACACTTGATCAGTACATTGTGTTTGATTTATTTGCCAACTGTATGTCCTGAAAGCGGACGTACACATTTTTCCGTCTTGACTTTCCAGGGCAAAGTAAGACATCATGGTATTTGTCCTGCTGTCATTTTAGGCTGAGCGTATTTCTAAAACTCTGAGGTGAAATGGTATGTCATTGCTTCAAAATGTAGTGGAGAGCCAAGGCAATAGCGGGTCACTTTGTGCATACTGTAGCTGATAAAGTCACAGTGCATATCAGTGTTGAGAGTACAGTGATAGTCTCTTACGTCCAAAAAGGAAGATTTCTGTGTGAATTCTCTTGCAATTTGCGCTGCTTCAGGGTAGGAAAATTCAAAGCATTCCTATGATCCTGTTGTCCAGGACAAGTGAAATCCCTTTGAGGACAAGTGATTTCAAATTTCACTTGTCCTATGGACAAGTACTTTTCTTTGGCAAAGTTCATAATCTGTTAAATTTCAATTTTTTGGGGGCATAACAGACACATAAACTCACTTTATGTCATTATGATTTCCATTGAAACATGATTTAAAAAAAAAAAAACTTAGGTAGATTTCATTAGCACAAGTGATAATATGAGGAAGGACAAATGAAAATTTTGTGTCACTTGTCCTACAGACAAGTGGTTTCTAAACAGTTTTCTTTGCCCTGTTGCTTTAATTTAGTTAGTGAGACAGGTGCCAAAAATTGGCAATACACATCACATCAGGCTTTTTAATTTTCATCTTGCATAAATGAATATGTTATTCAGCTTTCACGTTTTAGGGTGGAGTGGGGCAGCAGTGACAACACTTAAGAAGCTGATCGATATGTACCCAGAGGAGCTGAAGCTATGGAATGAACTGGGCGTACAGTACCTCCTGGTGGGGAAAAACGAAAAGGCGAAGGCAGCATTCCAAAAGGTAAAAAAACAGTTTCAATGCCAGTCTTGACATCTTGTGTTGTCCGGCAAGTCAGGCTTCAGCTGAGTCCAGGTCTGCAGATTTTTTTTTTTTTATTATTGTCCTTTCCCTCTTCGTGGCAAAGTTTTGTGGATGCACTGTCATTTGATATTATAACACTAGATTGATATTATTCATAAACTGAACTTTCATTCAAATGGTAGCGTACCCACTGTTGCAGAGATTGTAAAAGTCATCCAGGTCAATAGCTTTCCTCAATGCACTTTGGGCATGGAGGAAAAGTATTGACAAAGACAACACTTGGGACTCGGAGAGCTCAGGTAAGTATGCTGATTAAAGAGCTTGCTGAATCAGCGTATTGCAGTGAAAATTATTTGACACACAAAAGGCAGTTTTTAAAGTGGGAATATATACTCTAATCACAAAACCATATTATTAATTAAAATGATATCCAAAAACAGCTAATTTAAGGGCTTTGATAGAAAATCTTAAATAACAAAATTATATTACAATTTAAATGTTTAAAAAGTTTTTTCAATATGAAAAGAATGGCTGTGATTGTTAAGCTAAACATAATATGTGGATTTTATTTAATTTTTTAACATGCTATATTCCTTTTTTTGTTTTGTTTTTTACAACATTCCAGGTGCTAGACGTGGACAAAGATGATGGATACGCCAAAGTCCATATTGGTTTCATCATCAAAACGTCAGAAAATAACCCAAGCAAAGCCATCTCCTATCTCATGGAGGGCATCGAGAGTAACCAGCCAGGCACACAAGATGGCCGCTTCTACTTCCATCTTGGGGATGCCCTCAACCGTGTGGGACGCAACAATGAGGTATCGTAACAACAGCCTTCTTCACCAGCTCATGATATATTCCCGTGACAAGTTTTTGAAGTTAGTCCAAATTAAAGATATTTCCTTTGGTTTTTTTTAAATGGCTTTAATGTAGGGTACAAAAAGACAACAGATTCACCAGTAACCCATTGTCAACCCAGACCCGGAAACAAACCTTCAGATTATTTGCATTTAAATTCTGGTTTATCCAGAACTGAGACATGGACACTAAACAGGTGTTGCCAGGAACAAATCACAGGAGAGCTGTGGTAGCGCCATGGTGAACAAGCAAAGCCACCGATGAGCCTAAAAATGCTCAACCAGAAGAAATATAGCTGAATACAACAATGAGACAGCTAAAATACACAAGCTGCTCCAAAGAACAGTACTTTTTTAGGCCCCAAGTTGCTTGCGTAGGTGGATACTTCATTTTCTGCCAGCTCGCTGTAGACTGCCAGCAATGCAGCAAGCCCATGTACATGTATGCATTACATGCTAAACTGACCAGTATTTATACTTTCTCCAGCTTGATCTGCTTTGGAGATATATCAGGATTCATTCAGATTTAGTTGGTATTAATAGGGATAGTGTGTGAATGTCAGATGTCAAAGGAGTATAACACAGCAAATGAGAGAATATGACCGAAAAAATGACGAAGTATGTAAGGAATGGCATGGGATGCCTGGTGTATTAGCTTTAGCCCTTTCCTGCACAAAATCACCCACAAGAACCTGCAGATGTTATCATCTGCTTTAACCCTTGAAGTGCTAATCACGGCTAAAGTCGTTTTCTCGTTACCGTTAAACATATTATAGTTAAAAGATTCAATTCCTCATGAAGATACCTTTCTTAGTCAACAGCTTTCCTCGAGAGACTTTGTGTGCAAAGTGCCACAAGGAAAGCTGTTGACTCCATGTTAAATCAGCACTTTAAGGGTTAATGTCTTTACTTTAGTAAATTTTATGTCAATGGAAATCGCTTTTGCTGAAATTTGTAGCAGAGGCTTCTCCATGAAGACATGCCCGAGGTCAGTAATTTTCCCCAGTAGAGGTTTGGGTGCCTTGTGCACAACCCATGCCAAGAAAAGCTATTGACTCATTCATGCTCTGACCAGGGCAGGATTAATAAGTTTTGGGTCATTTATCAATTATGAATTCCACTAATACCTTAAACAGATGCATTGTGTTGATTCTGAAATGGAAGCGGCACTGATGACCGTGTGTCCTTTGCGTGTGTTCCAGTCATACGTGTTGTATGAGAAGGGGGCGTCCATAGGACTGTTTCGATCCAAGTGGCAGCGATCACTGTATAACGTAGACACACTGACGAGCAGACCCTGGTGGACTCCAGAACAGACGGGGGTTCTGAAGAAACTCAAGGTCAGTAGGCACATGCCGCAGAGCAGAATATATATGTATACGTATCTGTATATTTTGTGTGTCTGTATACATACACATGTATATAACCATACAGGGACCTGCCAAAAGTGGCCTTTCGAGCCAGGTGGCCTCTCATCGGAGTGACCTCTCAGGACAAGGACCACTGAATCAAAGAATCAAATGGTGACTTAGATCATAAAATTTCACAGTCAACATTCTTTAAGTATGTTTATCACTGAAACTAGAAATTCATTTCTTTCCATTTATGTTCATGACTGTCAATCTTGTCATTTTTCAAAGGTATGTAGTATTCTGTTGTTTCCAAATGTTTTATCATAACTTTAAAACTTTAAATAGATGGCTTACCATTATTTACTCTATATCTGAATAGATATTTTTTCCCAACAACAAAAACTGGAGACCAAGTCAAGTCATGCCCATGATTTAGTCCTAAGAGAATGTCTCTTTTTTGGAAAGGTTTATAAAGTTAGAAGTAAAACAAATCCCTGTCATGAGCCCATTGCCATGAACCTGAGGCGAAATGCAAAATAGTTAATATTTTGACAGCTGCTTGAAGTCACAGAAGTCTAGATGGTCTTTATGAAGGCATGGTTGCCAATTGGGAGGAATATGGCTTAATGGAAATAAGCACACATAGTGGTGTTATGTATTGTTTCAATGTAAAAGTAGATATTTTTCCTGGCCTGGAACATGAGAGTAACACTTGCTGGGCTAGCACTAAGCATTAGCCAGTTAGCCACCAGCTAAAAGAAGTGTGAACTGGCTAATAGTTGTCATCAGTTAGCCAAACTGGCTAAAGGATGTTGCACATATAAATTAAGATTGTACTTGTAAAATGTGGCTACAAGTTCACAATTTATTAGAAAATGATCATTATGCATGTACCCATATCTGGTTCTGTTTGGCAAATAAAATGTTCTTGGTTTTTTAGCCAAAAAATGGCTCATGCAGTAAAATCCTTAGAGCTAGCCCCAAGTGGTACTTTCAAACTTTATTTTGGCTAAGTCTGGCTAATAAGTTTTCACCTGAGTTAGCCAGACTGGCTAAAACGATAAATTTTCTAGCGCCATCCCAGACTTGCACTGACCGGACAAAATGTATGGACTGCTGTCTCATTGCAGATGTTAGAAGCCAACTGGCAGACAATAAGGGACGAGGGACTGGCCTATATGGACCCAAACACAGGTGTCTTTGTGCCAGAAGAGGAAAATTTGAGAGAGAAAGGAGACTGGAGACAGTTTACTCTCTTCCAGCAAGGTAAATAATTAATATACCGGTCATATCTTCCTCCCTAGACGTAGTTGCCCGGTTTTTGTTCTCACATTGTGATCTCACTTTTTGGTCACATTTTGTGCTCTTACCTTGTGTTCTCAATTTTTTGTCTCACTTTGCATTCACCTTCTTTGTCTCACTTTGCAGTCACACCTTGTGTTCTCACCTTTTGGTCTCACTCGTGAAGTGTCTCTTTATGGGCATACTTTTTGGCATACTTTTCTGGATTTTGAATGTAAATTAGCTTTGTTAAGGACAGGTAAGACACCAAAAATAAATCCCACTTTAGTCAATCCTAGCTCAAAATGTATTTGCTTTAGAATAACATATCATATATGTGTGTACTCGTCATACTCCAAAGAATTTATATGTTCCGTATTTGGGTGTCTGTGATGTTAATTGTTGAATAAACAATTGAAAGTTGACCGCAAAGCATCCACCCCATAAATGTCGATATAAGTCACTAATTATTTGTGATAAAATCATAATTACACTTGGATCTTAATCCTGACATATTGACAACAAAAAACGATCCAGCGATATTTTATGTTTGGTTTCGTTTTTCTGTTATCCATCCTCAAAGTTTGACGTTTCAATTTTCCCTTTGATTTTCAAGATGTTCATTTTCTTCATTTCATAGAAAAAGAACGAAGCAAAATTTAGAAAATCGCTGAATCGTTTTTGCAGTTCAGACATTAAAAAATCAAAAGCCGTTAACCGGATTAAATTTCGCCCAGTCGTTTTCTTGGAATAACCATTCTTAGGTGGGGCTCTCGTCCAATTATCCTTTCTGAGAAAACAAGCTTCAAAGGCCTTTGATGTTGATCATTTGCCTCTGAAACAATACCATTTGCTCAAGTTGAGTTGATATTTGTACAAAACGTCGCAAACATCGTCCCTGAACATTTGGGGAGGTTGTCAATCAATTCTTGGCCAATCACATGAATAAAAGAGCCTTTGAAGTACGGAAAACATTATTCAGCGATCTGTCAAACGGCGATAGCGACAGTCTGGTTTCAAAGTGTGACGTCATGGAGGCGGCCCTTCCGGCCCCGTGACCTCTAGCCTGGCAACGAAAGTTGTGTTGCCTTGCCTTGCTTCGGCGGGGCGGCCTGCGGCCGCTCGTGTTCAGTGCACGGATGGCGGGTTTGGTCTTCCGCCCCCTACCTCTTCACCCCGTTTTTAGGGATTGTGTTTTATTGTATATACTCGTCTCGTATCTGTATACTTTATGTAGTTAGCTTGTTAGACTTGTCTTTACACTTTACTTAGTTAGCTTGTCATTATTTTGTAGTTATTTTCTCAATGAGTTTCATTTCTCTTTCCAACCTGAGCTTTGTAACGCTAGTTTGTGTGTTTTCTCTTGTGTTCACGTTTATGCTTATTTCAATGTGTTTATTTGTACTTTTATTTCCTCATCCCTGGGTTCCGATAAAGTATTATTATGTGCGTGGGTATCGTTGATTAGGGTGTAATTTTTTTCGCCCGCCTGTCTTTGGTTTGAAGGACCACTGGGGTAATCCATCGCGGCACGGCCTTTGAAGTTTGAAGGGACATCGTCAGACGATTCCCGCTCCTCTTGAACATTTAAAGTCTCCCTTCATTAGAACGCAAAAGAAGCAAGATAAATATAAAGTAAACCACTAAGGCTATGATATGTTACCATGTTTGCATCTTTGCCCTGCCCACAAACATACTTTCGGCATGCTGCCTTATTTCGCATTGCCGCCCTGACACCACTGTCTTTGTGCCATGGGCCGTTGCTACCTGCAGCCACGTGACAGGCTGTTAAGTATGATTGACGGGTGGCATTGTTCCGTTTGGCGGCTGAAAACCAAAAGAATGACACATGGACGTTCCGATGTCCACATGCCTGTGTGGTTTTGGCGTTTTTCTTATATTTCTACTTTAGTTAAAAGCTCGAAACTTTGACAACTAATAGAAAGGACATTCATCTTGTAAAAACCGTTAAAATTTTAAAATCGGCCATGCAAAGGTTTTTGGTGTCTGAAGTGTCCTTAAGAACAGTATCCCTCGCAAAAATTAACATATCTTCTTTCGTTTTTGTTGAACATAAAATTTTCCTCATGGGAACCAAAAAATTCTCCCAATTTGTAATCAAAGAAAGTTGACAGTAGTCCCAGGAGACAGGTCACGCGAGGCCAGCAAGGAAAAACACGAAGGTAGTCTGTACTCAAGCCCACATCTTGTTTCTTCTGTGGGGCTGGTATAGTTAAAATGCAGTTTACATACGTTTCACTTTGCCTAGACTTCCAGATTGTGCCTATTGTAGCTTCTTTTATGATATTATTTTCATGAAGACAAACCCTTTGGTGCAAAAACATTGAAAACAGTAAACACAAAAATTAATTATGGACAACCGTTTCTGTGTTTTCTCAGGGCGCAAGCATGCAGCCAACTGCAAAAGAGTCCCCAAGACTTGTGCTCTGTTTGACAGTTTCCCCGAAGCTGCCAAGTGTACAAGGGGCCAGGTAAGATCAAGTCTGAGAGAGAGAGAGAGAGAGAGAGAGAGAGAGAGAGAGAGAGAGAGAGAGAGAGAGAGAGAGAGAGAGAGAGAGAGAGAGAGAGAGAGAGAGAGAGAGAGAGAGAGAGAGAGAGAGAGAGAGAGAGAGAGAGAGAGAGAGAGAGAGAGAGAGAGAGAGAGAGAGAGAGAGAGAGAGAGAGAGAGAGAGAGAGAGAGAGAGAGAGAGAGAGAATCTCATACTACTAATCATATCTGACCAGTTTTTTGTACATATTCAATTCACCAAAAACATTGAAATAGCTGTGTTCTTTTCAGCTCAGCTGACTTGTCTGTCAGCTGAGATTATAGGATGTCCCATTGTCCGTTGTCTGTCCACAATTCACATTTTCAACTTCTCCAAACCACTTGGCAGATTCATTTCAAACTTGCTGCGAATGTACCTCAGGTGGGTCTCTTATTAAATGTGTTCAAAATGGTGATGCATCAGTGATTTTGCATTGTATTATGATTTTTTTCCCCATTTTTTGACCAAATTTTAAAAACTTTTATCTGAAACCGCCAAGCCAATTGCCTCAAGATTGCATAGGGACACTTCTGAAGACCCAGAGAGCTTAATGTGTTCAAGATATAGCACTGCGATTTTTTTCTGTTCTTTGGCACATTTTTGTGTGTTAAAGCTATTTTGGAATTATCCGAAACTGTCACTCAGATTGTGATGAAACTTGGTGGAAATGTAGCTTATGGACGGACTGAACAAATATGTTCACTACTGGATACTCTGGAGTTCTGATTTTCAACAAGTTTTTCAATTCAGGCACCAGTCCGTTTATACATGCATTGCTATTGATAACCAGGTGAGTCAATTGGGATTGCAGTGGAAATTCACATTTTTGACTTCTCTAAAACCATTAATCAGATTTACTTCAAACTTGGTGGGGATTTACACTGGTTGGCTGTCTACCAAGTGTATTGAAATGGTCATGCTCCAGTGATTTTAACCTTTTTTACGATTTTTTCTTTTTGTTCTTCTTCTTTTTTTTTTTTTTTTTACCAAAAGTTTTTATTCTGCAAAGCTGCCAAGCCAATAAGAGGCATGCATATTAATTTCTGACCACAACTAAATGTCTGGCTGTCTTAGCAACAGAGTCTCGCCTAGTGAGATATGGGCTGCTGCCTTTGGGAGCAAGCGGGATTTTACTAATATTTTGTAAATAAAGAATAGTGAGTACAGGTAGATGGAAATCTATTCTTGTTACCAATTACAATTTAGGAAACATTACATGAATGTGACTTTGGTATTTGCAAACTTACATTTCTCTAAAAGACTTAATTTTTTGAGAAAGGTGTATCTAGCCCTGTCTGTGACAGTGGTATGCCTGTGTGTTCTCCGTGATTGACTGGTGTAAGCCCTGTGCTTTGTGGCGGGAAATTAATAAGCATGTCTCGTATTGCTTCAAAATTGCAAAAGGACATTTCTGGGATTCCCAAAACTAAATTTATTCAAGAGGTAGTGCTGCAATTTGTTTCTTGGTTTTTCCGGTTTTGTGTTATCAATTTTTTTTGAGACTTCTCCAAAACTGTTTCTCAAATTGTTGTAACACTTGATGAAAATATAGTTTTTGGAAGGGTTAAACAAATATGTTTACTGTGTGGTGAATCTCTGGATCTCTGATTTTTTACAATTTTTTCAATTCTGATACTTTTTGGTTAATGCGTGCATTCCTATTGACAACCATGTAAGTTGATAGGGATTGCAATTAAAATTTACATTTTCAACCTCTGGTCCAAATCCATCTACTAAGTTCACTTCAAACTTGGTGAAGATGTACCTTCAGTGGGTCTCTACCAATTTTGCTCAAGTGGTCATGCTCCGATGATTTTAAAATTTTAGGTCCAGCTGAATTGATAGGCCACAACTTTGTTCTACATCTTTCATTGATTATAGTTGCAGTGTCATTTTTAATCAATAAGGGCCTACTTCACTTTGCTATGTTCGTCATGGGTCAGCTGAGCACTGGATCATCAGAGGCCTTTTGTTTTGTTTTGTTTTGTTTTGTTTTGTTTTTCAAATGAGTGTATCCATATAGTGCCTCCACCTGGTGTCAAATTTACAAGTTATGGCTTCAATAAGACCTGATGCAATGTGTGAACATGGTCCTGCATGATAAATACTTTTCTGGCATCATTATGAACATTTTCCAAAATTGATACTTGAATATTATTCAGTGTTTTTAAATGATTTGCATTGTTTTTTGTTTTTTTCCAGATCAAATATTCAGTAATGCAGCCAGGCGTCCATGTTTGGCCTCACTGTGGGCCTACCAACTGTCGCATTCGTGCTCATCTCGGGCTGGTGGTCCCAGAAGGGCCACGCATACGAGTCACAGATGAAATCAGGTGACGACATGTCATTACTGTATCTTCATATAACACTTGTAGCACACACAAAAATACATAAGAGTTACGCATGTAATTATTTACCATTAAAAAGGCATTGAATGTGTTTCTAAGTTCTCGAAAGATAGGCAAGTGAATTTCAAGGGATTGTGAATCAAAGGCAGTTAATTGGTGACCAACTGTAATCACAACATTGGACAAAATTGACAACCTAGAAGACCTACTTGTAGTTCAAAGAATTAACCTTGACAACTGAACACCCAAGGTCATGGGCAAGTAGTTCAGAGCTCATTGATATCAGTTACATGTATTGTATATGTATGCAAATTGGTAACATTGTTAGAGTGCCAACGATTAAATTTGTTACCTTTAGAAAATGTGTCCGTGCATTAGTGGCATCTCTTGCCTGAGCTTACAATATCAATGAATGATCACTGAAAATTAATATAAACAGGCCATATCCTGGCCTGTGTATAGGTACATTTGATATGAGAAATGTTTACCATTTGGCATTCAAAAATGTCTCTGTTCTTGCAGGCAATGGCAAGAGGGCAAATTTATCATTTTTGACGACTCCTTCGAGCACGAAGTCTGGCATGATGGAGAACAGTTTCGGCTGGTGCTTATCGTAGACTTTTGGCATCCAGAACTCACGGCTCACCAGAGGGCGACACTCTCACCAATTTAACTGTTGAACAAAGTATTTGTACTAAACACTAAATTCAGTTTTCAAGCTGAAACAAATAAGCAACAGAAAGAAAACATATCTTCAGCTGTTGAGCAGGGAAGGACACTATATTGTATAGTTGTACATAATGTTTAATATCAGTAGTGAAAAATGCTCAATACAGAGATGGGCTGTGTATTTTTAAAAGCTGTGATTGGTTTAAATTTCAGCCAATGGTGTAAAACAAAATAACAATATGCTTCCTGCCAGATCATTGTGAGGTTATCTAGACATATATATATATATACATATATATATATATATATATATATATATATATATATATATATATATATATATATATTGTCAGTCAGGTGTTTAACATACAGTGAAAAGCCATAACAAGTGTTAAAAAAAATATATGTATAGTTTATATTTATGGGCAGATATTTATCTTTTTTTGTGTGTTTGCCTGACTACAACTGCAAATTTTTTCTTTAATATCCAGTTGTTTATTGCTAAGTGTTTTGGTTTAGTGTTCATTACTGTAAAGCTGTAAAATTTGGCATGGTATTTGATAAGTGTGAAAACAGCTGTTTCATGGAAGGTCAAGAAAGTGGCTGTATTCCTGCTTACGTGATCACTGATAGTGTTTCTGACAACGAATATGTTTGCTGTTTATGGTTACAGGATCTGAGATAATAATTGCAATTATGACAGATTATGGGGCAGAGATTAGTGAAGACTACTTAGTCATATCAAATTGTTTCATTGCAACAAAACTTCAATAGAAGACAAAAAAAGAAGGCGAAGGTATTAAAACAAAATGCAACATGAGGCTAAACTAAAAATGTTATGTTTCCCAGGTTATCCAGTGTCCCTCATATCACCATGTTTTCATGCAAATTTTATGACCAAAGATGTTAAAATTTTAAATGAAGGGATATCCATGAGAAGATGCTATAATTTTGTAGAAAATAAAAAGATTAACATTGAAAAAAAAAAAAAAAAGATACATGACAAGGAGCTGTAATTTTTCCTGAAAAATCACCGGAGTGCGTGAAGAACTGAACATCCAATTTGTGTGGCCTGTCATAATGCTGCCCTCTGGCACCGATATCATGAACTAGGTAATGTGGAGTTTTAAGGTAGATGTAAATTTCATACAGTAGAATGTATCAAGACAAGTATTGACTCCCATCATGCCAAGGGAACAAATTAATTTGGTGCTGACACTAAAATTTTAAT
>CAXHWN010000804.1:0-12000 GCA_964020975.1 Hermodice carunculata | reverse complement strand
TCATGCATGAAATCCTTTTCATATTTTAATCTTTCATTCAACACGGACTCAAGTAAGGAACCTAATAATTCAAAAAAAATATTAGCTATATAAATAAATTTCAACCTGATAATGAGAGCAAAGTTAATCACAACAAAAGGCAAAGATTTAACCCATTTCTGTTCAGAGTCCAACCGACTCCGTAGTTTTCCATGGTGCACATTGCGCAAACCCACACCAAGGAAAGCTATTAACCTAGGGTGTACCATCATGAATGGTCTTACATACAAATCTTAGCGATATGTTTTCTAGTAATGAGAAATTTAAGTAAGAACAATAAGGCAGTGGACAATTTACATCTGGCCACTTTGGGCCATTGGAACAGTAAAGGGTTAAGATAATACAATGGTGATCCTTCTGTAATTACCAGGGTCATTACAGTTTCCTTTTTATACAAAGAATTAAATATTTCCACCGCCCATTGAGAGAAATAATTGTCACACTTCAGTATATAAATGAATAATGCATGTATATGGTCGTTCAGAGCTTCAGCCCCATACATATTAAACTCGGACCGAATACCATCTTTACCTGGTGCTTTTCTGTTTTTCAGTTTTCTGATACACCTAGCTAAGTCTCTTTTAGTTAATACACTGTAACATATATCATTGAGGAAATCAAATTATCAGTTGTCAAAGAAGTGTTCATCCGGGTTATAAATTTGTTCAATTGTAGGGAGAGTCCCTAGGCCAATCAAAGCGATGTAAATGGCACATCTCGGTCAGAGTGCAAGCATGAAGGCAAAACTCGACAGTATGTTGTCTTCAACATTCTATTATGGCACTTAGATTACAAACAATAAGACAAGACCTACATGTTTGTTTTCCACATTATATAATAACAATTGACACCATATTATCGGCATGTCACTGTGTATGCTAAAAATGCGAAAACGAATGGAAATACCAAGTCTTACCTGTAAATCTGGCGTGAGGAGGGCATGAAAAATGGAACTCCTCCGCCATATACAGCTCCCATAAAAAATGGCAAAGCCTATCTACATAATCTCTGTGAAGCAATAGTTTTGCATAAAGTGAAAATTTATATACTTTCCATTAGCCAACAGCAAAGCTACACAATTATCAAAATCGTCCTTTGGGGGGAAGGGCATTGCCTAACTTGGATACAAGAATTAATAGTAAGAGTGCGAAATCCTTATTTAACGTGGATACCTCAATCAGTCTCAGCTGGTTTTCATCGGGGTCCAGACATAAAGTACATTATGTTGGACACGCAACACACTGCTTGCAAACAGCACAATACGATACAAGTATATAAGTACAAGTGTAAATATATGTTGACTCTTGCAAAATAATACTTTTTAAATACCACCTGTCCAATATTGCCAGGGTACCTCTAATAAGCAAAAAGGACTCTAAAAAAAGACGAGATTATACACAAGTACAGGACTTCGATTAAATATCTCGTTGCTGATGACTTGAATTGAGAGGACGTTTGAGTATTTCTGATGTCCAAATCTAAATTACTCCACGCTTAAGTATCCCTGTATTTAAAAGTCTGTTTGTTGCGTTTGGCTTTGGCAAAGATAGGTTGGCGATTTGAGCTTGCTAGTGTATCATATCTATGGACACTGTTAATTTGACTTAAATATCTTGAAGATAAAATGGTAGATTCATTGATACATTTACAAACCATGCATGATACATAAAAACTAGCCTGTTGGCGAACATCTAGACATTTTAAGTCATTTAGCATGTCTCCTTCGTTGGCATCCTAACATAATTAGAGCACCTTTATTTTGCTACCGCTGCATCTCTATATTAGACATTCGCAAGAATTACTGTAAATAATGTCTCCATAGTCAAGTATAGTAATAACGTTTGCATTGCACTACATTCTCAATATGTCAGGAGGTGAATACATTTAATTCTTTTCAGAATTCTAAACTGTTTTGAAATTTTAGCACACATGTATTCAATATGTCGGCCTCAGTTCATGTTTTCATCTACACATAGGCCTGGATATTTTCAGGCCATCTCTTTCTGAGGCTTCTCTCTGTAATATATACTGACATATCGGAAGCTGTGGCCAGGTTTTTGTCTTTTCCTATCAGTGACCAGGTTGTTTTAGAGCTGTTCAAATAAAATCGTTTGTTCTTGAGCCACACATAGGTGTAATTTAAATCCTCCTAATTGTCTTTTCAATGCCGGAGGATGATGACGCTGAACACATAATGACCGTGTCCTCTGCGTACTTACCAATCCTGCAATACTAGATTACCCTTGGAAGATCATTTATAAAAAAAATAAATAAATAAAATAAAAAAGAAGTGGTCCGAGAATGCTTCCCATCGGCACTCCGTATGAAAGAATCGGTGGTTGAGAAATTGATCGAGCTAGGCTGACTCTTTGTTTGCTGTTCGTGATAAAGTTTGTGAACCATTTATACTCCTGGCCTTCTACACCTTTCCAAATAAGATTTTCAGGAGTACGCCAGGATCCACGGTGTCGAACACCTTGCACAGGTCTATGTGAGCAACACTGGTAATTTTTTTTATTGTTCATATTAGTTAGCAGATAATCTGTTATATCAATCAAAGATGTCACAATCGAATGTTATTTTTTTTTTCAGAATCCGTTTGCAGGGTTAAAAGTAACACCTATCTAATAATGTCCAACTACTCGTATACAGCTCCTTGAAAAGATTTTCGTGCAAAGGGATATCACAGATATGAATCTGTAGTTTGTAGTTAGCGGAATTCTAAACGTGGCATTCCTAAAACCAGAAAGCCTACAACTGGCGGAATCAGCTGAGGATAGCACTGAAATGATTTAAAGATCAAACTGGGACTTCGTGTGGATAATGTCGGATGTAACTATCTGTAATTTAATGCTGTGCTTGCCACAATATATGGACATTTTTGTCCAACTGGTCGGTCAGCAGCGAGGCTCGTTCGGAATTATAAATGATCCAACATACACACAAACCGCCTCGTTGGAAAGGGAAAAACAGTCAGCAAAGTACGCAACTCTTTTAAGCATGATACCAGTGTTCAACACAAATTGAGAAAAAAAAAAGGTTAGCAAGGTCAGTGTGTCATTTTGCCAATGTTTGAAACATTTCTGTGGGAATCGATTGGGTCGCTGAAGACCGACAAGACATGATAAAGCGCTAGGAGCACCTGTCTTACATACATACATACATACATACATACATACATACATACATACATACGTACATACATACATACATACATACATATTTTTCGTCAATAACACCGCAGTTGAGGTTATAGAAATTGTACCAAATGTTTTTGACACTACCAACATTTGACTTTTTTCCTTTGTTTGTTTGCTTACATACATACGTACATACATACATACATATATACATACATGCACACACACGCACACACGCACACATACATACATACATACATATTTTCTTTCAATAACACCACAGTTGAGGTGAAATTGAACCAAATGTTTTGGCCATTGCCAGCATTTGACTTTTTCCTTGTTTGTTTGTGACCTTCCTTGCTTACATATATACATACATACATACATACATACATACATACATACATACATACATACATACATACATACATACATACATACATACATTCATTCATACATACATACATACATATTTTCTTTCAATAACACCACAGTTGAGGTTATAGAAATTGTACCAAATGTTTCGGACACTGCCAACATTTGACTATTTTTCCTTGTTTGTTTGCGTCCTTGCTTGCTTACATACGTACATACATACATACATACATATATACATACATACATACATTCATACATACATACATACATACATACAAACATAACTACATACATACATATTTTCTTTCAATAACACCACAGTTGAGGTATAGAAATTGTACCAAATGTTTTGGACACTGCCAATATTTGACTTTTTTTTCTTGTTTGTTTCTGTCTTTGCTTGCTCACTTCCTTGTATACCTTAATCAGGAATACTTATTTTACTTCACTAGGTGCCAAACAATGTACTGAAATTTAACTTTTTGACTGATTTTTATGTTTTTCTTTTTGATTTAACTGAATTGTACTGAATCAACAATGGCAAGGGAAAAAAGCAAGCAGCTTCATTTGTACCGGGATGAACTGAGTTAGTACAAGTAAGTACTTTTCAGGCACATCGAGAACATGCCTGGTAGTATGACAGCCCCTTCATGTGGTCAGTATAATTCTAGAACAAGTAAGAACAGGCAGGCAGACTTCAAAGATTGGGCTCACAGTAGAGTCACGGGTCATAGAATGTCTTCATCTGACCTAAGAATGTGCAAAACAATGGTTGGAGTGAAATCAGCATGGAGTAAGAACTTGGGAAATGTCACAGC
Organism: Hermodice carunculata; assembly: GCA_964020975.1. Taxonomy (NCBI): domain Eukaryota; kingdom Metazoa; phylum Annelida; class Polychaeta; order Eunicida; family Amphinomidae; genus Hermodice; species Hermodice carunculata. The sequence continues at coordinate 7,625 of CAXHWN010000804.1, read as the reverse complement.
ACAGGAACATAAAACCTTTAAGAAAAGTCACTGGTTATGGGGCTTTTGTCCTTACAATTGGGCAGGTGCAACAGTATTTTCACAAGCAAGCCCAGATATCTTGTTAATTGATTCGCTAGATGCTTCTACAGGGTTCTACAGTGCAAGTTCATGGTGGTAGCACAATTTGTGCAAAAGTTAATCCTTCCTCAAGGATAACAGACACACAGACCGCCATGATAACGGAAGTTTATGTATTTTTTGTTGCATCCCTATGTAAATATCGATCCATCTCTGTTGATAGTATGTGTAAGTGGTAAATTGGCCCAGTGGTTTCAGCTTTGCTTAACTGTTATGTTGGTTCCACAGCACACCCAACCTCCATGTTATGACTACTTCACTGTGTAGTAGAAATAACACTGTGACAGAAATCGGTCTGCTTTGGAGGCAAAATGTTATGTTGACAGAGACAGTCTGCATTTAAACCAAGTGATTGGAGGGTATGATGGGTTGTGTGGGTCATCTATCCATTCCCATATTACCATGGGAATATTACCATGTTGAATATTGTTTTGGTTGCAAAATTACACCATTCATCTTTATCATGTATTTGGTGACTTCTTGATGCCTTCAGTGCAGAAAACAAAATGCTTGCCTTATGGCATTTTTAACTTGGTCTGCTACAAATATCAATTAAAGCTGGCCCTGACACCTCATTTCTTTCCTCCTTTCTTTTTCTTACTGTTGATAGTAGGTGTAAATGGAACAGTGGTTTTAATCATTGAGGGAGAAAACTAGTTTTTTTCCTCCATGTTTTTAACCTAGCTGAGATAAGGAATACAGGGATATTCCTGGTCTTGGTTTTAACTGCTGTATATTACTCTTGTGTTCATAGAGACAAGCCCATTTGGCTTTTGACCAAGTTACTGGGGATGGTATAAATGGTACTCTGCATTGCATCATATGTAAACCTGACGAAATCATCCTGTTGTATTAAGGACCACTTGCTACCACTCCTGCAGGTACCTTAATGATGATATGTATAGGTGTCATCAGGATGAACCCTATTTTGCAAGCTGTTTACAGTTTCGACACCCAGCCACAATGACAGAGACTTACAATAGTGCACAGCCACTCTATCTAGAACTTAATCACTGAAATAACACTTAATTGAGTCAAGTAATTAGCTTGGCTCCTTGTAGGTGGTTGCCCTGTGTGATCTTGGCCTCACACGCCCTTCAAAATTACCGTTAGGCTGTTTGGCAGCCTAAAGCACTGCATCTTTTTGTACATGCTCCTTCAAGGTTATTATAGCCACTGGTATGAAGGTCAAGAGTGTGAAAATAGGACTAAGGAACATCCCTCCTGACGATCCCCCAGACTTGCTATTGCTTTCTTTTGAGGGCGCTCGTCAGGAGCACATCAGGAACAGGAACAATAGCTGGGGGGGGGGGGGGAGATCCTATGGAAGCAACTAAAAGACACTACTTTGTAAACATTGCCTTGCCCTGCAAAACAAAAGGTGCAGCACAAACATTAAAAAGGCTAAACAGAGATCAAGTCCCTCGCTGTACTTTTTACTGCCATGTAATAAATATATTGAGGACTAAATATTAGCAGAAGAAAGTTGTTTTCATTGTTTAGCAAATTGTGGTCAATACCAATGTACATAAATGGGAAATACTGGCAAACCATAATCAAATGGCCTTTTTAAGGGGAAACGGAGCATTTGATATTCCAGACGTTTTCCTCCACAAAGATAAAGCACATATAGACAACGACGCAACAGCACAGCCCCTGAACGACTTTTTTATCAACCAAACTTAAGTTGACGACACAAAGTTTACGCCTTGCACTACAAGATAGCAATTTGAACGTTTTGAGGAATATCATAATTAAACAGTATCAGGTGTTTTGTATAATAAAATGTATAGATACCTGTTGTTCAGAGGCTGCTATAATATTGTTTCGCAGCGGTATCAGTGAGCACCTGCTCTGGAAAGCTGATCCTGTTATTTTAGTCACTTGCAAAATTATGATATGAATAAGGTTGGTATGATTAACTTGGTCAAGCCAACGCAACACTCGCATACCATTCGTGATGTGGGTATCACATTGCACACATTTACCCAGATGTCAAGTGCTCTCTTGGGATAAAGGGTTAGCTCTGATATAGCCCAAGTCACAGTGCTTCTTCACATCACAGTCATGAAGCCTTGTAAAGGGGATACTCATTTATTTAGACCTTAGGGACCTGCTCAACATGAAGAAAAGAAATTCTTCTGTTTTATTGAGAACCCTATATTCTTATTACACAAATGCAGTGAGGTTTTTTTTCTGATTTGTTACATGACCTGATCCTTTCACATGAGAGAGTTAAATGCACTGTGAACAGTGGATAGTAAGAAGACAGCCAAGAGTGGGGGTAGGAAAGAGAGGTTCTGTGGTGCCAGTTAATTTATCATGTCTGCAAAATGGTTGCATAACAGCATGGCATCTGCTCCATGATAAACAGTTCCATTGGGGTGGGTGGGGGTGGTGAGTAATTTCAGTACCTCTGTTTGAATATCATTGCATTTATGGTTTATGGTTTATGGTTTATGGTACAATACATATAATTTGCACGTCAATTTGCCTCTAATTTGAGAAATATTGAAAGTATTTGTTATTCCAAATCACCAAACAAAATTTTGTTAGAAAGAAAGTGAGAAAGCAAGGAAGGAAGGAAAGAAAGAAGGAAGGAGGGAGGGAGAGAAAGAAAGAATAAATGAATGGCTTGGGGAGTGCATGGACTACTTACATTAGTGACCGTGATGAGTATGTTCCACTTTGAATGCATGGAGGTTCAAAAACATTTATTTGGCTTTGTACATAATTGAGCTCCACATTTTGTGCAGCCACCTTCTTGAATAGCTATGTGGAAGTGTATGTGATAGAGGCAACACAACTTAACATTCATGCTTGATTCCACTATAATCTTAATCACAGGTGATTGCCCACTTGGGACGCACCAGGGCCTCTTCAACCTGCAGTAACACAAACATTGACCCCAAAGAAGGTGAAAGCGCCTAGGTAGAAATGCACATTTGCCCTCTACCCACTTTGATGCATGTGTGGGTAATGGTTATTTTCCTGCTGGGGTCTTCTTCGAGCTCATCCTATTATTGTAGACACTCAAAGGGAATTGCAGACACTTCTAGCTCCAGCAGAGCATGGAGATATCAATGTATGTTTTTTATATAGCCCTGAGCATAGCTACCGTACAAATCCGTAATACTCATTATTTTATACACACATCATTTACATGTATCATGATATGTTTGTATTTATGTCTTTTTGCCCAGAACCACTTTCTACTAATCATTGCCCTACCTCGTAGTCCAAACTCTTGACTCTTCATAAGCTAACCTGTCACTGTCTAACCTCTTAACCGGATTTCAAGTACAATTAGGCAAACCAGTAACTGACGTCGGTCGCTGCTTCCTACCGATAGCCCCTGGGGGTTTAACCTGACAGAAAACATATAAGCCTAAATTGTCTTATAGGCAAATATTAGAACAGAATGGTGCCAAAATATAAAAAGGGAGCTAAACAGGCAAGTCTTAAATTTGTAAAATCGTTGCAGCCAAACTTTCTATCTTTGGATACTAACATCAAACTTTTAGGGCATGTGAGAAAGAAGAAAACCATTAGCTTTTAAGTCAAGAAAATGTAATAAAAATATAGGTTTTCTTAACAGGATATCAAGTACAAATAGCAAGCTAGTAACTCTTGGGCCGCTACATACTGCCGATAGACCCTGGGAATTTAACCTAACAGAAAACATGGCAGCTTGAAACAGGTGAACATTTAAGCAGGATGATGCAAAAGATAAAACTAGGTAGGAAAACAGAAAGGTCTAAAATTTCTAAAAGTATTGAAGCAATCTCTGAATATTTTTAGCAAAATGTGTAGAAATGTTTGATCTAAAGTATATCTTTGAATCCTTTTGACTCAAGTTCATTGTAAATAAATTTGGTTCCAGACAAAATGTATTATATGCAATATAAATATTTCTGGCAGTGAAAGGATAGTTAACTACTTCAAAGTTAAACTTATCTATTTTGTGATAGAAATAGTTTAGAGTTTAGTGCAAAACCTGTCATTAGTGAAACCAATCTCCAAGTCCAGAAACCCTGAGACTCTGAGACCTTCTGAAATGTTACCTTCCAAACGGATATCTTTTGGGTAAATTTCTTTAGCAATTTTACTGTAATTTTGTACATTTACACAAGCAATGTCATCAATATATCTTGCATTGTTTGATAATTATACAGCCATTTGAGAGTCCTTTTTCATGAATTTATCGAGGTACTTACATACAACCCGAGTTGAATATAAATCTGCAGGTAACGGGGAGCCGTTGCTACCCATTGAAATGCCTTTTATTCGTTGAAAAACCAATCGTCCGCATTGAACAAAAGTATTATCCAAAAGAACTTTTTTAACATCTATCAAAGTTTTAACAGTGGAAGATTTAATGTCATATTTTGAATATTCATTGTGTGACCAATACGCTTTCTTCACATATTCAGGTATGGTTTACCATTATGTTAAAACATTTCGTTCATTATTTCTGAAAAAGAACTTTTGACTTTATCTATGGGTAGATCTGTGCACTGTGAAGAAAAATCAAGACATGTCATACCTTTTGCTTTTAAATCTTTGATTTTAGATACAAACTCGGTAGAATTGCATATATCTCAAAAGCAATTTATTTCTGTTTCTAGAAGTTGAATTATGGTATTTATGGAAATGATTCCTAATGGTAGTCAAACACAATGATACTTCCTTTGATAGTTGTTTTGTTGTACATTTTGAAGCACAATCTCTGAATATGGATTTAAAGGGGTTTTTATGTAATTTAGGTATCCTGAACATAAGATGAATAGAGGTCTCCCCTTCAGAAATTTTGATATTAAAATTCCTCTTCATCTCATCGTTATGTCGATCGATCATATTTTCAATGCTTTGTTTCTGTAATTTATATGCGTCATTTCCTCTTATGTCTGTAATATTATTTATGCCAAGTTCACTTTTCAAAACATCCAGATATTTTTGCAGAGGATCCCAAAATTGGAACCTTCCTTATCAATGTTCGTCATCACAAATCTTTCCTGTAGTTCTTTGACTGCTTTTGAAACTTTCGACTGCTTGAAATTCACCGTCTTGAAATTCATTAAGTGGGATTTGTAACCATACATTCTTTTTCTAAAGACTCTTTTCAAATTTTTGAAATTCCATTTTTTATTTCTTGGCCCATTTCATACAGTAGGAATCAAATGCATTACATGTATACAGAAAAATACTGTCAATGTTCCACTCAGGACATTTCCGAAATTTTGTACCTTTTTTCATCAATTCTTTTAACTGAATTTTGTATTATAATCAAATAGCCAGTAAATACATGTCTGTGGTATGTTTAACCAATTAAAATATTCATTGTTCGACAGTCACAATTTTGATTTACTGGGATATCCTAAAGAGTAATTGAAGCCTGAAATTTCTTGTAATTCATGATACTTTTGTCCAATATTATTGCCATATTTATAACAAATAATGGGAGGATTTTTTTATTTGCATTCCTTGGGAATCATGTTACAAACAAATTTCAATTTGAAAAGGGATCGAATGTTCACTGCATCAATAATTTTGTGTGTGAAAAGGAATGCTGCAAAACATTTGCAAAACGTTTGATCCATTTCTTTTTCTTATTAGAATCCGGTTTCCAAATAGCTGTTGTGTAAGCAGACACAATTTCACAAAACACGTTTCCAGAAATGTGTATTCAGAATAAGTAAGACCAAAATATTCGTTGATTCTGGTTATATCTCGAAATGATAGTGCTTTAAGAGCTACATGTAATTGATCAATGCCATTAGAGAAAGTCTGTAGTAAATTTTGAACAAGGGCTTTTGTATCCACATTCATAAATTTCCTGGTTTTCCGGGATTTTCTTTGTCCATGACTTCTTCTTTGAATACCCATCTGATTATTATGAAAAGTTGTGTGACCGCAAAGTACAAATTCTTAACATCACCAAAGCTTAAATTCTGTCATTAAGTCCAAAGTCCAAAGTCCAACTTTTCACATGACCTAAATTACTGAATTATTTCTGTTATTGTTTCTGTCACCAGTGAGGTGAATTACATAATTCTTCTCTTGACTCAACCTGATTGCATAGTCATGAGAAAGTTGATTCTTGCATGGTAGAGTCAACACTGTTGGGACTGTATAATAACATAAGAAGAAAAGGAAAATATGGGTGTGGATAACTGCAGTGTTCACTATGACTACTGTATAGGGCCTATTAATAAAATTGACTTCATTTGCCCAATATATATATTATATATATATATATATATATATATATATATATATATATATATATATATATATATATATATATATATATATATATATATATATATATATATATATATATATTCATGTTGAGTGTTTATTTATTACAGATTTACTCAGACTATTAAGGAAGAAAACTAGACAGGACCAATTAAGGGGGATTAGTGATGCCCTGCACCTTTGTTCAATGGAAGACCAGCAGGGTCTGGTCAATATAGAATTCTGTTGTTTCTCAGTCTCGTTTTCTTCCTCCATGCTCAGATTGTATGAATGTATATGCATATTTAGTGTTTATTTAAGAGCTACTTAGGCCATGGAGGAAGAAAACTACAAAGGACCAATTAAGGCAGATTAATGATGCCTCTCACTTTTGTTAAATGGAGGAACAGCAGGGCTGGCCAAAAAAGAACTTGTTTCTCTGCGTTAATTTACTTCTACTAGGATTGTAAACAAAGTGGTAGTTAATTGATCAGTCAGACATTGCTCAGTGAACCTTGACCTTACAGCTGTATAGTGTTTGCTTGGAGTGACCAACAAGAAAGAAGAGATATCATAGTGTTTTTCAAAGACTAAAATTGATCCAGATCAACATAGATTTTACATCATCAACATTTCACATGAAGCAGACTTACACAATGGATATGATTATCACAGTATCAAAGCAGTATTAAAGATAATAATACCCATAATACTAAGCATAGTTGGTGTTTATAAGTCCCCCCCCCCCATGAAATGTCATGTTCTTACTCCATGCTGATTCCACTCCAACCATTGCTTAAAACATTTGTAGGACAGAAGAGCTCATTTTATGGCCCCGTGACAATTATGATAAGCCTGCTGTGAGTCCAGATTTTGAAGCCTGCCTGGCTGTTCTTAGTTGTTCATACTCCGAGGCATGGTCTCAATGTGTCTGAAAAGTACTTACTTGAACCTACTCAGTATATTTTGGTACAAAGGAAGGTACTTGCTTTTACTTACACTTGTTCATTCAGTATAATGCAGTTAAATCAAGAAGAAAACATGCAAGTCAGCCAAAAGGGTAAAATTCAGTACTACTTAAGGTTTCCTTGTGCTTACTTTATATACTTACTTATTTCCCTTACTTATTGACAGATGCTGGCAATTGGGTACAGGAGGCTCCCATTGAGTTCTCCCTGGCAGGATTCCACAACATTTCCGTTTCCAGGAAGTCTAACCTAAAGCATCGCATTTATTCTCGCACGTTTACATTGTATTTTTGTGTA
>CAXHWN010000803.1:0-10000 GCA_964020975.1 Hermodice carunculata | reverse complement strand
GTTTCCCCTTCTTGTATTCTACTGTTTTTGCTGTGCTGTCGTATTATCACAATGTCGCATTTCAGTTTTTGGACAGTAACAAACAATCGAAAAAAAAAAAAGAAAAAAGAAAAAAGAAAAAAAAGTGGCACTAATCTTCCATCGCCGTTAAATGTACATTCACCTATACATGCATTGTGGTATCATTTCGCTATGCATTCACCTTACATGTGTTGTGGTATTATCTTGCTGTGCATTCACTTGTGGTGTTATCTCAATGTGCATTCACCTACACATGTCTACACATGTGCTGTGATATACTTTCGCTGTGTGCATTCACTTGTAGTATTATCTCGATGTGCATTCACCTACACATGTGCTGTGATATCATTTCGCAGTGCATTCACCTACATATGTGTTGTGGTATTATCTTACTGTAAATTCACTTACATGTGTTGTGGTATTACCTTGTGCATCCACGTACAGGTGTGGTGATATCATTTTCCGTGCATTCACCTGCATATGTGTTGTGGTATTATCTTGCTGTGCGTTCACCTATATTGTGTGTTGTGGTATTATCTTGCTGTGCATTCACCTACATGTGTGGTGTGGTATTATCTTGCTGTGCATTCACCTACATGTGTATTATGGTATTATCTTGCTGTGCATTCAACTACATGTGTATTATGGTATTATCTTGCTGTGCATTCAACTGCATGTGTATTATGGTATTATCTTGCTGTGCATTCACCCACATGTGTATTATGGTATTATCTTGCTGTGCATTCAACTGCATGTGTATTATGGTATTATCTTGCTGTGCATTCAACTACCTGTGTATTATGGTATTATCCTGCTGTACATTCAACTACATGTGTATTATGGTATTATCCTGCTGTACATTCAACTACATGTGTATTATGGTATTATCCTGCTGTGCATTCAACTACATGTGTATTATGGTATTATCCTGCTGTACATTCAACTACATGTGTATTATGGTATTATCCTGCTGTGCATTCAACTACATGTGTATTATGATATTGTCCTGCTGTGCAGACTGTTCTTGTTGTCAACTCTTTTGTTGCTTGGCTATACGCTATTAAAGGCAGAAGTCAGAAGTCTTCCTGGCCGCCCTTTGACCGAAGTGCGTCCATAGCACGTTCAAGAAAACTGTTGCCCTGGACGTTTTTCCATTTGAACTACAGGCAGGTAAGTATTTAAATGAAAGGTGGTTTAGCGAGGAATTGATCGGGTCTCATAATAATTGCAATGTGTACTTTTTTATCGCTTAGCACTGAAGAAGCTAAGATAAATCATCTGTTGCTGCATCTTGTTGTAGCCACCTCATTTATTGTAACCCCGATAAGATTGCAGTTTACAGTAATAATTGTATCATTAAGCCATTGATTCCTTCTGACTGATAAGTCTAACATAAGGTCTTTTGTCTAAAGTATATACATGTCTTGCATGCAGCAACACATTTGAATGTGCACAAGAACAAATCTATCAAGATAAAATGCTAATTAACACCTGTAGCAAGCGTGATATCATTATTTGAAGTTTAAGGTGCGATCGATAAAGCTAAATCTGAATAGAACCAATGAAACGTTACATTATTTTAGAGACAATAGTATACGTTTCTTCTTACAGTATTGGACAAGTAAAGAAAAATGTGGTACGTGTGTGTGTCAAGTTTGCCCTTTTAAAAAGAAATTATTTCCACGTCAATATCACCATGGCACGTTTACAAATACAAGGATAGGTGCGAACTCACTAATTGAACATGTTAGGCATATTGACCAGTATACACTAGCCAGTTGTCTAAAAAGCAGTTATTTTTGACTAGATGTCTTTTCATTGCAGGAACAAGTTGTCCATATTGTACTCAAAGCCCTGTATCCATCGGATGATATTTTGACTACAGTGATGAACACAATTATGATTAATTAACATTCCTAAAAACGGCATCACTAGCAATAAATTGAGATAAAATACGATTAATTCATTTCAGCTTAACTACCTGAAGTGAACTCGAACCGGAATACCAAGCCAGGTCAAATTCATTGTCAGTTACCTGCATGTCAGATGCAAGAAAAAATCGGAACGCCTTTCCCGCACGGCCGACACACTGGCGAGGACTCAATGATCCCATAAATTTCACAGGTCATTTGACATGTGTAGAAATAATCTTACAGTGGTTTTTTGGTACTGACAGTGGGGTGGGATGGGGTAGGGTGTATTTGTGGATGTGGATGTGTATGTAGGAATACTTGCCATATAATCCAGAGTAGGACGGAGGTTCTCCTGTACTCAGGAGCAAACAGGTCTTTGCACCGGGCCACTTCTTCCTACAAATGTAACTTCATCAGTGGATTGCACTTTTATACCCATTCGGGTTTTTGCATAAAATGTAAGATTGTGATCATCATGATAATACAAGGCTCAATACACTATGTGCATATGTACGAGTTTGTACCACCAGTCATTTCTTCTAAAATCTTTACAGCTGAATATTTTAGTAACTAGTGCAGTCACTTCGACCGGCAAGTCGTTTTACTATAAAATGTACATTTCAAGATAACTTGGAATGAATTCAAGATATCTGAAATTCGAATTATGGGTACGTACATATCCATAATTATATCAATATATTTTATATTGAATTTTAGATATCATAAATCAAATTTTAGTTATCATCCATTCAATTCAAGATATCTTGAATTCTAGGCATTTCAAGGTATCTAAAATTAATATTTAAAATATGTTAAATGGAATTTTAGACATATGAAGCTGAATTTAAGATATCTGTAATTGAATTTTAAGAAATCTTATGTATGTACTTTATAGAAAAACGGCTTTCCATGCGGCCTAGGAGAAAAAAGCATTTCCATTGTTATTTTCTTGTTTATAATAATCTTTATAATAATGATAATTTTTATTTCAAGCCGAGGTGCAGTACTATAAAACATTAGCGCCGAGGCACTATTCTTCGACCAGAATGAAAGATTCAAAGATGAAATGGTAAATATAATGAACCAAAGATGAAATAATGTACATTCAGTCATTGAAAGAAAAAAAAAAGAAAAAAAAGTGGCTTACATCCCTCTGTGGCATGGTACACATAAAAAATTCTGATTCACGTGAAATTTTATACGATGCTTACAAATGTAATGTTGAATTGCTGGCATCGAATAACTTGACCTGGTTGAACAATATCAAAACTACAATGTCGCTAATTAGCTGTAATGATATTTGGAACAATGACGGTGATGAATACGGGGAATTTTCACACAATTTAATAGAGAAATTATTAAAAGAGAAATTTATACTTCAATGGCAGTATGACTTCCTTAAACAAGCCTATCCAGATAAAAAGTTGAGAACCTATTCGAAATTTAAATCAGATTTCAAAATAGAAAAGTACCTTATTGTATTAAAGAATTTGAACGAAAGGAAAAACTTGACTAGATTACGAACAAGTGCACATAATTTGAACACTGAAAAAGGTAGACATAGAAGGCCAGTTAAGGTTCCCATTGATGAGAGAATTTGTGATTCGTGTTTGGAAGTCGAAGATGAAATTCATTACGTTGTAAATTGCCAAAAGTTTAGAGAAGCCAGAAATACATTATTTGATACTCTGAGTAAATTTATCGTAGATTTTGACCATTTATCGTCGGAAAACAAATTCATGAAACTTATGAAATGTGACGAAATTGAAACTATATGGCAATTTACAAAATTTATGTCGGAAACAGTGAAAATCAGGGGTACACTATAGTACTCTAAAGTCATTTAAAACCTACAATACTTTGAGCTGTTGGGGGGGGGAGCTGCCCCTAAGGCATACGTATCAGTTGTTGTTGTAATGTACTGTGTTGTATTGTACTGTTGTGGTATAGTGCATTGTTTAGTGTATTGAGTTAGAGATTACCATTTATTGTATTTATGGTGCAGTAATAAAGTCATTCATCATCACATAGAGAACATTTACAGGATGTACCAAGCCATGCATGTATGGGTCTTTTGAACTGAGACAGGGTGGTTGCTTCCTTGATATGGAGAGGGAGTACATTCAACAGCTTGGCCCCTTGGTAGCGCACAGAGTTTCTGCCATAAGTTACCGTATTGTAAGCAGGCTGTTGGATCCTATTGTTATCTCTTAGATTGTAGAGAGTCTCATATCTTTCAAATAAACTTTCAAGGAAATTTGGGCCATTGTGTGTGATAATTTTGTATACTTCTGTAGATAATTTGCGTAGACGACTTAGATAGAGAGACGGCTTATTTGCTCGTTGTAGAAGATCAAAGTAGAAAGAGTTGTGGTCACTTCAGAAAAAGCGAATGGCTCGTTCTTGTATCCTTTCCATTTTGTTAGCGTCTGTTTGAGCACATAGGTGCCAAACAAGAAGGCAGTAATTGAAGTTAGCAAGAAAGAAAGCATTAAAAATTTGCATCTTTTCTTCTTGACTTAGAATCGCGGAGAACCGTTTTAATACACTTATTTGTCTAGGAGCCTGCTTACATATATGAGTAATGTGGTCATGGAATTTCAGCTTATCATCTATATATACACCAAGTAGTTTTACAGATTTTCCTGGCTTGAGTTGAACACCTTTTATTTCAAAGTAGTAATTATCCGGGTGACACTGAGTTCTGGAAGTGAGTGGCATAGCTTGAAACTTATCAGGATTGACTTTCATGTCGTTGTCGTTAAACCATTTAATACCAATTGAAGCAGCTATTTCTAGAGTAGTTTTTAAGGATCCAAGATCTTGATCATGGACAGATAGGGCATTGTCATCCGCATAATTATAAAGATTACATTTGCCTTTAAGAAAGAAGAAAAAATGGTTCATGAAAATATTAAAGACCAGAAGGCCAAGGATACTTCCTTGGCGAATCCTTCTTAATATGTTCGTCCATTGACTGAAACTTCCAATGTATTTTAGCCTTTGTTCACGGTCAGTCAGATAACTACCAATTAACTTGCATGCATTGTCCGATCCATACGATTTTAGTTTACAAAGTAAGAGATCACGAGGAAGACAATCAAAAGCTGTTTGTTTAACTTGAACTCCAAAGTATCACTGTCGCATGAATTATGTTCATATGCAAAAAGGCAAGCCTCCTCTGTTTCAATTTTATTGTTATGCCGAAAAACCTACATTCCCATAAGTCTTTTTTCAAATGTCTTCCTCTCGTATCAAATTTTGAGGATAAAATTTGACCCAACATATATTCATTGTTTTGACATTAATTTTGCTTAAATATTCTATACATTCTAGTTTGATGCTGGACCACATAGAACTTCATTGTTGAAAAAATAAAAGAAATTTTGACCATGCCGATCGAATAAACATTTTATTTTCAAATTTAGGCAAACCACATCTACATCATTTTTTTCGGAGGCTTGTTCAATAATCCATATATGTATGTTCAGTCCAAAATTTTGCTCACTCACTGCTGTGGTCCAAACTATGAATCCTTGTTTGCCAAGTAAAATTATCTTCCAAAGAAATGCGTAACTGTAAATATTTTCCAATTTCACCTAGTGTATCTTGTTTTAAAAATCTTGAGACTTATGAATATAAACATCGGCATTCTCTCTAGTTTTGTTAAAGTGGACAAATTAAAATACGCAACAAAAGCTTGCAAAAAACAAACTGTACTTGTTCTAAGCGGTCAACATTGACAAAACACTTAGTTTGAAGTCCAAAATTTTTAGCTAGTTTTAGAATCCCTGTGTATGACAATAGACCATAGCTTGAAAGCATATAGAACTGAAGCTGTTACCCAAGCGTCCAACAATTGCGGCACTATCCTATGCCATACAATGTTTTCTCTTTCTGTTATGAAACCCATTTTAGGAGAATGTTTGACTTCTTTGCTTTCTCGTTCATCTTTACCTATACTTCAGAGACAATATATCACCTGATTTTTAAGACAACACCTTCATATCAAAACTAGACATGGTCAGTCCGCCATGAAGCCTGTTCACTCGGTCCTATTGTGAAGATGCCCCGGCCCTAGCACTACCCACAAAGTAGCAGCACATGATAGTTCCATAAATTAAAATGCAACCCCTTTTCAAGGATTTTTTCCTGAATTTTACCACCCTATTTTGATGAAAACAAGGAGATTTTTGCCCTGGAAAAGTACCCCTATTTTTGAAAACAAGGAGATTTTGACCCTCAAAAAGTACCCCTATTTTGCAATTTCAAGGATACAAATGTAGTGGCCCATGCCTTAAAATCTGCATTATGCAGCATATAAATGTTGTTACATTCACATCTGGATTAAACTTAATTGTAATGAGTGAAACCATTTTCATTTTCTCCATGCTTTTTAATGATTTGGGTTCCAGTTCTTTTATTTTCATACCCCCTATTTCGTAAAAACGCGAAGGGTTGTACAAAACATACCCTAATTTAAGATTTCGCGGATCTTGACCCATGAAAAACACCCCTAATTTCCGATTTCGCGGACCGCGTCGAGGCTCAAAATATTCCCCTTCTTCCGCGAAATTTGGAACGATCAAGCGCACATGTTTGGTCCTAAGTGCGGGGGCCGGGGAAGATGCGTGCTTTAACACCAAATGAAAGCCAAAAGTATCAGAAGATTTTAAACACACATAGACATGCGTCCGGTTGCCAACAACACTTAAAACATTTCACACTATATACAGTCCTGACTATGATATTTGACATTAATCGGCTCTCATACAAAGAAACGACTGATCTAATCTGTGGCTGTCATGGCATTGTAACCATTGGAGAAGACAAACCCGCAGCAATAGTTTGGCAGTCGGAGAAGCTCAACCATTACTGACGAGGGTACAACACTCAAACACACAAATCAATTCTGACCTGCTTTTCGGACACCAAAAGCCCCTCCGGCATGGCCACCTTATTGTCCTGTGCCATTCTTTCCAGAGTTTTGCGGGCTCTGGTATTGTTTCCCATGGCTACGTCATAGCGAGGGCTCTCTGGAAGCCACTGCGTTATCAGTAAATAAGCACAAAATATAAGTATAGTCTATTTTTTTTTTAAAAGAAAGAGAGTCTGAAATAAACGAGATACTGTTAAAACACATTTATCCCACAGTTGTATAAATATTGCAAATATTGATGACCATGACCGTTCACCTGTTGTCTACTCCAGGGCTTTGGGCAGCCTATATAACCTTGCAAATTCAGCATGGGATATATCAACACATCTTATCTGAACTCACGTTTTTTCTCCTCTTTGTTTTTTTGTTTGTTTGTTTGTTTTTTTTTTGGGGGGGGCTCTTTCTGAAAAACTAATTTAAATATATAAATATGATTTAAATGCCAAAATTTTGACACGGACCTTATTTGGTATCTTGTATTTCGATAATGTGTTGTCATCAAATAGCTGTATGCTCTATGTTATGGCACTGGTAAAAGCCCTTAAGGTGCAGTCAGGTAAGAGTTATTAACATAGGATTAAAATTATAAGCTGACGATAGCAAATCTACCCCAACAATCCAGAAAGTAGCAGATGGTGTCCACAAATGGTGGAAAACCACCCTTAATTTTGGGTTACTCACCCATGAGCATATTATGGCAAAGATTATGAGGGGGGAGGAGGACACGCCCAGCCACACCCGCCAACCAAACCTGTTCATCAGCAGCAGGGCCAAGAATGGCCTCCAGGGCAGCTCCGATTGCCCAGAAGACCTAAAAAGAGGGCAACGTACATGTACTGACATGACTGAACACACCAAGACTGGGAGGACAGTAGAGGCAGTTCCAATGAGACACACACGAGAGAGAGAGAGAGAGAGAGAGAGAGAGAGAGAGAGAGAGAGAGAGAGAGAGAGAGAGGAGAGAGAGAGAGAGAGAGAGAGAGAGAGAGAGAGAGAGAGAGAGAGAGAGAGAGAGAGAGAGAGAGAGAGAGAGAGAGAGAGAGAGAGAGAGAGAGAGAGAGAGAGAGAGAGGAGAGAGAGAGAGAGAGAGAGAGAGAGAGAGAGAGAGAGAGAGGGGGGGGTATGTCCTGACCCAGGTTGGTTAATGATGCAAAGACCTATGGTACTTATTCAATAATAAACGAACCAGCATTTATACATTGTTGTTTATCAAGAACAGGAAAATTAACCAGCGAATTCAATTGAATTACACAAAACAAAACAGAAACAAAACAAGAAACGAAACGAAACCAAAATCACCCCAACCCCGAAAAAAAAACCGAAAAAGAAAGAAAGAAAGAAAGAAAGGTTTCTACTGCGACAAATTACAGTTGAATGCTTTGCTGTCGGTTATCATCAAAGTGTAACATAAAGGTAATTCAGAATATGGTAAACAAGTGAACCAATAGCCCAAACCTTACCTCAACGAGGACGATACATTTGCCTCGGGATTTCATTGGCAAGAACTCGGCGTAGAGAGTGATGCTGAGGGGAGGAAAAAAAGACTCGTGCAGTGATTGACATACTTAACCGTTTTTCATGTAAAAGTTTTTAACTGATTCCATACCAAGTCCCTGATTTTTCCGTAAAGTTACCTAGATTTAAGACGACAATTGCATATTTAAATTTTTCAAGGAAAAGAGCTTTCGTTCAAGTACCTACATGCCTATAGTCTTAAGAAAGTGGTTCTAAGATTTGTAATTCAATGTAGAAATGTTTTGCACATCGTGGTTTAAAATACATGTGACCCTATGGGATTGACTATTAATAAAGTACAACAAACTGGTCTGCTGACGAAAGAAACATTTCGTAAAGTCAAGAAAAAGTTAAGACTATACAGCTACCCATGTGCCTGCAACAATACAGAAAAGAGTTTGTACCAGATACTCTTGGTGGCGTGAATATGCCCCTATCAAAATAAAGCTTCATCAAGTCAAACAATAATTCATACGATACAGCGTTCGTGACATACATATACCCGTATCCATTTCTAAACAACAGGTTATACTACATGGAGGACACCTCTGCTTACATAAAGTTTTAGCATAAAATTATATACAGTAGAATCTTTAATCAATGCCGTCTCTGTACAGAGACCATTTCTGTATCAATACCAACAATTTACAGTGCGATGTTAGTTTGTCCTGAATTAATCAGGCTTGAATCCACTCTCTTACTTGGGTCATATTTTCAGTCCCTTGGGTGGTATAACTTGGCAGATTCTACGTATAACTTGGCAGATTCTACAGTATCTTAATTCTTCAAATGATGGACACTTACGCCTGGGGAGCTGACGCAATCCCAAATCCCAGAATGGAACGAAGGACGAGAAGCCATATGATATTTGGCGACAGCGAACTCAAAATACCAAAATAACTGGCCCAGATGGATCCGTATATAAGATTCTGCAGCAGAAAGAGTGGTCATCATGATCTTCATAACCACCGTAGTCTTCTTCGTCTTCATCATCATTTTCGTCAACGTAATTATTGTTCTCATCTTGGTTCACCTTGTTTTAACATTCTATAAACATAGCAGGTTTATGCCCTCGATACTCGAGAAACCACTGGATAATGAGGTCACTCGTGTGCAATAACTGTGGAAAAGTGAATGTTTAGTTTTTCACATTGTGGTGCTCCAATTTCAAACGAGCCTAGTTTTACCCCAAGCTCAGGTTTACTGCCCGTTGTATGTTTTATCTTTTAAATTAAATTAAATGGTGTCTATGTTGGGATATCTTAAGAGACTTGCATATATATATATATATATATATATATATATATATATATATATATATATATATATATATATATATATATATATATATATGATTGTCAGAAGTTAGTCCTACTATATATATCTGGGTGTCTATACAGTATGCACTTAAGAATAACATAAGTCAACCAATCAATCATCCAAAGCGCTCGATAAGAAGAGAACACGTGCAAATTTCGTTTGAGCTGACTCCAAATCCAAGTTGCTAATGTTGTGGCAATTAATTTAATGAACTCCTGTGACCATTAGACAGGATCAAGATCGAGCATATGTAAGCCCAGCCAATCTCTTTATTAGAGGGTTCGACTCGCCA
>CAXHWN010000802.1:37200-58200 GCA_964020975.1 Hermodice carunculata | reverse complement strand
AACTTGCTGATAATGGCACCGTATCGCTTTCTCTCGGAGGCCACCACACGAAAGCCGCCATCTGTTCTCGATAAAATGGCTTCTGGTGTACACAGATAACCATTACAAGTCAAAATAAAATAACTTTGCGGGCTTCCCATTCAAGGATACTCTAAGTATGCACTTGCTTCTGTAAGCGTAAAACAATCTCTTTTCTTGTATGTAGTGTGAGAAGCCAATATATGATACTTTGATGTTTGACACAGCAACTCGGGAATTGACCCTAAAATGTTTAATATATCTGTAAAGTGTTTGTGTGTGAGGGAAAGGTTTTGTGGTGGTAAGCACTTGAAGATGAGATTCTCTACCAATGTTTCTTCAGCGTCAGGGCGGTGTGCCTCCCAGTGTAGTGTCACCTACACGGCCGACCTACCACTGGTGACCCAGGTCTCTTTGTTTCCTAGTCATTCAACGATATGCACACAAACCATCAAACAACAAATCCGAAGTTTTGTCCACCGCATGACCAAGTGTCCAAAAGGAATTAACGTCTCTCTATTTCAGGAGTGATTTCGTGATGAATTCTTCATTTTTGGTGTGTCCTTTGTATGTGATGCTTACGCAACTGCCAAAAATATCTAGAAAAGTCTGACTGCATCATCTTTAAGGATGGCGATACCTGTGGCAAAATTAGTAATGTGTCATATGTTACTACGGTTGCTCTCTCTCTCTCTCTCTCTCTCTCTCTCTCTCTCTCTCTCTCTCTCTCTCTCTCTCTCTCTCTCTCTCTTTGTTCAAAGAGACTATCATTCGTCTTACACATTTTTCTTGTGATGTCAATTATTAATGCAAGTTCTACACTTTTTTGTTTGCAGAAAACAAACCAGCTATTCCAGCCAAAGCCAGATGTGCATTCTTCACAAGCTATGCCGTCCAGCCGGACACATGCACCACTGTTTTACCAACAGAGACCCTTGCCACTTGGGAACCACCCAGTCCGTCAACGTCAGACTCGGAGACGGAGTATACGTACTTCACAGTGGATGCCACTCAAGCAGAAGGTGACGTGGACTCTGAGGGCAGGGTAAAGTTCAACTTCAACGAGCTAGTAGAGAAGGCTTGGGGGGAGATAAACAATGGCGAGACCCACGTGTGTCCGGACTGTGGCAAGCATTACAGCACATCCAGCAACCTAGCTCGCCATCGCCAGACCCATCGCAGTGTTAATGACAAGAAGGCTCGGAAATGTCCACACTGCGACAAGGTATACGTTTCTATGCCCGCCTATAGCATGCACGTGCGTACCCACAACCAAGGCTGCGAATGCTCCTTCTGTGGCAAGCGTTTTAGCCGCCCTTGGCTGCTTCAGGGCCACATTCGCACTCACACTGGCGAAAAGCCTTTCAAATGCCCGCAGTGCGGTAAAGCCTTCGCGGACAAATCAAACTTACGAGCCCACATCCAAACGCATTCAACTGAGAAGCCATACGTATGCGGACGCTGTGGCAAAGCGTTTGCGCTGAAGAGTTATCTATACAAACACGAGGAGTCTTCTTGCATGCGAGGCCAGCGTTACCAGCGGGACAACTAGGGGTGGGCAGACCAGCCAGGTTGCTGGTCTTCATGCCTGTCAAATGAGGCATTGCTTCTTGCTGCAGTTGTAGAGGTCTAATATGCTGAGATGATGGAATGGTGCTATGACAAGGTAGTAGGATGTAATCTGAACGCTGATAGTGACTCACTAGTGTGACGTCATTTTGAGTGGTATTTTGCTGGATGTTTTGTAGTGTAGGGACGCTTCTTCAAGAGACTGGCAGTGATTGTGACGTAAGCAAGTGGACTGGAACGTATCCTTCTTTTCCTTCCCGTGCACGGTATACCATGGAGATTTTAGAGCCAGTTCCGTCAGATATCTCGTAAAAAGAGATCCAGATTTACAACTGCCCGTGCTTTATGGGGCCAGAGTACCTACATGCACCCTGACTGCTCAATGATCTTTTACCTTAGCAATCCTGTTGGGTTCGCCAAGCGAGTTACAACTGCTGAGATATCAGTGTTTTGAAGCCCATATGGGGCCCAGCGGTCAGAGTTTGTGTTTGTGGTGACTGGCCCAGGATGCCAAGTTGAAACCTGTCCACCACCGCAGATATCAGTGGGTGTGCTCTGCCGCGCACAGATATAGTCCAGATGATTGATAGTCTGGAATGGCTTCCCTGCCGCGGCAGGGTGGGGGTCGTGTTGTTTTATGAGTAAACAGACCTACGACCTGT
This sequence comes from Hermodice carunculata, assembly GCA_964020975.1. Classification (NCBI taxonomy): domain Eukaryota; kingdom Metazoa; phylum Annelida; class Polychaeta; order Eunicida; family Amphinomidae; genus Hermodice; species Hermodice carunculata. Next base: position 55,951 of record CAXHWN010000802.1, on the reverse strand, counting down.
TGAGTAGAACTCAAGGTGGTACCAACACCAGGCATGCGGAAAGGTCAACGAGATATAGGGGGCAGCTGTACCAATATGCCGCGTCTCCAGCATCCATTGGACGCTTTAGCCTAGGTCTGCCAGCAAGCACCATTGTCAATGAATCTCAGTTCCTGTTTTAATCTCTTCTATTCTATGAAGGCCATTGTATTTGGTGGTTGGGGCCATAATTGATTTTGCATCAAAGTCAAAATTATTTTCGTATTTCAGCAGTTTGTCTGCTAAAGAAAAAATTGGGGCCAATGCTTTGTTTGTTTTCTGAACGAGAATTAGCGATTTTTGTGTTTCATGATGGTTTGTTCCTGTAAATTAATTATTTATTGCTGTTTATACGTACATGTTGTCATTTTTGAAGGACCTGGCCCACTAAATTGTGTTGAGGGAGAACCACAAACATCTTTGGTTCAATTTACACTGACACTCTGGAGGTTGAATATCAAGACAGTATAATTAAGTATGTATTAATAACGATTTTTAAGACGTACGGTTTACCATGTGGTGGGTGTATATCCAAATGCAACAGTTACTCTATGTCGTTCGTTGAGATATATATTTTTTCGAAGGAATGTCAATTTCTAACACCTTTAGATGACGTCAATCCATAGCAATGATACCACGTTTTAAATGTATTTGTACCAATGTGTTTATGTCCAAGTCTTCCAGACCAATGATATGTGTGCCACACTGAAATCCACACAAAGTTAACCCAGGGAATTTCATTTACGTCTTCCAAATACCAGAGGAATTAGGGAACTGCATTACCTTTATTCCGCCCGTTACTACTTCATCAGGCTGCACAACCTGGATATTATATTCAATGGTATAAGTGCATGAGACGCAGCTAAGTCCTGCTCTGATTATAAAGGTGAAGTTTGGTCGGTATAGTTTTAAGTTAGTCTCAGTCCTCGTATGTCTTTAGTGTTGCAAATGATGAACAATCTTGACGGAAAGCTTTCCAGTCAAGGCTTTATAGCGTCATTTGTATACATTTTTCACAGGTAGAAGGATTCATATTTTTTATGATTGGATAAAGTGTGCAAGGTGAATCCTTATTCACTGGACGGTCGTGTCAACAGCTTCCACGTATTGTTGATTACAGCGGTTGAACCATAATGTTTAATTTTTTACTAAGCAAAGCCTTTTAAGTATTTGGGTCAAATCCAATAAACGCAATAGACGACATGTGAAGAGAACGTTCACACAGCTTGATGACACAAGTTTTTTAACAGTGTTGCAAAGTACCATCTGCCTCGAAATGTATTCGAATGATGAATTGGGTTTGAATGATTAAATCAGGTATCAACATACTGAATGAAAGTTGTTGACAGATGCGTTGCTAGAGTTGAAATGAGGGTTGGCTTATGCTGAAGGTCTACTTGCAACACGTAATTTTAGACGCACAAAGGGCTGCCCAAACCACGAAGCCTTAATGCTGAACACATGACGAGGCCAAGAAATGTGTGGGTCTTAGATATTACGATGTATATTTATTTTATGACAGTATTTGAAATTTAGTTGGCCTTACTTTAACCCCAATGATGAAAACTCTTATATTGTGAATCTGAATATTCATGCGCAGATTTCCAATTCACTTGTTGTTCGCCACGCCAAAATGGTTGCATTTTGAAAGTTGGTATTTAATTATTTTTTTATTACTACTTCAGTGTGAAAATTATTGCTATTTATGATGAAATTGCTGATGGAGTGATGCCATCACTAAACTGTTGCGTCGTGAAATTGTGTTTTTGTCCAACGTCATGAAAATGGAGTAACATATGTTTACGTCATCAACATGGAGTTATTTATGTAAATGTCACCAAGAATAACCTATGTCTATGACCAGATTTGAACTAACTTATGTCATCTATTTAATATGTGGTGCTCTTCGTAGCCCTAATTTATTTTAACTTATTTTGACCATCTATTTATATTTTTAATTTATTATGTAAGTTATTTGTATACCTACATTACTCTTGTACGTAAGTTATTCTTCGGAGTTTAAAGATTGAATGGAACTGAATTGTAGTACGTATGTAAGGTGTAGCAGATTTATTACATTATGTATGTATGGATATGGATTAAGTGCCAACGTTTGTGCTTTATTTTCATGTGTCCATAATTTATTTCGTTTTACAACTTTTTCACGGAAGAGCAAATGCCCTTTTCGAAAATCCGTCCACTTAACTTATTGTAGCCCAAGTGCCCAAAGTTTACCAGAATGTAGTGTCTCAGGCCGCTACGCAGATAATGGAAAGTATTTTAATAAATCACTCTTTTCATTTTGCAACATATTGAGTTCAGACTTTTATATTAACCAATTCATCAACATAAGCTGTACAACCCTAGACACAGAAAATTTTAGGTTTACCGTTGCATCAGTAGCCGTGAAAGCACTGATTAAGAATCGTAGTCTCACTCCACCAAGTCCCCTTTTCTGTTAAATTCTTCTACTTTGGCAGCGTTTTTATTAAAATTTGAAAAAAAAAACGGTATTCCCAATTCATATTCACATCAGAGCAACTCATGATCTCCGACAAAGAATAACAATCAGCCTACTTTTGTAAATACTTTCAACCAATCAACATTCATTTCGTGCTTAGCATATGCACGAGCCGAGCCATCCATGGCGCAGGCCAATGGGGATTTTGTAAGTCATCCTTCCCCTGACACACCTTCCCATGACACAGTCACCATCTCTCACGAACTTGATGGAGAAAAAGGGTGTTGTAAAAGTTGGTCTCGGTCTTATATTAACATCCACAGCGGAGACCGTAGCTGGACCCCTTTACCCTAACTATATCGCGGCCAACAGTATCTTGGCTGACATTGTGTCTGATTGGCGCAGATGTTGATATGGATCTACAATCGTGCCAGAAACTTCACACATGAAAAAGTTATCGGAATATGAAGCCACTCTTGACACCAGAAAGTACAAATGCCTTCTATTAACGCTAGCACCAAAAACGTGTGTTTCATCCATTTCCTACATCCTGGCTGGTGATCAAATGTTGTCTGCTTCAAAATTTTCGACTACTTTCAACAGTAATGAAACACAATTTGAATGAGAATTATACGTTTCACGATAACATGGCCTAGGTCAGCAGCTTTCCTTGGCTAATCCACGCCAGGGAAAGCTGTTGACTCAGTCTTCATTCGACGGGGAAAGGGTCTCTCTCTCAGTTTATGCTTTCTTTTGCTGGATTCTTATTCACGTTAAAAGCGCAATGGGTCTGAACAAATTTTTGTTAGGTTTTGAAAATGTCCTTTGCCTCGACAGCAAATGAATATGTTAAGTGTTCAAAAAGGGAATATTTTGATGCGAGAAGCTCGAAAATATAAAATTCTATAAGTACATTATATGAACCGTTTAAACTACTTTAAAACTTCCACAACGTGGTTACTATCCCCTTTGTGATAAAATTCACTCTGCATATTCCATACTAGTATATCAGCATGACCAGATTTGCATGTACATTTGTCGATTCATCTGACCATATCAAGTTACATAGTGATTCAGACATCCACCGTGACAACTTGTTTACTCATGAGTGTACAAGGTTAGTTTATACATTCTCTGTTGCTTCAATGCCAACACTTATACCCCCAAGTTGTGGAACATATTATTTCACCGTACCAGGTACCTATCCAGGTATGCAATTACCACAATTAGGTGCTGGTCAGGAGTATGGTGTTCCAGACCATCTCCAAATTTTACGTCCATCTTCATTAGGTTGTAAGTGTAGTATATCAGCTCTGTGACTGCAGCATGCTACATAAGGTGACACCTATGACCTGCCTCGACGGTACGGGTAGACGGAAGACCAAGAAGGTTGTTAATTCACTGACTGTCATACTATGCTTACACAATGTGGTTTTTGGACCCCCTGGAGAAGTCTGGTTTGCACACAGGTGTTTCTCTGCAGGTTCGAGCAAAGAGGCGTATGGTGGCATGAAACGATGCAACATGTACAACATGACAGAACGCTACCAGCTGATTAAAACTGAAATTTGAAATGAAACTAAAAACAACATCTTGCCAAATATACAGACCTACGCATAATCAAGGCATGATTGTGTATGCGGAATAAAAATTAAAAAGCCGAGTTTTAAAAACTGCAAACAGTAAGTGGAGTTAATTTCGTTGCTGAGAAGAGTGGATTGATTGACCCCTAGCACAACATCTCAGAAAATAATATTAAGTTTTCAATGAAACTTAATGTTATTTTCTGACTGAAAAAAGCGAGCATATGAAAAATGAAATTGCTGTAGTGTAAGATTTCAATTTGGTTGTGTATTTTTATGCTTTTCTCCAAGGAGAGAAAACCATTGTTTCTCTGATCACTTAACGTCATTGGTTGCGTTTGAACACTTACCGCTATTGATTTCTATAAACACTTAACGTTATTGGTTTCTCCTTGATTCCATTCAATCATATCGTACATCTAGCTTTATTTTTATTTATTGGTTATTTTTAGCGTGGTCTAGATTTACATCGGTTTCAATTTTACATCACGAATATTCAAGTCACAAGCGGACGACTTTGCCTGCTTCAACTTACGTGTATTCATAAAATACAGAAGTAGCAGTGGTAGTAGTAGGAAGAGTTGTACTATTGGTTGTAGAATTGATGGTAGGAGTAGCAGTAGTAGTAAAGCACTACCATTACTACCTCTTCTACTAGTAGTGGTAGTAATAACAATAGCAATAGACTTTATTTACCATGGGTCCAAACAGAATGCCAAACCACAACGTCCAAATACATATGCGTACATAAGAGAAATATATATAACGTTGTAGTACAATTAAATATTTAATTTCCAGATATTTTTTATCAGCTTCATGCCTTTTAAATGTCATTCTACTGAATCTTTGTAGTGTCTGTTTCGAACCTTAACCAACTGTACATGGGATCCATCCATAATCAAAACGCAAGCCTTATAACACAAAACATCATTCATAAATTGGAAAACTCAAAGTGTTTAACATTTTTAGAAAGTATTGTATACGTAGGCAGGACTTTTGCCAAATAGTCATTGAAAGGTATCAAAATAACAACAATATCATTCTCAATGAATAATAGCATTATATTTGACAAATAAAAGTTAAAATAGTTTTAAACAAAAGTGTATTGACCATCTTTTCAAAGTTGTTACTCTGACGAGGCCCACAAATATTTACTGTAACAAATTAAATATTGCAACATTCATTATGTGGCAGACCTTTGTTAAAATAATCAATTGGAAGTCCAGTTGATAACATGTAAGAATAGGGATACATTTATTGAGGTTGCTCCCACAATTACAACACGTGATAAATTTTTACCTGCATGAAAAAAGGCTTGCAAGGGGACAGTTCTTCGCTGACTGTGATAATCTGTCGGCATACATGTACATAAGACTGTTTTGAAAGGCAACTGCACGCATGACATCATACAGCATATCCCAAAAGCGCGTAAATTTTGCACTTGTGTGGGCAACTGCAAATACACAGGTTTGAGCAACTGTACGACTCAATGTCATAGATTACAACCAAATATTTACAGACGCTATTTTTGTTAATATTGAAAGAACATGATATGAAGGAATCGAATACATCCCTGACTTGAGACACGTGTCAATTGCAACCTATATATAAAAGTGGTCAACAGTGGAAGAGAAATATACATTGATATGCCTGCTTCTCAAATTTACCGGTTTGTCAGTCAACTGCACTTAAAAATTATGGTCAGCTGCGTTTTCATATGTTCAGATGAGTTTTCAATGAGACTCTTATGAAGCTAGACCGCAACAAAGTCATTCCACCACAAATACAACTAATCAGAGAACTAGCATACAGCAAATCATATCCAAATGTTTATTGATAAAATAGATTTCAGGAATTAAATCAAATTCACTGCAAACCCATCATGTTGGACTTAAATTGTGAGTATTGTAACACTGCACATTTTTGCAATTTACAATGTGACCTGTAAAGGTCAAAGGTCAAGGTCATTTGGACTTTGACGTTTTCGTCCATCCATAAGCTTAATGGAATGTGTACCAAGGGACAAAAGTTATAGCATTTAATATTTACAACTTTTGACAGCACACAGACAGATTTGCTTTCAAGCAAATCTTCTTTTCTAGTTTCTTTCTTATTTCTTTCTTTCTTTCATTCTTTCCTTCTTTCTTTACAGGCAAATTTGTCCGACATTTCATTTGAAAAGTATTATACGTAGAAACTCCTAACTTGGCATGATTATACTTCCAAACATGAAGTCTTGAGTTTTTGTAAAGAGGTTTAACAGTTTTGAAAATTATGCAAATTAGGGCCATTGAAAGTTCTCCAAAACTATTATTGGTAAAGGTAACCAATCCAACTTCAATTAATATGTTTGTAACACTGCACATTTTTGTAATTTACACGTGACCTCTAAAGGTCAAAGGTCAAGATCATTTGGACCTTTGAAATTTCCTTCTAGCCATAGTTCAATCAATTTTTATCCACTTTTGACCATGTTCGGCTCAAATTGTAGATATTGTAACACTGCTCATTTTTATAATTTACATGTGACCTCTAAAGGTCAGAGATCTAGGTCATTGGGACCTGCGAAATTTTCATCTAGCCATAACTCGGTCAATTTTTATCCAATTTTGATCACGTTGGGCTCAAATTGTAGCTTTCGTAACACTAAACATTTTTGTCATTATATGTGGCCTCTAAAGGTAATAAATCTAGGTCAATTGGACCTTCGAAACTTTTATCAAGCCATAACTCGGTCAATGTTTATCCAATTTTGATCATGTTACACTCAGATTGTAGCTATTGTAACACAGCACGTTTTTGTAATTTACATGTTACCTCTAAAGGTCAGAGATCTAGGTCATTTGGACCTGCGAAATTTTCATCTAGCCGTAACTCGGTCAATTTTATCCAATTTTGATCATGTTGGGCTCAAATTATAGCTATTATAACACTTCACATTTTTACTATACATGTAAAGGGCAAAGGTGAACGTTCATTGGACCCTCGAAATTTTCATCCAGTCATTACTCAGCTAGTTTGCATCCAATTCTAGTCATTTAGACTCAAATGGTAGGTATTGCAACACTGCACATTTTTGTAATTAACATATAACCTTTAAACGTCAAAGGTCAAGGTCATTCAGCTCTTTGAAAGTTTCATCTAGCCGTAACTAGGGAAACTTTCATTTCACTTGGTTCATGTTGGGCTGAAATTATGGGTGTTGTAACACTGTACAAGTTTGTAATTTACATGTGACCTCTAAAGGTCAAAGGTCAAGGTCTTTTGGACTTTGAAATATCCATCCAGCTATAAGCTTAATGGAATTTGAAGTACCATAGGAACAATGTTGTAGCATTTAATACTTGCAACCTTTGAAGGCACACAGATTTGCTTTGAAGCAATTGTTTTTTCTATTTATGTATTATTTCCTTTTAGGGGTGGCGTTTGGGGGGTTGGGGTGTTTGGGGGGTATTTTATTATTTTTTCTTCTGTGTTTTGTTTTTTGTTACCGGTTTATATTGTTGTTCAAGATACTTACGTTTTGTAGGTTGTGCTTGCTTTACAAAATTATGCCTGCACTGCATGATGCTGTACATCTTTAGTCAGAAGAATTTTAGGTCATTAGATATCAAATATTAAGTAAATTCAGCTTTGGAACAGGTTTCGTCGAATCAAAACATGGAACTGAAAGTGACAGAGCATTAGATTCCCAAAGTAGACAAAACAACAAACATTGACCTGCTATTCGACAGATACCACCTGACACAAAAAATTCAATTTATTTTGTTTCTTAGTTTCAGTAAAAATTAGGAGAAATAGCAAACTTAAGCATGACAGCTCTTCTTCTTTCCTGTTGACAACTCCTTCAAATAAACAGAGCCCACTCCCCCTGGAAAAATTGGGGAACCACATTCCAAATGCCAGATATAAAAGAATTCAGGCATTGCTTCAAAGAACTGCATGAGAAACTATCTTGCTATGAAGGATACATACTAATAAACAGTCTTCCGTGACTTCAATTAGATTTCATCTGTAAGAAACTGCATTTTGTGGTATATGTATCTCAGTAGTGAATCTTTAAAGTGTCTGTCAAAGGAAGGAACACCAATCTATCCATGTTAGTTGCAAATGGGTCTTGATTGATACATATTGCTACCTTTAGAAAACATTTACATGGTAACCAATACATACATAGTTCAACTATGAAAGAATATGTATGTCTTATATAAGAATTTCCAGTGATCTTGTAACAAAATTTATGAAGCCACTCTTCGGCTTGCAGCATGTGACATTAGTTTGTTTTAACTTTTACTGGATACAAATATAACAGATCCAAGGAAACCTATTGATCTGGGACATGTTATACTGATTGGTCTGAACTATATTTTCAATCCAAATATTTTCTATTCACGGGTAATTTATGGAAAAAATTAAACAGACAACAGTTTAAATCTGACCAATTTGGGGTGATTTGAGCAGGAAAGGGTCAAACGTGTTTCACACAGGTAAAAGTAGAAGACTATTCCGTGCAGTGTTTTTATCAGGAATGAACATCCTTAGGAGGGAATCCATCCTGCTGCCGTCTGATGTGTACCAGATATATGCTGGGGATATGAAATGAGCATTTCAGTATTTTCTTTCTGCCTTAATCCTACATCGAAAAGTGAGTAATATTATATATATACATATATATATATATACATGTGTGTGCGTGTATGTGTGTGTGTAGACAGTAGAATCTCCAATTAAGACCACCTCCATAACGAGACCATTTCTTTATGAAGACCACCAATGTACAGACCCATTTTTGTTTATTCCTAATTGAATTATACCCCATCTTAAGACCATTCCTCAATTAAGACCACATTTTTCCAGTCCCTTATATTGTCTTAATATGGAGATTCCATTGTATATATATATGTATATGTTGTGTGGAAGTTGTGTTATTGCTAAAAATCATAAAATGTGACCTTTTATCCTGAAAGTTAATGTTTTGTTAATTCTCGAATCTCTGCCTTTTGCTGTATTTAACTTTGCTGTCATTGTTGGGTTTGAATTTATGAATGTGGGTAATGTTTTTGTACCATTCAGTGAAGTGCTCTCTCTCTCTCTCTCTCTCTCTCTCTCTCTCTCTCTCTCTCTCTCTCTCTCTCTCACGCTCTCTCTCTCTATCTATCTCTTTCTCTGTGTGTGTGTGTGTGTGTGTGTGTGTGTGTGTGTGTGTGTGTGTGTGTGTGTGTGAATGTCCTGATTTGCAAAGATTCAGTTATGCCATAGTGTGATAATTGGCACTACCAATTCGTAAGTAACCTGCTGCAGGCCAACTATATGATACCCTTATTCATTTGAATTGCAAAATGTTTGGTCATGAATCTTTTGGGTGATTAACCCTGGCATATCTTATTATTTCGGATACGATACTTTAATTGGCACAATTAACTGGAAATCAGTTTTGTCTCCTCATTGGAAACTGTTATCCACTTACTTTTACATTAAACTAAATGTTTTTGCAAATGTTAAGTGTCGTGTAACGATTTCTACATCTATAAGATTGCAAGTTTTTTCAAATGTAGTGCGCATGATTTCCATGATTCATTCTGTGACAGCTGACTATAGTTTTTAAAATTGCCAACTTAGATTATGGTGTGTGACACGCAGGCAATTTGTTGTATCTTTTTAATACAACATTAACATTATACTGATAACAATTTTACTATTGCTGTATATAAATTCAATTGGTCCCTGTAGTGACCAATTGGCGGACTTGTAGAATATTTGACCAACTGGATACTTCATATAATTGTACTGCTTTTTATCCCTTTGCTGCAAGTTTTGGCTGTGATGCTGCAGGTCTTGGACCAGTAACCTCTCGAGGTCGGGTCATTTGATCCACAACTTTTGATCGAGTATTGAATACTGTTGCTGTGTCTATTGGATGTTAATGTCGCAGGAGCAGAGCATCCCAAATTAAGTCCCTTCATAATTTTGGATAGGAAAATACTTATCAACTGTGAGTTTTAGAAAGACACTGCTTCTCTAGAAATATTTCAAATCATTTGATACCTTTGTGTATTTTTGGAGACATATTTGGCGTGGAACAGTCAATCATGGAGGCAAGGTACACAAATGCACCTGTAAAAAAAAATTTAATCACATGACCCCCATTTTCTTGGTTTTAACTTGCTGCTACCGGTATAAACTTGAAGTAGAATGCAAAGGAAGTTGTGGTTTTACGTTTCTAATAGGAGAAATAAGCCAGCGAATGTCGCTATTTTAACATGTAAGTGCATTAGGCCTAGGTTACTGGTCCAAGACCTGCACTGTTCCCCGCTGTGCTTCACTTTTTGGTCCCTTTGCTGCACATTTGTCCACTTTGCTGCACTTTGTGTCTCCTGTGCAGCACTTTCTGGCTCCCGTGTTGCACGTTTCTCTGCTTTCCTAAACTTAGTGTCTCCTGTCCTGCACTGTTCACCACCACTATGCTCCTTTTTTAGATGGGGCTCCGTAAGGAGACCACCTCTCATGTACATAGCACATAGTAGACCTAAAAAGTTCAATATTTGAAAACCAGGAACTATTCCTGTCGTATTAATAGTCCTGATTTGTGACAAGACTTTATTCTTAACATTTGATATCGGCAAAATAAACAAGACTGATACCTGAAGGGTTTAATAAGAGAAAATACTCTGTCACCACTGGTCACAATTGCTGAAAATGCCTAACTGTTAGCTGAAAATGCCTAACTGTTAGAATGTGCCAACGACGCACATACGGCGAATGTTATGTATTCTGGTGCCAACAAGAAACAGATTTTATAAAGGTGCAGGTTATTTTCTTTCATTTGTGCTCTTAATGGTAACACTGGTATTACTGCTCATTGCTGATGTAAAATGTAGATATTCTCTATTGCTCTAGGCACATTATCAGGACCTTTCTGTTTAAAGAAGTTCCGTATCTTGTTTGTATTCGTGCGTGAATGTGCGTCAAATCTTTGAACTTTGAACTTTTGTCAGCTCAATGAGGCTCTCCGTAGGTTTTTGCATATCCAGACAGTTACCAGTCTGAACACGTCCAAAGAGGCATCAGACGAAAAAATCCATTGAGCAGTCGTTACAGTAATCTAAAAAGTCTACGAGAAAATGTAATCAAGTTATCACTTCCCCTTGCGAGTCTCGTGCAAGAAAGCTGTTTTGGCGCAATATGTAAAGTGGTTTAAAGTGGGTGAATAGAAAGTATTCAATTGGGTTCGGAGATGGAACGAAATATTGCCGTGTAGAGTGCAGATTTTGCAATGTGTATATGTGATTGGTACATTTGCCGGGTCCTAGTGTGCAATGCGTTTTTTATATTTTGCCGGGTTCCAGCAGTTGTTTTTGAACAGTGATGGAAATATATCAAGACGTTTCAAAGATAGTTAGTACCAAGAATCAATAGTCCGACGGCATAAGTGGCATGATGTGTCTTTTGCATAGGTTTTAAGTCCTACATTTGTCCAATAGACCATCATCATCGGCTTGAATGTCATTAGCATAATGTAGGTAAATAAATAATGCTACGCAAGTGCAATGTTATTAGATCTTATTACCGTTCCGGTTACAGGAAAGAAGCGCAATGCACTGATTTTACTGTTTGTGAATAACACGAATCTTTCGCTTTGATGTATATTGTTTAAAAAAAGGACAGAATAGAAAATAGATAGATTTTTTGGATCTGTTGTCGTCTACTTTCGACATGATCAAACTAGGGTGGGAGCAATCGATCTGCGAAGGGTGGAACTAGAAGAAGACCTGAGGATTACTCAGTAGTTTCACAAGAAAGTGTGTGTTTTTCATATTTCGTTGTTTTACATTGTGTATGTCACAGGTCTTATTCTAGTTCCACCTCTTTGCAGTGGCTTCAGCAACAGGTCTTTTCATACGTCACTGTGGCTGCTTTCCATATGTCATAACACATTACGCGTGCGCATAAACGATCTCCAAAATACGCTCGCTCCCACCCTAGAAATAAATTTTTGTTTGATCATACACAAACCTACATGTATTGAAATGTCAACAAAATGCTCATATTAAGCCCGGTAAATTAAGGTCTTACAGATATTACTATAATAGCCATGAATATTTACTCACAAATGTACCCAAATTTCATATACATGTATATGTATATGATTAAAAGCAATATCATTCATGTAGTTTTATATCAAGATTGGTTTGTACAAATGTATCCCAACTTTCAAAAGCAATAGAACAAAATTATCTTGTTATATATGATGTTAGAATAATAAGACACATTACCACTTAGAGTTATTTTTACACTGTGAATAAAAAAAGTAATTTACAAATAAATCAAAAGTGTTCCATTGTGTTTTATTATACATGTAAATCAACAACTGTGGTCTCTCAATGCAGGTACAATAACATGGGAAAGATAGCACAAGGGACTTGCGAAATGTGGTCTTATATGGCAACTGGTCTTTGATAGCAGTGGTCTCTCAAAGCAGGGACCACTTTGTTATAATCATGTTACAAAATTATTCAGAGGCCACCCCATGGACAGAATATTATACATGTAAACAAATGTTAATGCCCTAACGAAAACAAAGGAAAAACAACAAAAAGCCCCACCTCTAGGCTTTATAGCCTTGTTTCACTATGGTGCACTTCGTGCTTTGCACACCTTTGCTGCACTTTTTTGCCCTGTTCTGTACTTTTTTTTGCTCTGAGAGTGCACCAATTTTTGTTTACATGAATTCAATTGAATCCATAAAGTGGCTAATTAGCCTACCTAATGAAAAAACGTTTGATATTTTGGTATACTTTTAAAAACTATACTATACAGCTCACCACCTTTTACCTCTGTAGTTGCAATTTCCGGCCATTGCGTTATTTTTGATAAATCAAATAGTTCAAAATGTTTCAATTGATATCCATTAACATAACATGGTGTAACTACATGTCTAAAACCCTTGCAAATTTGATGCAATATGCTATTGGATGCTGGGTGCTGATGTTTGTTAGATTAGGAACATTTCGATTGATCCATGTGTGTTAACATTACTAGTAAATGTATGTGGAAGGTGATTATTATTAAGATAAATTGTTTAAACTAGTGGCTTGCACAGATGGGATTTTGTTTGTTGAGTGCTTTGGGACCTATGGTTGCTATACTATAGTGCACTGCAGATTCTCACACCTGTATCATAAACTGGTTGTTCTCTATGAACATAGGTATTACAGGCATTAAAAACAATTACTCACTTAGGCCTCACAACTTGACATACCATGTCATATAAAGACCATACAACTATATCTCGCCCTAAAGCTCTGGATATATAATTGTGGATCTTAGATTTATATTCAAATGGGACTAGGAGTTTGTGAAAAAATTTTAACCAATGTACACCAAGCACTCTCTCTCTCTCTCTCTCTCTCTCTCTCTCTCTCTCTCACACACACACACACACACACACACACACACACACACACACACCCACACACGCACGCACGCACACACACACACACACACACACACACACACACAATAACTGGCCACTGGCCAGATAAACAAATAGATCATGGCTTGTGATGCCCTAATGCTCTGATTAAAAATATTACACCCCCGCGATATGAATACCAGTTTTCCTAGTGTACCCTTTATCCCAGGAAACATTCTTAACTCCTGTATGAAAAATGATGTTTGTCACTTACAGTGCAGCAGTCCCCTGCTGTCGTTTCTACATTTTTCACAAAACATAAAAAAGAAGTGCGCACAGCCGCCTTCGAAGAACAGCTTTTCCCCTTCAGTTTCTCGCAAATATACAGAGATTCGCAAAGTACATTATGCAGCAGTCCGGAAATGAGGTTTCCAGTTTCCCGGCCTGCACGCGTTGGTGATTAAAGTCATTTTGTCCTTTAAAAACCATCTGTTTGCAAACAGTTCAGTTTTTTTTTCTGACATTTCAGATGTTAAAATGGGTTGATCACTTGTCCGCCTGATCGGTGTGCCATGTGGTTCTCCTCTGTCAAATGCAGAACTATGCATTGTGACACAGATGGCTTGTGTGCTGACTTTCAAACGAAATAAAGTTACTGTGACAAGGAGTGTGTCGTCGTAGTTGATCAAATGTCATCTTCGGCCTTTCAAAAAATAATCAGCGTTACTTCGTTTGTTTGTATTTATTTTATTTCAGAAGGTCTGAATAAAAAGTGTTCTTCGTGATTAAAAGGCTCGGGAATGTATTCACACGTTCTGCAACCGAGAAACAAAAATTTCATTTTAATGGTTTGACAAACAGATGAAATAATATTTTGATTTATTTTAAAATGTTTGAATAAAAAATTGTTTTCGTTCAAATTAAAGGTGTTTATAGAGAGAAAGTTGAGGGGTGACTTTCAGTGGAGTTCTCACTTTGACATCAACATTTTTGGTGCAGGTCGGATGCTATGCCCAACAGAGGTGTTAGCAGACCTGGTCCTTTATTAGATGTCAACTTTTCATCGCTTCACACTAGAGTCAAAGAAAATATGACATGGATGACACGGATCTATAGGCTGTTGCGGTATCGTTATGCCTTTTAGACAAACCGCTTCAGGAAAATAAGATTCCAAAAAAGTCTGTTTTCACATGTAAAGGGTGAGGGAAAATGTACGACGAATGCAGTCATTTGACAGCGTCTGTAACCGAATTGGCCTGAAGCTGAATTACCACTTTACAGCTAAACTTTAGCAGTGAAAATTGAAAGTGCACTTTCAAAGAATTTCTCTTTTTTTAAATCTCTGTTTTATCTGTCGTTATGCAAATCATGTTAGAGGAATAACCGCATCGTGCACATACGAGAAGTACGATAGATTACCATCTTGCCTAATCTTCCATGACCTATATATGGTGCACACAACTTGATGTTCAGATATATACATGTGCATGCTGGTGCACACTTCAGCTTGAATCACCCCAGTCAATTTGCAGATGGTATGGTTTCTTTTTTATCATACGCTTTTCCTGGACCATATACTTTTTCACTGTCACATGACCTCACACATGCTTGTTGCCAAGCAACTTATAAGTATTTAACCACACCTTACCAGGCAAGCAAACTCCAGCACGAAAAGATGTTGATTGCAAAATGGGTAATGAGTTTCTATACGCGAACCTAAAACAAGATGAGAGCACGGATTCTTTTCAATGACGGCCACGTTCCACTTTTGTTCGACACTCAACTGGGTGATCTGGTCTACAGTAAAAGATCTGCCTTTTCCTTTGTCTGCGAAGCAATCCTCAGTACTTCGCGCCCTCATTGATTCTGCTTCACAGGAAAACTGCTGATTTTCTTATTGTGTTTAATACAGCATGATTACTAGTTGCAGAGAATATCGGTCCACCAATATACCAAGTCAGCCGCTTTGGGAGTTGAGCATCCAAAGCTGGCCAAGGAACAGCTGTTGATTCAGTCAGACGGGAAAAGAGAAAAAACAACAAGAACCCTGAACAAGGCCCCAAAATATGGGGCCACGTAACTGCACTGACGTTTGCACAACATACAACTGTCTAGCCATCAACAAATGACTAAACAACACTTGCTTTCGATGCATGACATAACACAATGCGTGGGTATCAAGGCACGTGGAAACCGAAACCATGTATGCGGATATCAGACTGAAGCCAAACAAACAAATGAGACTGAAGCCACACATACAGTGCATTTGCCTACTTATATTAAATGATATTATGCTATTTTGATAAATTTTTGAGAGATGGCGTGAGACTCAAAGTTGAATGCCTGAAGTCAGCTTTGACAGGGAAAACGTGTATCATAGTGATGCAGTGACTAGACATATTAAGATATCCACGTCTGGCACCTAGGGCTGATGCTGTGCACGCAGTGTAATTGGCTGAACCCAGATACATAGTGTTTTCAAAACCCAGGGTTTTGGGCATAAAACTATTAATTTTGTTAATGGTTGAACAACACTACTTCGGAGGGGTATGGGGTTAAATCCATGCATGCATAAGGTGTATGAGCATGGAGTAAGATTGAGGCTGAGGCCATGCTTTCGTAGTAAATGGTTGAACCCATGCGTAGTGTATGGGGTTGATGCCATACATTTAGTGTATGGGCTGAGGTCATATTTACAGTGTGTGAATAAATTTAAAGCCATGCACACATTATTTCAGACTGAAGCCGCATAGACGCAGACAGTATTGGTTGATCCCTGACAAAAATGAGGAAACATAATGTGTTGATATTTTAACAGAAACCTGTATGTCTCATGGCCTAAAGTTATGTTTACCCTGCAAAATTTTGGAAAACAACACTGCCTGAATTGATGATAGATAGGCCCTTCTGTAAGTGCTTTATCAAGATTCGTGTGAAGAGATATAACGATATGGCGAAATACATGGAATGGATCATGAATGTAATTGGTTTCCCTTTTCTACTGAAAACCGTCCATCTTTCATCGGCCCATTGATCAACCAACAAAATGAGGGAATCTATTATGCCAAGGCTCCTTCATGGGATAAACGAAGTTCCGAAGGTATCAAAATTCACCGATGGACCAGCTGGAAAATAAGAAGAATCCCAGTCATAATATTACACACTCCACGCCATATATTCGTAATATGCCATCAAGGACTTGATAAAATGATTCCCGGGGTGTTGAATTACTCAGAAACGATTGCTTCCCGCAATTTTCCCAGCACTTCAAAGTGGTTGTGTGGATTCTTTTGTGGAAGCCACTACAAAATGTCGTCTGCCTGTGAAGGGCATCACGTGGTTATCGCGCCAAAAAACCTGGTCGACATGGAGAAAATGGCAATTATTTGATTGAGAACTTAACGGCATGGCCGGAGGTCTCCAGTAATTCCGCCTAGCTACCAAAAGTAATGCTCAAAAACCTTCAATTATAACCATTTCAGCATTCAGAAAGTTTTCACAGTGGGGTTTTGCTAATCACTAAGGTCTGAAACCGGGAGACTCCTCACAAATAATTTACGTTTATTTTATGATTACCATCATCATATAAAACGTGCAATTACATTTTTATGTCTCGTGAATGCATATATAGTTTCCTATACTTTATTATGCCAGTTCATGTAACGTTTTACAACACACGACATTGATTTATGTCAATGGTTAGACCCCAGAAAACTGGCAAAGGATATGCTGCGATTGTCCCGTTTTAAGGTGCTAATTTGAAGAAATTTTAACGCTAGTAGTTTTCATACAGATTCTTAGAAATAAAAACAGGAGTGGGTTTTTGATATAAGAAAAATGTTTGGCCACCTATATAGCAACACTTTAAAAGCCTCACTCTAACTAACTGCTGCCCTAAACATGCTAAAAGCAAGACGTGGCCGTCTATATCGAAGATCATATAATTATTCACGAAAGCTTGCTCTAAAATGCACGCCTTTTATGTTTAATTTTATCCCAAGATTAGACTGATGTACAAAATTAAGTGGTACATCTCTGTTTATTACCCTGAAATACATATACATGTATGTAAGTTACCTTTCCCTTGCTGCCAAAGCGTACTTTTGACATAAAAAAGAGACACAATCACATTAATGTGCCATGACGAACAAAACAAAACAAAATGAAATGCATCTGCGGCACCATGTGACATGCACCATACAGCCAAACAAGTTCTTTTTTCCGTCGGCGGTACACAAGACAGAAACAGGGGGGATGACTTGGCGTCATATCCTAACTGTACTTTATTAAGTTCTATTGGGTTCAACTTTGAAAAAAAAAAAAAAAAAAAAAAATATATATATATATATATATATATATATATATATATATATATATATATATATATATATATATATATATATATATATATATTCTGCTTTGTATGACTACACTCTGAGTGCACTGTCTTCATGCAGACTAATAGAGTTGTCCTCTAAGTCAAATCTGTCACGTAAGTTAGGTTGAATGTCGTTATTTCGGCGTTAAAAAGTGCGTAGTATAGGACTAGGAATAAATTTCTCAAGTGGTTTCATCGTGTGTGTGCCAGACGTAGTCGAACAGTAAAAGGACAGAACTTCCAAAGTGCAGACCTTGAACATGCGTGTCTGACCAGCGGAGTTCTACATGTATGAACATTTCGGTAAGTCCATCAAAAATGAAAACAATTATGGGCGAGCCTGACCAGCTGAGTTCTACCATGGAAGAATAAACTAGTTTATACCTACATGGTTCTCCACAGTAGGCCTGCATGTATGAACATTTCAATAAATCCACCAAGAATGAAAACATTCTGTGGGCCATCTGTCCATGGGAGTTCCAAATGTGTTTTATATATATATATATATATATATATATATATATATATATATATATATATATATATATATATATATATATATATATATATTTTCTCAAGTACAGCTTGACCAAGTCTCATTCAAATCATTATACCGTACCTGCATTGGTACGACCTGTAGGAGGCGCATCGGAGTATGCTGCGACCACCACGTGCGAATCACGTGATTACTAATCGTTCAGAACTGCGTTCCTCTGCTTGTAGTTTACTGGATGCCACACTCTACCCTCCTCGTAAACAGCTTGGTGGCGTTTATCAGCCAGTGAAACCGGAGGACCCAATGCAGACACCGCTTCACACAAACAAGCCACAGAGGTTGATAGAGCCGTTCGGTGGTCAATCATATTTGTGAATGGAGTGCCACGCCGACAACTGGGCCT